>CM062805.1:859508934-860108934 GCA_031772625.1 Pinus tabuliformis
TCCGATTTGGTAGATACATTGAGAATATTAAAGGAATAAATAAGGAGTTGTAAGGCAGATAATGACAGAATCATGCAGGCACAGGAGAAACAAGTAGAGGTAAATGCAGTGATACTTCAAAGTTTTTCATATTTGCAGTGACAGGGACCATGTCGGATAAGCTATGAGCAAGAGGACATAACTAATGGGGCATATGGTAGTATATCACATGGTGGTCACAGGTCAGATATAGATGACATGGTTAGAGATGGCAAATTTTTGGACACTCTGGATGGGAGAGGGGATAGACACAGGTACTATTCTAGTTCTGATTCAGATAGTCGCTATTATCATCATAGTTATCATCCTTATAGGTGGAGTGATATGAGATACTTTCCATATGATTTTAAGAAATAAAAGCCACCTACCTTTGATGGAGAGATGAAGAAACCACAAGATGCAGAGGCATGGTTGCTTGGCATGAGGATGCTCTTGAGGTTGCATGACTATTTAGAGAACATGAAAGCCATAGCAGCTACATTCAGTATCAAATGTAATGCAAACCTTGGGTGGGAAGACGTGAAGAATGTCAGATGTTTTCATGAGGAAGACTCGACTTGGAGTGAGTTTGAGCGGTTATTCACGAAGAAGTCTTTGTTGGAGAGATACTTTGATGACAAGGAAAAATAATTCTATGAGATAAAGATGGGATCGATGATTAGTAAATTCTTGGAGCTACTAAGGTATGTGCCTTATCTCAAGTGGAAAAGGCCAAGATTCAAAGGTTCATTAGTGGATTTCCGGTTGCATTCAAAGACAAGATTGAGTTAGATGAGCCTAAATCGTTGGAGGAAACAATTTGAAATTTAAGGAATTTCTACGAGCAATCGAAACGCAGATTTGAGACTAAGCCATTCTGGAAAGGTAACGAAAAGAACAAAGGAAAAAGGGACAGAAAGTGAGCAATACCTCAAGGTACAGGTAATAAAGATAATGTAGTGCAATCTAAGAAGTTAAATGCATTAGATAGAGGATAGGGACATTAATCTAAAGAACAAAACAAGGAGGTAGGCTGGAAGCCTATAGAGTGTTGGACTTGTGGCAAAGATCATGACATGATAGATTATCCACAAAATCAAGGTGGTAGGTCTTAGATATATATTGGATAGGACACATAAACAGTTGGGGATGTTGGTTAGAGCGTTCCTCCTATTTATGCAACATTGCATAAAAAACAAGCAGACCATCAAGCATTTATCATTGAGATGGATGATAATATTTGTGATCAAGTTATTTCTATTTTGATTAACCCTGAATCTAATTTGTTACTCCCGACTTGGTGGTTAAGTGTGGTTTGAGTAAGGAATTGCATGCAAAATCTTGGTTAGTGCAACTGGCTATAGGTACAAAGAAGTGAGTTCACCATTGGGTAAGATCTTGTGCATTTGATTTTAATGGTATGCCTTCCACATCACATTTGAATGTATTACCATTGGGATCATACAATATGTTGTTGGGCATGGATTGGTTGTATATTCATAGAACCAAGGTAGATTTTTATGATAAAGCCATTAAGTGTGTGGATGACAATGGGGAACCAAGAGTCTTACAAGGAAAGAAGAAAGGCACAACAATTAGGATGGTGACAACTATGCAATCAAAGTGTAGAGACAGAAAAGGGTGTGTGTTATTTGCAGTGCACGATTCTAGTGACAAAGGTAAGGAAGTTGAGGATGCATATGCTTTGAGCAGATACCCAGTTCTACAATAATTCCAGGATGTATTTCTTGAGGACATTACAGAGTTACCACCTCACAAGGAGGTATAATTTTCTATTGAATTAGTGCTAGGGGCAGCTCCAGTATCAAAAGCACCTTACAGGTTGAGCACACTTGAGTTGGTTGAGTTGAAGCTACAGTTGAAGGAAATGTTGGATAAGGGATACATTAGGCCAAGTGTATGACCATGGGGCGCACCGGTATTGTTTGTGAAGAAGAAAGATAGTACTCTCAGATTATGCATTGACTATAGGAAATTTAACAAAGTGACCATCAAGAACAGGTATTTGTTGCCGAGGATTGATGACTTGTTCGACCAATTGAAGGGAGCAGTAGTGTTCTCGAAGATTGATATGAGATCTGAATATCATTAGGTACACATCAAAGAGGAGGATATTTACAAGACATCTTTATGGACTAGGTATGGGCATTATGAGTTATTTGTAGTTCCATTCGGTTTAAGTAGTGCTCTAACTACATTTATGCGCTTGACGAATAGTGTGTTGGGTCCGTATTTGGATAAGTTTGTTATTGTATTCATTGATGACATATTGGTATATTCTAAAAATGAGGAAGAGAACGCTGAGCATTTAGCAACAATGTTGAGGTTGTTGAGAGAGCATCAACTATATGCTAAGCTCAACAATTGTAGTTTCTTTCATACAAAGGTACATTACTTGGGAATGTTGTCTTCAAGGAGGGCATTGCAGTAGATCCAGAAAAGATAAGGACCATCATGGAGTGGGTAGCTCCTAAGAATGTATATGAGGTAAGATATTTCATGAGGTTGGAATGATATTATAGGAGGTTCATGAGGAAATTCTCACATATTGCTTATCCTATCACATCATTGTAGAGGAAAGGTAAGAAGTTCGAAAGGACGGAGGAGTGTGAGGCTAGTTTTGTGTAGCTCAAGCGGTTGTTGAAACATGCACCAGTGTTAAAGATCACAAAAAGAGTTTGTAGTGTGCACAGATGCTTGCAAGAAAGGACTTGGTGGAGTTATTCTGCACGATAGATAGTTGGTATGTTATGAGTCATGAAAACTGAATGAGCACGAGCATAACTACTCCATACATGATCTTGAGTTGGCAATTATTACGCATGCATTAAAGATGTGGAGACACTATCTTGTGGGCATGGGGTTTACATTAATGAGTGATCACAGTGGTTTGCGGTATCTATTTGACCAATCGAATCTGAATGGTAGGCAGGCTTGGTGGTTGGCTATGATCAGTGAATTCAATTTCGAGATCAGGTACATCAAAGGCAAAGAGAAGAGAGTGGAAGATGCTCTTAGCAAGTGAATACATGTAAATCACTTAACAACTATGAGCTCCTATGGGACAAACTTACATGATAGGATATTGTAGGTAGGTCAACAGGATGTCAGATATATGGAGATTATGCACAGGTTGCAATAGAGTACAGGTACAGGTATAGGTGGTAGTATAGGTACAGGTACAGGTGATAATATAGGTACATGTAGTGGTATAGGTACAGGTATAGGTGTAGGTGCACATGATGTGGACTATTGCCTTATAGTAGATGAATTGGTCAGATTCAGAGATAGGATATATGTGCTGGACAATAGTGAGCTCAACAAGGCGATGTTGAGAGAGTTTCATACGAAACCATATTTGGGTCACCCAGGTTATCAGAAGACACTGATTGTAGTGAAGAGATTTTATTATCGACCGAACCTGAAGATGGATGTAGCAGAGTTAGTGGCTAGGTGTTTCGATTGTTAGCATGTGAAGGTAGAGTGTAAACATCTAGGTGGGCTGCTACAGTCGATTATAGTTCCAGAGTGTAAATGGGAAGTCATTTCCATGGACTTCATCATAGGTTTACCGAGGACAATGAGACAACATGATTCCATTATGGTTATTATGGAAAAGTTGACAAATGTTGCATATTTCATTCCAGTGAAGTCTACATTCTCAACTAGGGATGTAGCACAGGTATTCATCATAAATGTGGTCAGATTGCATGGTGTTCCAAAGAAGATTGTGTCAAACAGGGATGCAAAGTTAAATTCCAAGTTTTGGAAGGAGTTGTTTGCAGGTTTGGCCACAGAGTTGGCCTTCAGTACATGTTATAATCCGCAGACAGATGGACAGATAGAGAGGGTCAACTGGATATTGGAGTTCACTTACAATAATGGGTATTAGGAATCCTTGAGGATGAGTCTGTTTAAGGCATTGTATGTGCGGAATTTCAATACTCATTTCAGTTGGAGTGATCCAGTTAACAGGGTGTTGATTGGACTAGACATGTTGGCAGACATGGAACATGAAATGCAGGTAATAAAGAAGAATCTAAAGGTAGCACAGGATAGGCAAAAGAGCTATGTAGATCAGAACAGGTTGTTCAAGGAGTTCTAGGTTGGGGAACAGGTGTACTTGCGCATCAAACCGAAGAAGAGCTCCTTACAGATTGGATCATGTGCCAAGCTGGCACCACGATTTTGTGGACCCTTCAATATCATTGAGAGGATTGGGCCAATAGCCTATCGACTTTCACGGCCTCCGATAGTGAAATTCCATGACGTTTTTCATGTGTCATTGCTTAAGAAGTATGTTAAAGATGTTGATGATGTCATTGACTGGTTTGTATTGTGGGTGGAACTAGACGGAGAATTCCAGTTGGAGCCTCAGTGTATATTGTAGAAAAAGGTGCTCATGCTTCGGAACCAAGCAATCGAGCAAGTTAAGGTGTAGTGGAAGCACTTTGGGCCCTATGAAGCTACATTGGAGACGTCGGATCAAATGCGTGCTATGTATCCTTCCTTGTTTGCTAGTTGAGGCAAAGCAGTTTTGGTGTGGTGCTTGGTATATGTCAATATATGTTTTGGTATATGCTTTAGTGATGTTTGGTATATGTACATATGTATATGGATGTAAACACCACCACGAGCTATGTTATAAACCTCCAATAAGCGGTATGGGTGTCATGTCATTATGATGTTATGTTTTATATGTTTTCATGTTGGTTCGCTTCTCAACAGGTTGATCATTGTAAATAATGCAATGAGCTAAGTTATAAAGTTCCATCAGAAGTATAATTTTCTTACAATAGTATTGTGGTTATAGGTGTTTTTGAACACCGAGAATAGTGTTATCGTAAGGGGGAGGGTTCTGTAACAACCCTGCTGAAAATTCCATGTAATAAAGTTAATAAAGGCAAACTAATAACCACAGTTGATGGGACACTTATTCCAAGCTGAATGTTGGGCAAGACATCATAGTGTGGGTGTTCATTTGGTTATTAATGACTAAGGAAATTGGAAAAGGCAATGGCTAAGGTTTTGGAAAGGCAAAATGGCATTTTGGCACATTTATTTATGAAAATAATGGAAATTAGGAGAAAAGGCAGGTGAAAGATCACAAGTTGCATGTGAGGAGGAAATTGAAGGAAAATAATGGAAAATGAAGAAAATAGAGGCCTCATTCATAAAAATGCTTCTGAGGATCAGTTGGTAGCCTTTTTTTAGTTCAGTGTTGGAGCTCTCTCATTATTCTCTCTCTCTCTCTTCTCATACTCTTGGATATTTAGAGTTTTCTTGGAGTAGTCTTGGAGGGTGTGACATACTTGGATTTTTGGAGCAAGAAGGAAAAGGAAGAGCAGGAAAATGCAAGAGGACATCATGATCAACACCTACAATGGGATTTTATTGCGGGTACTGAGTTGCATGTATGTTTTCCTCATTAGTTTTGGCATGCATGTGGATTTTTGGTCATGATCTGTCATTGGCATGGAGGATTGCCTGGATTGGCAGTGGATTTCCTTGCCTTGACATTTCCTATATATCCATGGAGATTGTGGGTTTATTTTCCTTGTTTGTTTTGGTTGGTTCTCATGTTTCCTTAGCTTGGGTTGAGTTATTAGTTCCTGGAAGACCTCATTGGACAAACGCTCTGGAAGCCTTGTAACAACTTGGGTTGAGTTACTAGTCATGGAAGCCTTGGTTGGAAAAATGCTCTGGAAGCCCTTAGTGGGTTGAGTTACTAGTCTTGGAAGCCTTAGTTGGAAAAAACGCTAAGGAAGCCTGACGACAACTGTGGGTTGAGTTACTAGTCCTGGAGCCTTGGTTGGAACAAATGCTCTGGAGCCCTAGATGGTTTGGATAGAGACCAATCTGATGATGGTTTTTTGATGTATGACCGTGAGGTGGAATCACTATTTTATGGGTTGAGGTGGTTGGCATTTGGAAGCCTTAGATGGTTTTGGATTGATGTGTTCTATGATATCCCACATTCATGCTTGGAATATGGTACAAGGGTGAATGGCTGGAGAGAGATTTTGCTGAACCATTCTACGGTCGGGTGGAACATGGAAGTCCCATCCCATGTTTGGATTTTGCATAATCAATAAGAGGTTATTTCTCCTTGTATTCCTATGAGTATTATACTGGTTTATATCTGGTTTATATAACTATGATTTTATTGGTATTTCTGTTGCTATTACGCTGGTTATATATATGTTCTATGACAATAGCTATGTATGGATCTCATCATGTTTTTACTGGTAAATGAATGAACAATGTATCTATAACCTAATGGATGAAATGCGAGTTGATGTGTTGAGGCATTAATTCTTCTTGGCAATTCTCAGCTAAGTATGAGACCCTTATGCTCAGATCTATTATTTACACCTGTATATTACATATTCATGATATGTTTGACGAAATTCCTGTCATGGCTAGTAAGGAACTTGTTAAGGACTTATTCAATTAATTTATTTTGCATTGTCATTTCCATGTTATCTTACTGTTATGAAGATGCCATTCTATTTTGGGTAGTGACTTGGTCTTTGGGCCTGAAAAAGTGGCTCAGATCCCAGTGATGCTGGCACAACACTGTGTAAAAAAGTCCCTGGATGCTGGCTTGTAGGCTTGTGAGAGCTTCCAAAGGTCCCTAGATGCTGGCATTCCCATAACATGAGAGTGTATAGAGATCAAGTTGTCCAAAATCTCAGTGGGACACAGGGGCTGGTTGGTAGAAAGGTTGGATTGGTTCCTGAGGGTCCTAATGCTGATGTTGAATGTCTGTATGGTGTGCTTTTGTTGGTTCCACTTCCTTAACGTGACTTGGGAGGTCGAATAATATCATATTGGCCTCTCATCGCATGTTTACCCTGACTGGCTGGTTGATTGGGTAGATGTGGGAGGAGGGTGTGACATTATATGACTACAGGTGACCAAGCCTATAATGCGGTGAGTATTTCCACACCAAATGAAAATGGGTCTAATTGGGACCATCTTCAGGTGATATCTCCCCTGTTGTAGGAGGAATTATTTCACTTGTCAACAATTTGGTGGTAGAAGGAGGGAAATATGTGTGGATGAGAAATATTCTAAGATTAATATTCCTCATATATCACTTGATTCTAGTACACCTCCTATATTTGTTCAACAAGGTGAACCACAAGCTTCATTTTCTACCATAACACATATTTTAAGATTTATGCAGGAACATAATAAAGTACAGAAATAAACATAAATATAGAGATGCAACAAAAATAATACTTCATTTCATTAATGTAAAATATTGAAATATGCTTACAAATAGAAAAATGGAAATAAACTAGCTCAGGCGATGACAACTTATCTATGAGGAGAGATGTGGCGGCTAGATGCCTTTGAAATGTGTTACAATGAGGCTCAAAGGCCTATTTATTATTGAGAAGCAATGGAAAACCATAAACATCCAAAAACCTAACCCTAGGAGATGAAGCGCCAAATTATGGGCCCTGTTTGGGTAAATTGGTACATCAACTTCCTGGGGTCATAACTTTGGCATACGATCTCCGTTTGACGCGCACAATACCTCATTAGAAAGATCTATATGAGGACTACAACTTTCGAAGGGCCAAAATTGTTGTACAACCCATGTTGGTCCCCATTTTCCCCAAAAACATCGTTCAGGACCCGAAAAACTGCCAAAAATAGTAAATTGTGCTACAATTAAGGAAATTGAAAAACTGAAAGAGACAATTGTGGGGGTCCAAGTGGGATAGGCGGGTGGCCATAAACATCCACCTAGATCATTCCTCCCCCCTTAGGAAGTAATGGTACCCATTGTGTTGAGTGCCTCCATGAGATGGGGAAACTTCTACTGAACTTGGTCCCTGGTGAGTTGTTCTGCAATCTCTGATGTGTCTAGTAATGGTGGGAAGCATGGTCAAAGGTGGTCCACATTGAACACTGGGTGCAAGCCAAGGAATGGGGGAATTTTGTGCTCTAAAGAATTGTTTCCCATAACCTTGGTAATGGTGTAAGGACCATATCGGAGTGATCTGAGCTTCCAATGGGCTCTTGTAAGGCATTCTTTCTGCAAATGCAACCAGACTTTATCGCCCACCTTAAACTTGTGTGGCACCCGATGCTGTTCATGTTGCTGCTTGTACTTGGAATTTTTCACAATGGAGCGGTAATATATCGACCCGTTGGGTAGAGGTGCTCCGGGAGTCAAATAGAATGAATGCTTGACCTTATAGTGCAACGGTACCCCTGTGGGTGAGGAGAAGATGTCCATGTATTCTTTCATGACCGTATCCAGTTGCTTCTGCTACCTGGAGGAGCCCTTCCCGGGGGCCATGGATGTGGCTATGATCTTCCCCTTACTTTGAGAGTGAACCAGAAAGAAAATAAATTTCCTCGTGTGGGAGATGATCATGCTACATTTCTTAGTAGAGATCAAAGAGTTTGTGGTAGGTGGGGCTACCTCCAATATCCTGTATTATGTATTACCCAAAGAAATAATAACAGAGAGAGGTCTCGACTCATATACAACATGTCGCTTCCACAAGTATGGTTGTCCTAATAATACATCATAAACGTCAACAGGCGCAACATCACACAATACCTCATTTGTGAAGGGCTTGATGTTGTAGGGAAGGCAACACTGTTGGCGGACTCGGAGATCTCGTCCTTGGTGAAGCCACCCGATGTTGTATGGTTGCGGGTATGGTATGGTCAGTAGGCCCAACCGCTTCATGACCTCTGCTATAACGAGGTTCTTTTGGCTGCCACTGTCGACAATGAATTGCAACAACGAACCCTTCACCCACATTTGTGATTGGAAAAGACGCTCCCCCTCCTTTGGATTGCGAGGCTCATTCTTGTGGATCTTGGCGGTGGAAACAGTGGCACTAGGCTCCGCATCAATGATATGATTCCCTTTGTCATTCCTCTTGTCAGGTTTTGACTCAGGGTCAGAACATGCATCTGATTCTGAAGCCTTCAACTTGGCCACCAACGACTGCTTGACCCAACACTCACTTGTGTTATGAGTGGCGCTCTCATGGAACTCACACCACTCTCTTGTGTCCTTCTTTGACTTCGTGGTGTTGTTCTTTTCTTGCGGATTCAACAGGTTGTCTTGGGTCACCCCTTCTTGGCTTTGTCCTTGGTTCTGCGGTTTGGGGAAGCCTTTCCCTTGCTTCGGATTTGTGGATCCAAAGTCTCTCTTCTTCTATTTAAAACTTCTGCTCGATCTTGATAGTGTATCGGTACACCGTGCCAAGCGAGGAGATGTCTAGGAACTCCATATCGTCCTAGATGTACTTGTGTAGGTAGTCGTGGTATTTGAGTACCAAATGCCTCTCAAAATCCTTGATACCCAACTTTGTGCGAAGGGTATGAAAAATGTTGGTAAACTATGGCATGTCTTGGTCCCTTCCCTTGCCGCAACGTGGTCCACTTTATGTATTTATCCTCATAGCTTCTGGCAGGGTAGTACTACTCCTTGATGGAATCTTGGAATGAATTCCAAGTGGGTGCGGCTGAAAACAGTGAGGTCGTTCTTTCATCCTTCTGCTCACAGTAGGTTTCCAACTAGTCCTTAACATGGGGGGCAGCTTTGAGAAGAGCGGAAGTAATCTTTTCCCGGCTGGAAAAATCATGAAGAAAAAAATACCCTTCTAGCAGATTTAACCATTTATCTACGACATTTTTCATTTATCTGACCCTCGAATATGGGGATTTCAAAGTCAAATTGTACCTTAAAGGGTGTGGTATTTCCAGATTAGCTGTTGGAAGTAGATGCGTTGCCCGTGGGTAGCCGTTGAAGGATCTGGGAAAATTTGTCCATCATCGCGTTCCTTTGTCGCTCGAGGGCTTCTTTGAGCAAGATTTTGATAGGATCTCCTGCCCCCTTGTCTTTCTTTTCTTTCGCCATGGGAGGCTGTTGAGGTTTGCGAGGCTGATCTTGCAAAGGTTTAACCAGATCGAGCCCTAACTCCTTATATCCCGACCTCGTTGGGGAAATGCAAAGAAAAACAGAGAAAGAGCAGACCACTCTGATACCACTCATCCGGATTCATGTAGGAACACAATAAAGTACAAAAATAAACATAAATGCAAAGATGTAGTAAAAATAATACTTCATTTCATTAATGTAAAATACCGAAATATGCTTGCAAACAAAAAATTGGAAATAAACTAGCTCGGGCGATGGTAGCTTATCTATGAGGAGAGATGTGGCGGCTACATGCCTCTGAACTGTGTTACAATGAGGCTCGAAGGCCTATTTGTTGTTGAGAAACTATGGGAAACCCTAAACATCCAAAAACCTAACCCTAGGAGATGAAGCGCCAAACTATGGACCCCATTTGGGTAAATTGGTACATCAACTTCTCGGGGTCGTAACTTTGGCATACGATTTTCGTTTGGCACGCACAATACCTCGTTAGAAAGATATATCCGATGAATACAACTTTTGAATGGCCAAAATCAATATATAAACAATGATGGCCCCCGTTTTCCAAAAAAACGTCGTTCAGGGCCTCAAAACGACTTTGGAAGTTCAGGACCCGAAAAACTACCAAAAATAGTAAATTGTGCTACAATTAAGGAAACTGAAAAACTGAAAGAGACAGTTGTGGGGGTCTAAGTGCGATAGGCGGGTGGCCATCAACATCCACCTAGATCACATATTCTAATGTAGAAAATCCAATCACATATGGAAATCCACTTCAGAGTTTGTTGTTGCACCTATTCATCTATAGCTACAACTTTCTAGAGAATTTACATGCTCTCAAAACAAACGTTTGGGCTTATTCCCAATTCTTTTCACTTTTTCTGATACAAAAAAGCCTAGAAAAGAAATAAAGGCTCAATTCGATTCTTCATCTCAATATGATCCTAAACAAGAATATGAATCTTGATGAATTTTAAATCCTTTGTTTCTTATTGAAGAAATTGATTGGGATTCTAAAGTAACTTCCACTCAAACAATGCTACTAGTTAATATTTCTAGTGAAATACCTCCATCTTCTTCTACCCAAATTATTCAACTGTAGTTTCACGTTTACAACCTCATAAAATTCCTATCAACATCATGGACCAAAAACCCTATTATCTTTAGGTGTTGTTAATGTTCCAAGACCACAACATGATTTTCCAAAAAAATCTGAAAGGTTTCTTCCCAATTTAATCCTGGAGGTCAAATAACCCCATAAGAGCATAAAAACGATTGATGTTCTCTTTAAAATGTGGAGGAATTCAAAACGAAGACATAGTTTGCCATATTTTCCCTTATACTTTTGAGGGAAAAACGTCAAATTGCTATTTTTATTTCACTGATGGTTCCATTACAAGTTGGGATACTTCCCAAACAAAATTTCTTGAAATGTTCGATGAAGGTAAATCTCCAGCATCACTAGTGATTGAATTTTCACAAATTAAGATGAATCCTAATGATTTAATCAAATATTTCAATCAAAGATTTTCATCTCTTTTGAATAAAATTCCTGATGATTCAAAACCCGTTAATAACATTCTGATTGAAATTCATACCACAACTTTGCCTCCATCAATTTCTATTATTGTTATAAGGGAAAATAAAACCACTTTATCAGATAATTTTAATGGAACTTTGAACATGGAAAAACAAATATTAAGTATAGCTTCTAAATCAACATTCTAGGAGAAAAAACCTATAATTTACCCAAAAAACAAATAACTACTAGAATTATTGATGAAAAGAAAGAAAAATAGCCAGTGGATTTGGAAATATTCAAAATGTAATAAAAAATATGTCAAACGAAATTCCTAATCTTAAGAACACTTCCTTAGAGGATCCATCTAATAGAAGACCCTGGATACCTTTAAGGAGGAATCTCGCACCTTCTCAAAATCAACCACACACTGAAGAAAATAATATTGAAGAATATTCCTAGCATGTTGTTTGTAGAGCACATAATGCTAGTCACTCAAAAAAAACATGCTATGCATTTGTAAATATGTTTAAAGCTTTTAAGGTAGTGAGGAGGACGTAATAACCCAAGAAGATGAAACACAAATTGAAGAAGAACTTGGTGAAACCACAACTATTTTGTGGGATTGATCTCAAGGATTAATAAATGGTGTAGAAGACGAAAACAAATGAATTTAATGTTTCTCAAACAAGAAGTAAAAATCACGCTTCTACTTCTGCTACTCCTACAACTTCAACACCTGCAAAGAAGACTCAAACTATAGATAAAACATATGCCTCATCTATTAAAGATACTCAAATTGAAAATATGGAGTATGACTTAGTAGAAGACATGAAAAAGACCAAAGGGAATATTCATTTATTTTAATTATCAAGGCTAACTACAAAGAAGAATAAATTAATAAAAGCCGTAGAAGTTAGTGTTCTTGAAAATCAACCTACTTCTACAGGAAATTCTCAAAATGTTGCATCTATGAAAATATCTAATATTAATGCATATTTAATTAGATAGAGGTATACTTCACATACTCCACTTTTTCTTTTAACATTATTTGTAATTGTAATGTACAAAATCTATAGTAAATTCTAGAGCTTCCTCTTATGTTATACCATATTCAATGGCTAAAAAATTAAATTTGGTTTGTATAAAATTTTCTACACATATTGTACAACTTGATCGATCAAATGCCATAGTTTTAGGAGAAGTAAAAGATGTGTTGATTAGACTTGCTTCAAATCCCAAAATATTTCAGATCATTGACATTGTGATTACTAATATTCCAGACTCATATGGTTTATTGCTTGGTTGAGATTGGTCAGAAAAAATAAATGGTTATTTCTCAACTGATTGGTCGCATTTATGGCCACCTTTGAACAAAAAACCTAACAAAATTAAAATTGAACGTGAAAAACATATGAAGTATACAATGACTAATCTAGACAGTCAAAATAAACCAATTATGTTTAGTCAAGCTTCTATTAGAAATTATTCATTTGACACTCGCCTTAGCAATTATATATCACAGGGTTCTCCTTTGGAAGAATAAAAAACATAATGTTTAATTTTTATTACAGTAACTATTTCTGATTTAACTCATGATTCTTATTCTTCTGATATTGATGAAAATATTGATTCTTGATTATTATACTTTGATGGTTCTAATTCAGTTGAAGGCGTCAATGTTGGCTGTGTTTTACCAAACCCTCAAGGTAATAAATTTATTCTGTCATGTGGGCTTGAAATTCAACATATTAATAATTTAGTTGAGTATGAGGCCTTATTACAAATTCTTAGGAAAGTCATTGATATGAAAGTTAAGAAAAAAAGTAATTGGTGATTATGAAATCATAGTAAGGAAAGCTAATAAGACTATTCATCACAATTCAAATCACCTTAGAAATTATAGACATGAGGTATGGAGTTTAATTCAAAACTTAGACATTTTTGAATCAAACTTTGTACCTCGTTCTCACAATTTAGATGTTGATTTGTTAGCTAATGTAGTCTTGAGGCTTCTTCCTGCAGAAAATTTCACTTCTGTAGAAATTCTTTGTAGGCCATCAATCTTAGACAACATCTCAAACTGGATAGTTTTTAATGATGATGACCAAATCAAAAATTTTCTAACTATGGAAGATACTTTCAAGGGCTCAATAATTTATGAAGATCATCATGATTTACAAATGAACTTTAATTCTCTAAACTCATAAACTAAATCACAAAATCGAATACCAAAGTCAATAGTTAGTCTAGAGAATCTTTTTAATTTTCAACAAAGATTCAAAGGAAGTACAAATTACAAAACAAACAATTCCTCCATTCAGTATGAGATAATTAATTTAGGAACTAATAGAAAACCCAAAAAATATCAATTTGGGAGTTAATTGCACTTCCTTTGAATGCACAAGATTCATTATTTTTTTCAAAGAATATAAGGATATTTTTGCTTGGACTTATGATGATATGAATGTTTATAACATTATAATAATTCAACATGTTATTCCAATAAAACATGCACTAAACTTGTACAACAAAAGTTTAGGAAAATTCATCCTAAGATTGAAACTTAAATCTAAGAAGAATTAAACAAATTGTTGAAAGCTAGGATTATTTTTCTAGTTAGAAATTCCCAGTGGGTATCAAACTTAGTTCTAGTTAGGAAAAATAATTGGGAAATAAAAAATTATATATATTTTTGAAATCTAAATAAAGCTTTCAAAAAAAGATAATTACCCTATTCCTCCCATGGAAAAAAACATTACAATCTGTAGTTGGGTCATAAATGTTTTCTCTACTAGATGGTGTATGTGGTTATAATCAAGTTTTTGTTTCACCAACAAACCGAATCGAAACTACATTTCGAACTAAATGGGGAACATTTTCTTACCAAAAGATTCCTTTTGGTTTGATAAATGCAGGGGAAACATTTCAATGGGAAATTAATATTTCTTTTAAAGGTATGATAAATAATTTCATGGTTGCATATGTTGATGATATAATAGTATATTAAAAAGAGAGAGGAGATCATGTTGAACATCTAATGAAAATATTTGGCAGATGAAAAAATTATGGCATATCTTTGAATCCTAAGAAAACAATATTTGTTGTAACTGAAGGAAACCTCTTGGGATTTGTAGTGTAAAAAGTTGAGATAGCAATTGATCTAGATATATTTAAACCAATATTACTAATATCTCTTCCCGACAATAAAAAAATAAATGCAATTTTTTTTGGGAAAGGTTAAATTTGTATGAATATTTGTACATAGATTTGCTAAGATTGTGAGACCAATGCGTGATATGATCAAGAAAGATCATATATTTAAATTGGGTAGTACATAGAAGGAATCTTTCAAAAAAATAATGGAAGCAATTTCTATTGTACTTGCTTTAATTAGTCCCAACATCGAAAGAAAAATTATTTTATATACTTTTTCCTTTGATTTGTCTTATGTAGTTATTTTGACTTAGAAAAATACAAATGATATAGAGATACCAATTTCTTTCATGATTTATGGGTTTCAAGGATCAAAACTTATTTATCCTAACATTTATAAGCAGTCTTATGTAGTTTTTAAAGATGTCAAACATTTTCATCCTTTTCTTTTATAATCTTGTATGAAAGTAATTGTTCCTCATTCTGATGTTTGCAACATTCTTATACAAAAAGATCTAGGAGAAAAGTGAGAAAACTAGATGACTAGACTCTATGAGCATGACGATGAGATCAAACCATCAAAGAAAATAAGAGGGCAGGGTCTCTGTAAACTATCAACATAATTTGAAGGATAAAAAATTGATAATGAGGAAGGTTGATATAACAAATTTGATGTAATGACGAAGAAATCCTTTACATTCCTGTACCAACTAAAACCTATCAATACAAAATTACATATTTTCTACTAACTTTGGTAGTGGATATAAATATTTAGCACCAATGCAAAGAAGAGCTCTTAGATTAAAATTTGCTAGATATCAATTAATTGATGGAGTGTTGTTTAGAAAAAAATAGGTTAATGTTTTACTTAGATGCTTGGAGAAGTATGATGCAAAGAAGGCCTTGACTCAACTTCCTGATGGACTACCTAGAGGACATTTTGGTGGAGAGGAAACTACACACAAAATACTTTGCGTTGGTTACTACTGGAATTCTCTATTTAAAGACACATACTCTTATGTAAGAAAGTATAAACTTTTCCCAACAACTTTAGCAAAATAGAAAATATCTGCTATGTCTTGCAACCAATGAAAGTAGAAGGCCCATTTGAACAATGCGATCTATATGTATTTAACAATGTAAATCCGAAGTAATCACAACTTCATAAATACAATATGACTACTAAAGACTACTTTGCTAGGTTGACAGAGGTAATTCCACTTAATAAAATCAATGATGATTAGGTGACTTCTTTCCTTGAACATAATATAATTTCTAGGTTTGATGTTCCTTCATCTTTCATTTTTCGCAATGCCTCGTATTTTTCATATTTGAAAATGAATGAATATTATTTGGATAAATGAATCATAATTAAATGTTCTTCCAGTTATTATCCTTAGGGAAATGGATTGGAAAAAACAACCAACAAAAACCTTATCCAAATTCTTAAGAAAATAGTGCAAGATCATGAAAGGAATTGGCATAAGCAACTCCCTAATGCTTTATGGGTTGATACAATCACACATATAAAAGCATTAGGGAACTCTCCATACTTTCTTGTTTATGGCAAGAAAGTTATCCTTCCTCCAAACATTTTTCTACTTTCCATGCAATTAACTATATCTGTTATTAAAAATTCAATTAAAGACATGAATGTCAAAATTTACACTCTATTAAAATTCAAAGAGGAAAGACGGAAGACTAAAGCTAAATTCCATGAACATCAACTTGTTATCAAGCATTGGTTTGATAAACATTCAACCACTGACAAGGATTTTTCCATGGAACAAAAGCCATGAAAGAAAAATGGAGACATTCGAAATTTGAATAGCTCTAGTTAGGACCATTTCATATTTCTGCAAAGAATCACCCCTTCAACTTATATTATACAATAATTAGAAGGGGAGGTTGAAAAACTTCTTATGAATGACCAAATCTTGAAGAAATACTTTTCTTGAAATTTTGGGAGACCATTTATTCATATTTCCACCATTTACTAAAGGACTCAAGTTTCCTTAATATTTTCTTTTCTTTTATTTCTTTTGTAAAACCTCATTTTGTATGTTTGTTTGTTTTTGTTTTTGTTTTGTTTTGTTTTTTTTCTTTTTCATTTTATAATTTCAACTATGATTATGATATATATATATATATATATATATATATATATATATATATATATATATATATATATATATATAGTTTAAATAAATCTTATCATTATGCAAAAAGTAATTTTTAGTTGTATGAAATATTTTTTGCTTGAAATTACTTTTGTTGCTTAAATTTTTTTATTTGTAAATAGCTTCGTCTATTTCTCTTAAAATAAAATATTTTGGCATCATTCATGATGAATGGTAAATATTTTGGATTAAAATCATTAATGCATCAATGTATTTGCTCATTAAATTAACTCTCATATCACCCCACTTCTTAAATATCCAAAATTGCAAAAGCAATACAAATATACAAATCCAAAGGATATCAAATAAATAAGAAGTTGAAAAAATTTCAAAGAGAAATGTGGGAAGTATAAGGAAACCCGTTGGGGCTATAGACGCTTGGTAGTATTGAGTCAATTCTTATATTATATTAAGGCACCTTAATGGAGGTTATGAACGCTCACAAACACGAAAAAATGCTGGTTATGAGAGAGACGAGGAAAATATGCATGCAAATTGTTTTGGTAGTACTAATATTTGGACTTAATGATAAAAGTTAAGAACCAATTGAACTAATTGTCTTGAATTAATAAATGAACTCCATCATATTGGATAAGGTTATTAATACTCCTATTGATTACTCATGTTTGTTTCATAAATATCAACTATATTTAGATTGACTATAATTATTTATGAAACTTTTAAACTTTTGATTTATTTGAATTGTAATTGTTTATATCATTGTATTGTGATTTATTGTGAGGTCTGTAATAATCCCCGATTTTATTTTTATACCATAAATACCTTTTTAAAAGTATTTAGTTTTGATTAAATTTTATATTTCCCATTGTAAATAACCCCTAAATATTTGATTCTCACACACATATTTCTCAAAACTTTAAATTTTTGAAAAAATAGGGATTTGGAATTGTTTAAGTTCATACTTTTAATAAAAAATTTAGATTCATAAAAAAACCTAAAGATTTTCTTTTAATTCAGGATATCCACGCACCCAGATGGTTTTACATGTTACATTTTTCGCTCACCCTCGGATATCCCAGATTCCTGGATAGTGCTTTCAATAACGTTTCATTGTTAATTTAATTTAATTTTCCCAAAGTTTTGGAAATTTTTACATTTTGTATTTGGTATCTGAGCCAAAATAAATGTTATGATAATGTTTTTAACCCGACTTCCTAGATACCCAGATAACCCAGATTTACTAAGAAGCAATTTATTTATTTTTCGCATTTTGTTGATTAATGATTTTTATTAGTGTTTTTATTTATTTTACATTTAGGTATCCAGTTCAAACATATCTTATCACAAACCCCATATTTCTCGAATACCATGATCATTCCAATGAAGTTTATTTTCCTGGTTTTCTTTTCTTCGATATATATTTGAAATCTAGTTTTTTAAAGATTTGCATCACTACTTCATCCTTGATTCCCTCGTGCATGCAGAGCCTCATATTTAATAAACATATTATTTTATTCTTCAAAAAGTTTCTCGATTTTTGATTTTTAATAAATGATTTATTTTCTTAAAATCAATACATTTGGTATGTGGTCCAAAATCATTTGTTCAAAACCGTCTAAGGCTTGGATCACTTGGATGGTATTCACATTTTTGATACTAAAGAAATTTAAAAGGAAATAATAATAAATATTTAAAATTGTTTTTGTAATACATATACAGTATTGTTATGTTGGCGCTATAGAGGGTGGTGGGCCCATTCCAAATCTTTGGCAGAAAGCCTCCAATCATTCTAACCCTATAACGATGTTCCAAGTTCTACTTGGAGTCTAACATCTAATGAAGAAAGATCTAGCGAAATGTTACTTGCCTATTGCTCAAAGTTAAGTTACAGATGTTATTTCAGACAATTGAATTCTATTGGATGTTGTAGGAAGTCAACACAAAAACAACAATTCCACTGGTGTTGGACTTGTATAACATACAGGCATACCCACTAATGAAGATTGAATATTTTTCCCATTCACAACAAGTGGTTGATGAAATATTCAACTTATCAGTGGTTGGTGAATCAAGTTTATTCATATAACACATACTTGGACAAACAAACCTAATTAACCATATCACTGACGTGGACAAGCTCATTGAAGTCACCGTGGTAACAGAAAATGTGGTGGCAACTAACATAGATACAACAAAGCAAAGGCTGTTATTGGGTCAATACAGGTGGGCTCATCAAAAGGGCTGGGTGCTGCATTCACAGGAGAATTCCCGCCTATGGATAACACTTAGAATCAAAATTCCAAAGGCAAGTGTAAAAAGTTGATAAAAGCAATAAATGAAGTTCAAAAGATCATTCTGGGATTCAATATTTACAGGGAAAATGTGGTCAGATTGAGACAATGAATTTTGGTGGGTCATGGGGAATTCATGAGGATGAATGGATGTCAAATTAAAGACTGGGTTCACAAGAGTTGGTCCCCCCTGTTAGTGTCAGTCTTTCCAGCCTTCTTCCAGTGATCAAATATGCTCTTACAAAGTGATTTTGAAGTGTCAAGGTCAAATTTTGTCATTTCAAAGAGTTTTCAAGCAAAATTTGGTCACTAGGCATTAGGTCTAGGGTTTGCTTTAACTCCTTCTAAAGTTGTCAAAATGTCGGTCCATGTCATTATTCAGCTGAGTCTATCATCATTCATAGGGTTGTCATTATCATCTCAGTGTCTAATGAGTCATTGTACACCTTGTTCATGCTTCAGTTGTGCCTTGGCAAGGTCATTTCCCTCTCCTAGGGTTTTGAAAGCTAATTTCTCTTGGATGGTCAAATCATCGGCAAAACTTGTTTCCTGATGTTCATACACCTTCCCCTATCCTTAAAGTACCTTATCAAACACTTCCCATCCCTTAGATCCGCCAAATTCCTCATTTTTGCACAAACCCTAGTTTCTAGCTACAACCTGACAATTTTCTAGGTTGGGCATGTGTTTTGCCCTTTTGGACCCCTTCCCCTCACTCAATCTCTGAGATTCCACTTTCCCCTGCTTCCTAACATCCCTCCCTACTTCCAAAAATTTCCCCAAGAATTTAGAAGCCCCCTATCCCCTTCATTTCGCTCCATTTCGACAAAATTCCTTGTTTCACACATCGGGACAAGTCGCACTCAAATGATGTTCCAGAGCAATAAAAGATGAATTTTGGAACACTGAGAGAGGTTTTTGTCCACAACATGCCAAAGAAGAAAAACCTCCTTCACTTTTTGCACATGTGTCATGGTTTTAGAGAAATGTCAAAATTACAATCGCCGGATCCAAGGCGGTTGACCAAGGCACAAAAAAGGAGAAAGAGGCCCGATCCCCTCCATATCTTGGCTGAGGCCTCACTGAAGGATCAAGGCACTCAATAGCCTAGCCACAGCTCAAATCCCAAAATTTTTTGAGAATTTTGGGTAATTTTGGTAATTTTTGGAAATTTACAGGTTTTGGCTCCTCAACGGGTCTCACCCCCAGTGAGACCGTTTGTCATGGCAGCTCCTTTTTTCAAAAACTTAGCATTTCTAGATTTTTCATGCAAAGTTACATATTCCTATGAATGGACTTGAGTTTTTATGGAGTTTTGGGCCTCCAAAAGATCAAAATACATGCAAAATTTGACTTTCTGCCCCTTTTTTGAGTTGCAGAAACCAGTCTTGGGAGAATTAAGTTTTGACAGGGAAAATGACCTCCAAATCCAAAAATTCTAGTTGGGTTGGAAAGTAGACTCACATACCTTTCCAACGAGCTATCCTGCACCCAATTCTGACACCTGCAAGTGCCTCAAATAGGGCTCCAAAGGGGCGCGACCCGTTGAGCAGGGGGGCGCGACCCGTTGAGCAGATTTTGCCAGAATTGACTTGTTCAGCCCAGAAAACGCAGATTTGACTCTTTTTGACTTTTTAAGGTTAATGATGGTCCTCTTGGATGTAATTGTGACACTTTTAAGACACTTTTACTCTTGTTTAACACTTCTAGAAGATTCATTCATGTCAAGGGTAAATATTTAATGAATGGATTGGTTTCCTAGCTTATAGAGGCAAGTTGTTTTGACTGCCTAGATTTTAGTGCTCAGTTTAGAATTAGTTGAAACAGCTCCTAGAAGGATGAGCTCGACCCCTAGAGGCAAGGGAAGAGGTTGGCTTGCCTATATTATGTATTTTCTTAATCATTTTCAGGGGTTGGAAGGTTGGACTCTTGAGGGAGAAGCTATCATTGTATTATTTCACTTGTATCTCTGCAATTTTTGGCTAAGGAAGACCAGGGTTTTGCAGTCATCTTTGGGATTCTTGTGGACTCATGTGTTGATGGTGTGTTTCTAAATGTTCTTGTAAGTGTGTTTATGTGATCATCTCCTTTCTTTCCTTCTGCATATTAAACAAATGAAGTGTTAAAGTAAGAATTCATGCTTGCCATGCTCTGCTTTTAAATTTGTTTAATTTCTATGTTTTCTACTGTTTAAGGAGAATTCGAAGTATTATTTGCTCTCCTTAGCTCCTCACCGGTCTTTTCCATCCACTCACCTCAATCAAAGTCATCAATACGGTCTCCTACCTCGCCCCAAAGAACCCCCTGCAGAAACTGTGTCCAACCCCCGCACCCAAAATTGCAATTCCTCAATTTGCCACCAAAAACCCAAAAAACCCCAAATCCACCTTTTTAATCAATTTACTAGCCTAATATCAGTGTTACCTTGTTGGTCATCTCATCCCATTGAAGATTTATCGAGATTGACCGGAGAGAGCCTTCTCCTGCCCCGTAGGGCTAGCTACGAGGCTGAATGGTTTGATGTAGCCTTGAGGTTTACCTTTCTCAGCCTGAGGTGAAATTTCAAGCGCTAACACCCCCTATTTGGTTACATACCCAAAGTTCGTCTGATGTTGAATGGATGGTTTGGATTTCACTTTATAAAGGAGGAAGATGCCTCAAGGATCATAGCTATTCCCTGGGTGAAAAGTTGGGGGTTCCTTGTGCTACAAAACTGGAAAGTGGGCTTTGACCCTATTTCTGAGGTGCCCAAAAGGAAAATCATTTGGGCCAAATTGTTTGGTCTTCCAATATAATTATGGACGAAGGAGGAAATCAAGGAAATTGCTAGTAGGATTGGGAAATTGTATTACATTGATGAAGGGTGTATGGGCCTATTGGACAAAATAACGGCCTAGTTTTTGGTTGAAGTTGACCTCTCAGGTGGTCTCCCAACAACCTATGACATGTATTGGGGCAATTTCTGTATCAGAAAACAAATTGATTACTGTGGGGTCCCTTATCAGTGCCTTGGCTGTCATAATACTGGCCATTTGCTTGCAGAATGCCCCAATCGCCTCACTAGTGGGAGATATCGAGCAAATAGACTATCTACAATTGAAAAATGATTGCTAAGACAGGCTCAATTTCAGGCAAGAGCTGACCCAATATGTTCTATTCTCACAAAGACATGAATGGAATTGGATCCTCTAGAAAAATCTATTCGGATCGACTCCATAGTTGTTAAGGAGACACTTCCGACATGTCATACAAGAGAAAATGAATTTAGGGACTTTGAGTTCAAGATTCCTAATTATAAAACCATGCCTTCTAAATGCAAGAACAAAACAAAGGACTCATTTGGTCGCAAGACCCCAAAAAAATCTATATTATCTCCAATATGCCATCAACATTCTAAGTTGACCAACCACTCGCCCACCATGGTAGATTAGGACTTGGAGACTCTTGTTGATAACTCTTCTTTGGGGCTCGAACCAATGACAATCAAGAGGATTTTTTTCACATCGAGACTAACTCGGTAAGAAGAGAAGCATATCAACTTGATACACAAAAGAGAAAAATGAAAGAAACAAAATATAAGAAGATTTCATTATGTGGAGGTAGTAAAGCTGACTTGAATTCTTGCCTCTCAAAGACGATGAAGGAGGTATTGTTCCCCTCATTTGATCCTGGCCTAGCCAATGGATTGATTGAAATATTAGAGTACTCATAATCTCAGGATCTTAGAGCATAGTTTCTCGATTCCATGTTCTCAAAATGAAAATTGTGCCATTAAACATCAAAGGGATGGGATCCTCCCAAACAAAAAGAACCCTGATTAACAATATTTGAACATAAAGCTTAGATATTTTTCTCCTACAAGAAGAATGATGGAGAAGATAAAGTCTCAAGACATTTTACTCAATATATGCCCAACATGGGAGGTTTGTGCTACAAACGCCTCTGATTCATATTGAGGGCTTACTACTATGTGGAATCCTATTTTTTTTTTCCTTCAAAGCCTATAAGACATCCACTAGTATTTTATTGTATGGCTTTTGTATGGGATTTGTACACAGAATTCATATGCTTAACATCTATGCTCCCTACAATAACCAAAAATGTTTTTGAGAGAAGGTTGATTCTACACGAATCCTTGACATGCACTCACTCATAGTAGTTGGAGACCTAAATTTTACTTTGGATGCAAAATAATTATGGGGTGATAAGGCCAAGATGGAATCATTAGTAGATTACTTCAAAAAGCTCTTTTATTGGAAACTTTTATGGGACATCCCTTCTTCCCCTTTATGCCCTACTTGGAGAAATGGAAGGATCAGGGCTAACGAAATTGCCAAAAGAATCCATAGGTTCTTTGTCCATTCATTCTTATGTCAGAGATTGAAAAATATTCAGACCTCGTCTTTCTTTTATGAGGTGTCAGATCACGATGCAATCCTATTGGAATGGGAGGGGGCAAATTACCCTAATTTTGTGCCCTTGAAATTCAGTCACATGTGGTTAAATGATTCTATTTTCTGTGAACTGGTTAAATATTCATGGAATTCCCCTGTTCCAACAAACATCATTAGTCCATCTCTATTGATCAATTATAAATTGAAGAGGCTTAAAAAGGAGGTGTGCACATGGATTAAGAATCACAAAATTGAACTCAAGGGAATTGGCATCCATTGACCAAGAGTTTGCTTCATTTTTGGATCCATCCATCCTTGAATACTTCTCTGATCATACCAAAAAAGATATTCTATATTTGGTTGAGAAAAAAAAACAAGATTTTAAGATTGTAGGAGGAGTGGTTACTCAAAAACCAGATTGCTTGGATTAAAGGAGCTGACAAAAATACTAAGTTTTTTCCACCAAGATGCAACAAAAAGAAAACAAACAAACACTATTTGGGAAATCAGAGATGATGATGGCCAAACTCTTATAGAAATGGTAGATATCAAAAAAGAGGCTTTCCTTTTCTTCTGCAAACAATACATAAATCTGAAACCGGGCAACATCAAAGTGAAAATGGAACTAGTGAATCTATTTCCAAGAATGGTCAAAGAGGAAGATTTAGAGGAGATAAATGCATCTATTACACAAGATGAGCTCCTACAGAATTCGAAAGAGATGGTGAAGGATAAGATCTCAGGTCCATATGCCTAGCCTATTGAACTCTTTCTCTTCTTCTATGATCTTATGTGGCCAAAACTGATCCAAATGGTAGAAGAATCTAGAATTTCTGGACATATATTAGGTGTTACTAATGCAACTTTCCTTGCTCTCATACACAAAAAGAGATGAATTATCTTTCATTTTCAAATTTTACACCCATTTCCTTATTTAATTTTGTTTACAAAATAATTTCTAAACTTCTAGCTAATAGAATGAAAAATATTTTATCCCCGCATATTACTCTGGAGCAATTTGGTTTCTTGGCTGACAAGAGAATCCAAGTGTTGTAGTGGTTGCAACACCCTCCAAAATTTTGGCTTGCACTTAATTTAAGAGCCTTCCTTGGTCTTTCCCTTGATTGTTGCAAACACTTGAGCTCATTTTGATGAGATTTCCTAAAGTCCTTTGACCCCTTGTGCTTGTTGGATCAACTATCGTCTTTTGTCATGTTTGTAGACCCTTTTTAATGGTTTTGAAGGTTGCTCTTTGTGTATATGATTTGTCCTATCTATGTAAACACCCGTCACACTCATACACAAATATTTGAGCATGGTCGCACAAGTGTCATCACGGTCATCCTAAAATCTAACTCAAGTGTCGCACTTGTCGCTTCTTGTTATGAAACAATCACATAGAGGGAAATGCTTTCTTGTTGCTCCAGTGGTCTATGTTCTCATGTCATCGAAGTATGCTAGGTGTGTGATCACAAGGTCATGTTCATCACAAGTCTATCTTTCTCTTGCACTTAGCCACTTTTCCCAAAATCTTCCGACCGGGAAACTCAGCTGCACCAAACCCTGACTGAACTGCGCACTGCACAGTCTCGACCCTTAGTGTTATGACCTTGCTGCCTAGAACTGTGCAGTGCACAATCACTTTCCTTCGGGGCAGTTTCACTACGCAATTCTAGAGCTCAAAAACCTTCCTTGCCCCTAGAATTGTGCAACAGTTCCTTCCAGTCTGACTTGAACTGCGCACTTTGCACTTTCAGTCGTCAAGATTTTCCCCTTGCCTGTTGGAACCCCATAATGAGAAGAGAACCCAACTGCCCTTGGTCTCTAGAACTGCGAAGAGGTGTCCCCCTAGTGTCCTCCCTCATCCAGAGCTCACTGACCTTAAGAACTACGCATATCTGTCCTCCAGGTCTTTCCACTGCCTAGTGCCCCTTGCCTATGAAAACTGTGCAGATCCGTCTCCTAGGGTCTCATCCTGCATCAACCACTGTTTGCCTAAACTGCGTAATATTGACTCCCAGAGGCCATTGTACAATTTTTCTTCCTAGTGAGGACTGTGCTCAAAATTTTCTCAGTCAAGGGTCAGCTATGCTCTGTGGAGTCTCAGTGACCAACTCCTCTCCCTGTCACTTGGAACTGCACAACGCACAGTTACTGGGCCCTCTCGGACAACCTGTCACTGGTCCTAGGCTCAGTTCATGGATAATAATGCATCATCTTAGACTAGGGATTTTTTGGATTGATGTCGTCCTGTCATGAGTGAATTGCAGGAATAGGTACACTTTCAAATCATGACAAGATGATGAATAAGGATAATTTTGTGGTAGCATCATATGTGCTCTAGCCATGAAAATTGGTGGAGGGGCTAAAGCACATGAGATCTCCAAGACCCATACATGGTTTGGGGAAATTCCACCTGGTAAGATAGATATTAAAATTATTAATATTTTTAATGGAGTTCTTAAGTCTAAACTTAGGAAAATTAAAATATTAATGGGTATTAATATAAAAATGGGTGAGAATGTTCTAAATGACATGGATCAAGCCAAATATAATCTTAGCCGTTGATTAGGGACTTAATCTCGACTGTTGAAGACTCAACAGGAAAAGTATAAGAGGAGGCTTGAGGGTTAGTTAGAGACACACCAAGATTGATCAGTAAGTTCAATTTTATCGAGCGAGGTTTGCTGAGAAAATCCGAACAAGTGATCTAAGTTGCAGCAAGGGACAGTGAACACATAGAAGAGAGGCAGAGATAGTGCCAGAGGGCCAGTGCAGTGATTGAGGAGGCTACGCAGAGGCAACAGGAGTTACGTAGAGGCGGATAGAGACTACGTAGAGGCTGAGGAGCTTGTGTGGGCGACAAAGAAGGCCAAAGAGCTAACATAGAGAGGCAGAGTGTTGACGCAGGGGGTTCCAGAGCTACGCAGAGGCTAGCAGGGATGACACCGAGCCTTGGAGAAGTGCAAGAAGGATTTTCATGGGGCAGACTAGTGCTGAGAAGCTGAATATCTACTTCCGAGAAGAGGTATTACTGCAGTGTAGAAATCTCTATTGGGTGATCCAGTTTGACACACTAGTTGTACTCAAGAAATCTGCATAATAATAAAACCCTTAGAACTACTGCACCAATTTTCCCACATTGGGTTTTTCTGGGGACAATTGTCCAAAAATAACAGTGTCCCTTATGTGTTTGTCTTAGTATTTTTCAGTTGATGATCTGTATATGAGTTAAGGCTACATTTGTGTTTATTTTCAGTATTTATATTTATAAATAACTTGTTAATGGAATAAACAAGTAGGAGAAATAAACCACATAATGCAGTAGGGATTTCCGATGTGCTAGATTCAGAAATTTCAACAGATAAGAATGAGGAAGCATGCCTAAAGACTCACTTACTGTTGAACGAACGAATGGACCTACCAAGAGAAAACAAAAGGAACACAAATGTGCAACTACCTTCCAAGAACGAAGATCATTCAAGACCCTGCATCATCAAGCTATGCAGAGGAGAAGAGAGAGAATATCCATAACACATCCATCACTCATCAACAATAACGGCTTGACATTTCCACATCATTAAGCTAGTCCATGTCAGAAGTGTCATGTCAATTCGTGTCATGAGTTGTCATATGCCACATCACTATTGTGGGCCATGTATGTTGTAAATAAAATGCATTGTAAAGTGGAAGTACAATGGACACATATTGTAAGCATCACCCCTTTGTTATATATACCCCCTCATTGTATGAGCAAAAGACTTTTCACCTTGGCTCCTCCCGCAAGGCATTAGAGAGATCAGTTAGTTATTTGAGGAGCAAGGAGTGGCTTCAATGTCCCACTACTGGGGCTATTGATGTACAATGTAAATATGTGTCTTGGAACTTTTGATTAATTACAGATCCCTTTTAAGGCCAGTACATTCTTCATGCATGACTTATGAATGTTTGTAAGACTATTTTGTGAATGTTTGTATTTAATGTTTTATTTCTCATGTACTAAGATAGTATAACTATTTTGGTTATTTTAGCGCTTATATTGTTGGGAATGTGTTGCAATGGTTTTTACGGTTATCTCATCCTTGTGGACTATTTTGCAGGATACTAGAGAAACCTTTCTTTACTTATCGGTTATAATGACTGTCAAATCCGCTATGGACTATTCCGCTAGATGTTAGATGGATCCTCCCTTTATTATCGATTGCAACAATTGTAACATCTGCTATGGACTACTCCACTGGACGTTGGACAGATCTTTCCAGTTCATGTGTGTCTCTTCTTGGGTGGTACTATTTCTTCTCACTTATAGGCTCACTTTTCTCCCCCCTTTTGCAGTAAGAGAACCTAGACATAGTTGCAATGCACACTCATAAGGCACACTCACCTTGCTTTTCGAAGACATCATTGCATCACTCTCTTGTGCTGACAGCTAGAGCCAAGGTAAATCTTTAATTATTTGGCAATCGAGACATTATACTGGATGGGACTCCAATACCAAACGGTGTGAGGTTTGATTGGGACTTATTGTTGGCATTATGATTCAGGTGTTGTCCTTGATGGCAAACCCATTCAGGTGATAAATCAAGAAGGACACAGGAAATATGTTCAGCAAGTGCGTCCCCGCAGGTATACCATACAGAACCCGCGTCCAGGGACGCAGGCCAGCCGTTCAGGAGGTGCGTCCGCCCAGTGCACACATTTCAAGGCAGAGAAAAGCACGTGGGGGTTTCTTGTGTGGTATCTAGCCGACGGTTTTGTGTTTCTATGGTGTCGGCTCGTGGTTTTGTTCCATGTTTTGGGGAGAAGCTTGCCTATATAAAGCAAAGGAGTTCATTTGGATTAGGTATCATCTTGGTTGAATATCTTTTGGTGAGATCTAGTCCAGATCTATGAAGGCGAATCTTCTAATGGACTGTGATCTCTATGGCGCATGATCAGATCTGTGGATCTAAGTGTTTGGGTTGGTTCTGAAGTCCTCATATCTTTTATATCTGAAGGGACGCAGGTTCAGTGAAGGGAAAGTGCGCCGGGACGCAGTACAGTAAAGGCTCAGGTGCGTCTCTGAGGCAAAGGACGCGGCGCGACTGTGTTATTGGGTGCGTCTCTGAAGCAAAAGACGCGGCGCGATAGTGTTTCTGGTGCGCCGGTCGCAGCAAAGCATAGAGGAACAGTGCGTCGGCATGCAGAACAGTGGAAGGTAGACTGCGTCCAGTCGCAGGTCACAGAAAGAAAATATGCGTCCCTGTCTTAAGATGATCTGTTGACTGTATATTTCTGTTCATAAGGTGTTCTGGGTTATTTCTGTAATTACTGATTTGATATCTGTAGTGGACTGTATCTGTTGTATACTTGTTGATCATTTGATTCTTCATGAAAAGAAGTAGGGGGTTGTAGCTCCCTTCCAGGAGAGACTGGAAAACGAGAGAGAGTTGTAGCTCTCTGCAGGTTGCAGCCTGCGTGCTGGTAAAGGACTGCACCAGTACAAAATCATTGTAAAAAGAATTTCTTGAAAGAAGATAGAGACATATTGCAGCAGGTGGTTTTCTCCCGCATTGGGTTTCCACCTTACATCTTGTGTTCTTTGGTGTGACTGTCTATTTTCTTTATTCATGCTCATTATTTTATGGTACTGATATGCAAGAATAATTCAAAAGATCAAATAAGGAAGATTTGGTAAATTGCTTGATAATACTGATTCACCCCCCCTCTCAGTATTATTTCCAACAATTGGTATCAGAGCCAGGTTCGATCCTGGGACCTGTGGGTTATGGGCCCACCACGCTTCTGTATTGGGGAGATCCCCTGAATGTTGGCAGGTCCAACACCGCTAACATTTCTTGCACTAGAAGGAGGGCAACCAATATTTTATGGCTAATTTTCCCACCGACCCCACTAATTCATATTTTGGTCAAGGCAATATTGTTCACTCCCTCTTCTCTACTTGTAATTATGAAGTTAGGAACTCTTCACCATCCAGGCATGAACTTGAAATCTCCTACCATCAACTTCGGGTTGTTCGCCCCATCACCCTTAAATTTGCAAAGGTTATTGGACTAATTCTAGGAGCAATAGCTCTTCCATATTCTCAAAAGAAGAACAAGACCACCCCCACAGGGGTAGTGGTATCTTCTGTTGAAGATGTAACACTCGCCACTCTTGAAGAACTAGCAGAAGCTTTAGAAATGGAGGAGGAACCTCCAATCTTTCAAGGAGGAGAAGCAGGCAACCCTTTACTCTCAGGTTCAAATTCCGGCGGGGGCGGGGTGGGGGGCGCTGGAGAGGAAGGAAAAGGAAACAAAGGATAAGAGGAGGAGGAACCATCAAATTTAGTAGAGGAAGAGGAGGAAAACAAAGAAGAAGACATGGCATAGAAAAATCTGGATTGGATGACTCAGGGTCCATTAGAACTACCGGGTGTCTTGCACAAGATTCCGAGACACGCGAAGAAGCTCTTGAAGAAATATGACCCTGAAAAGACAGTGAAGGATGAATATCACTTCAAAAACTCTACCTACACCTGCAAAAACTTGAGGTACATTACGATGATTTTGCATGTAGTCTTTTTCCATGTACCTTGGATGGTATAGTAGCTGTATGGTACCACAACCTTCCTCCAAACTCCATCCAGAACTGGAGGGCATTCAAAATAATTTTTCTTGAGAAATTTATTGAAGATAAGACCCCTGCCTGTTATTGAATGAGTTGGGTAGTCTTAAGATGGAGTAGAAGGAAAAGGTTAAAGATTTCAATAAGAGGTTCAATCATATCTTGAACAAGTTTTCAGATGACACAAAACCTCATGACTCCATCACCATCGACTACTACACTTCTTCCTTGCCAACAAGTATTGCGCAGTTTGTAAAGTGAATTGAAAAACCAACATTAACCGAAAACTATGGAGAGGCTATTCCCGTAGAGAAGGACCTGTGTGCTATTGGAGTCATCACAGATGATGAACCCACCAAGGACTCCAAGGACACAGGTAAGAGGTCTCAGACCTCTGTGAGCAAGGCTAAGGAAAAGGAACTGAATGATCTTGAAAGCCTTACTTGTCTCATCAAGTTCCTAACCACTGAAATGGCTGAGCTAGAACAAAGGACAAGCAAGACTACTGTGAGTAGTAGCCCCCCAAAGTACACGATGAGAAGGAATGTAGCTTCCGAAAACAACAACAATCAGCTAGAAAAATCTGCGCAAAGTTCCAATATGGTGTTGAACATTGAAAAAATTGGCACGGACTCATACTGCACATTTCATAATGAGCATCATTTGAAGAAGACGTGCCCACAGTGGAACTAGCTTGCAAGAAGAACATATGCGCAGTTTGTGGAGACAGTCATGGTTGAGGAACATGTTGAGCCCGACGAAGAGGAGGAAGAAGTTACTGTAGCCGATGAAGCTCCAAGCACTGGGCATGAAATAAACATGTATCATTGTGTTCTCACAACCCAGAAAAGAACTTCCGATAAGGAACCTCCGAGTGATGGTCCGACCCAAAAGAAGAATAACCGATACAACTTGGGAAGTCAAGGGATGACCACTATGATTGAGGTGTCGAAACAAAAACTCAAAGAAAATTTGTTAAGAAAATGAAGTTCTCTGGCCAACTCAACACATAACACTCAGAGCGATTCTAGGAAACAGTTTGAACGAAAAGTGTTTCCGCCATCAACAAAGACAACCATTCCACCATAAACCATAAACTGAGTTCCATCCCCGGACACCTTGTTCAATCTTCCCGCAGTATATTAAAACATTGTAGAAGATATGAAGAAGGTTCGTGCAAACATCTCCCTGTTTTAACTTACAAATATCACGAGCCATCGAGACATCCTTCTATGGGAACTTGGACAAACTTCTACCGGTAATGCTACCTCTTCCGACAAGGGATCTAGTAATTCTCCTAATGCTCTCACATCTATGTTTAACGCACTCCACTTGGAGGCGAACACACTTTTCCCGCCATTCTTGTTAATGTTTGAAATATTCAATTTCATTGTACACAATTGCTTGGTTGATTTTGGTGCATCGGTAAATGTCATGCCACTATTCGTGGCCAAGAAGATCAATCCTCAATGGGACAAGACATATGCATAGATCATTCAGTTAGACAAAACTTGTGTTCTAGAAATTGGTGAACTCAGGGATGTCATCATCCAGTTATCAACTGATGAACGAGTTCATCAATGCATCAACATTGTAATTGTGGACATTCCGGAAGCATATGACATATTATTGAGTAAAGACTGATCAATCAAGATGCAAGGATACTTTGCCACAAACTAGTCATACTTATGGATTCTATACAGAGGTAGGAACAATTAGATTTGGGTACAGTCAGAGATATACAAGAAGAACACAGTGATTCCCTTGAATGGGCATAACAAGCCATTGGCTTTCGTAGAACTTGTTTTTGGTAAATTTTTTTTGGAAACATAGTTGGGGTGCTATCTTACAGAGCCATCCTCAGTTCCATCAGACACACAGTTGGAACTCCTTCCATGTCCAACCGGAGATAATGAACTTTTTACAGTTAGCGATAATAGTAGTATCAGTCTTAATACTAGTGCAGTAAAGAGTCCTTGTACATATGATATGTGGACAATGTACTGTGATGGATCCAAGACACAAGAGGGCTTTGGAGTTGGTTGTGTTTTAATAGACCCATTCCAGAGAAAACACTTGATCTCTAATTGCTTGGAATTCGAGTGAACGAACAACACTACATAGTATGAAGCACTCATCTTGGGCTTACAAAGGGCCATTGACCTCAATGTTGTTGTCCACAAAGTGATAGGTGACTCTGAAATCATGGTGCATCAGGTACGTAACATTATACATTGTGTTTCACCTCATCTTAAGAGTTATCAACAAGAGGTATGGCAACTCATATCTTACTTCCAAGATTTTAATATTATTTTAGTACCAAGAATGCGTAACGCAATCACGGATGTGCTGATAAACGCAGCTACTAGGATGTTACCTTTAAGGGACAAATTTTCTATTGAAATTTTGTATAAACCATCCATCCCAAATAACATAACTAACTTACGCATTTTTTTGATGACCAACATATAATGTAGTTTATGGAAAACTCTGACATATTCAAAGACACAACAATTGATGAGGACGAGCACGAGCAGACATTGTAGGACACAACCATCGCAAGTAAAGGCGACCTCATACCTAATGGTGTGGTATCATTGGAAAATTTGTATGATCTACAGAACCGCTTCAGGGGACCTGCGAATACCAAGACCCAAAGTTCTACGTTGTCACATGAGCAATTCAACTTAGGAATTGAGAAAAATATGAAGTATGTTAATCTCGGTACTTGCTGCACACCATAAGAGAGGCAAGCCTTCATCCATTTATTCAAGTAGTACCGAGATGTCTTTCCATGGATGTATGATGATCTTAAGACATATGACACGTGAATAATCCAACATGTGATACCAATCAAGGAAGGGGCCAAGTCATTTTGGTAGAAATTAAGAAAATTTCACCCAACACTTGAGCCCCTCACATAGAAGGAATTGAGAAAACTATTGGATGCTCAAATCATTTACAAGGTGTGACATTCAATGTGGGTATCAAACATAGTCCCTGTAAGAAAGAAGTCTGGGGAGATCTGCTTGTGCCCAGATTTTCGTAATCTCAACCACACCTCAGATAAGGAAAATTACCTAGTGCCGTCCATGGAGAAAATATCACAAACAATGTCTGGGGTCGAAATATTTTATTTTCTCAATGGATTCTGAGGTTACAACTAGGTTTTGGTAGCAGAGCCTAACATATTGAAACTACATTCCAAACAACGTTGGGCACGTTCGCATTTCGACGAATGCCGTTTGAGCTAGTCAATACTAATGCGACATTCAAACATGCAATGAACATCGCCTTCCACAGGCTTATTAGACAGAGCATAGTGGTCTACCTTAATGAAGTGAAAATATTTTCTAAACAACGGTCATACCACCTACACCATTTGAACAATATTTTTGAGCGATGCCAAAAATACAGGATAAAATTGAATCCCAAGAAGAGTATCTTTGCAGTGTCTGAAGGTAATCTCCTAGGACACATCATTGCAAAAAGTGGGATCAAGGTACCTCCGAAGAGGGTTCAGACCATCATGCAAATTCCCCACCCAGTGAACAAGAAATCCATGCAGTATTTCTTGGGGAAGATCAACTTCCTCCGAAAGTTCATCTTTGACTATGCTCAGATTCTTAAACTAATACAGGAGATGATCAAGAAAGACGCAATCCATAAATGGGGTAGAAGGGAAAAGGACACGTTTGCCCATATTAAACAAGCTATAGCAGAAGCACCCATGTTTTACAACCCAAACTTCAACAATGACTTCTTTCTCTACACTTTCACTTCTGACACCTCTCTTGCAGTTGTGCTCACTCAAAAGGATGAGTTGAACAACAAATGACCTATCTCCTTCATGAGTGAAAACCTGCAAGGACCAAAGCTCAATTACCCTGCCATGGAAAAACAAGCTTATGCAATGTACAAGGTGGTAAAACACTTAAGACCCTATATGTTGACAAATCATTGTATTATCTTTGTTCCACACCCAACAGTCAGGTCACTGCTTGTTCAACAAGAGTTGAGTGAGAGAAGGGTGAACTGGATGACTGGATTACAAGAATATGATCTTGAAATCAAGCTAGTTCACACCATCATGGGTCATGGTCTTTGCAAGTTAGCAGCCAAAGCAGTAAACACAAAAGAGGAAAAAGAAGAGCTCGCACGCTGGGAGCAAGAGATAGAGATGTACAATATTGAACAAGCCTCCCCCACTTTAGAAAAAAACTCTTGGTACACGGATGTGCGTCAATACCTTGAGCATGGCATCATTCCCTTTCAGTTCTCTATGCAATATAAGAGGGCACTCTGACTGAAAGCATTGTCATATCAGTTGGTGGATGGGGTGTTGTTCAGGAAGCACCACAATGGGATATTGCTCAGGTGTCTGGAGGCACATGATTTAGAAAAGGTGTTACGTGATCTCCATGAAAAAAAAACTGGGGGACACTTCGCAGGCAACACTACAATGAATAAGTTCATGCGGGCTGACTTATACTGGCCTACATTATTCAGGGATGCTCATTCCTATGCTCACAATTGTTTTCTCTATCAAAGGCGCGTCGATAGAAACTAGAGGTCAACAACCTCGATGCAGCTCGTTGCAGTAGAAGAAACTTTTCAACGTTGGGGCTTGGATATCATTGGGGAAATTTTCCCTCACTCATCAAAGCAACACCGCTACATCTTAACTGCTACGAATTATTTCACGCAGTGGACAGAGGTGGTTTTGCTAAAACGGGTGAATGACCAGGAAGTCACCAAGTTTCTACAACAGAATATTATCTCCAGGTTCAACGTTCCTACATCACTTGTTTTTGAAAATGCAACATACTTTTCCTCGTTAAGTATTTATGAGTTTGCATTGGAAAATGGTATTATTTTGAAACATTTAGCTAATTATTATTTGTAGGGAAATGGTCTTATTGAATCCACAAATAAAAACCTCATCTGTCTCATAAAAAAGACCATATTCTCTGAACAATGAAACTGACACTCCGCTTTGGGAATGCCTTATGGGCTGACCGAGTTATGGCTAAGCCTTCTCTGAATACCTCCCCTTACTTCCTAGCGTACAGAAAAGAATCCATTCTCCCACCAAACATCTACTTGCCTGATCTCCAATTGTCCCAAGAATCCCAAGGCAAGCCATGTCTCTTAGTTCAATGTAGGATTGAAACTTTTCACAAGCTACAGGAAGAAAGGCTGAAAGCAAAAGAAAATATTTCACTTCGCCAGAGTTGTATCAAGATATGGTTTGATATAAAGTCTATAGGGAAGAATAAATTTATTGTGGGTGACTTAGTCTTGAAGTGGGACAAAGCCCATGAGGACAAATGCAAACATACTAAGTTTCAGTCCCTGTGGATTGGTCCTTACATAGTCCACAAAAAGATTTTCCAACACACGTATCGTCTTCAATCACTTGAAGGGAAGACTGAATCTCTCCCTGTTAATGGCCAAGACTTAAAACGACATTTTCAATGAGATCTGAGGCTACGCCCTGCACTATGTACATAGTCTTTTGTTATTTGCTGTTTATGTCTTTGCTTCAATTTTGTGTTGTTTTTCCATGTAAATAAGTGTTGTGCCTCACTGCTATTAGGTCCCTATACTACTTGTGTAACTCATTATTGTTATTATTGCAACCCCCTTATTATATTTTTGTGCCCATGTAGTCCCCATATTGTTATTATTGTGCCCCATAGAAGCCCACTATTGTTATTTTTTCGCCCTTACATTATTATTCTTATGTCGGCTTTGATTATATTATGACCCCTTAGACTCCTATATATAGAAAGGAGGTCTTGTCATTTGTATGATCCAATAATTGTTCATTTGTGTAATGTAAAGGAGGTTTCCCCCTCGAAGAGGCTGATTTCTAAGGCGTTGATCTTTCTTTTCTATCTTTTTGTGAGCTGGTTTCATAACAATTTTGTTGTGGCTTCCAAGTGTGTGTGTCACTAAAGTTCAAAGATTCTTGTGACATTGCAGTGCTTGGCTAGTTTTTGTCAGTCTTCCTTATGTTGGTTGTATATTTTGGTCGATGAAGTTCTGATGGAAAATACGATCCGTCCGTAAGGAAATTTTTGGTCCAACCATGAACCTATGTTCAGTGTGGGAACTTCATTCCTATACTCAGTTTTTCTTTGGTGTTTTAAACCCTATCCAATTAGTAGGAATGGAGAAGGGGAAAAATCTAAACAAGCAAACCTAAGTCAGAGGTATTTATATGCTTCTCTAAAGGAACAACTTCTCCTACTCTCAATAATTCAGGATCCCTCTTCCGCCCCAAAATAAATAAGTGCCGATGCACAGTTCTCTTTAAATAAATAAATAAAGACGAAAGAAGAGAAAGGCTTCCTGCACAAAGAGGTGAAGCAAGCAACTCCATTGGGGTACTGTCCAAGCTTGCTGGCAGTGGAGCAATGTTCTTGTTCCTGGGTGACTCCACCGGGGTACTATCCAGGCCTACTAGAAGCATAGCAACACCAGAGATGAAAAATTATACTCTGAAAATCTTAAGTTTGCAGGCTAAACTACCTTTCCCAATTCGAAAAATTGTGATTATGCTGAATCATATGTTGTGTTAAACTGAGAAGGTATAGAGGGGACCATGTCTTCCATGGGGTAAGTGGGGAAGCCAAAGTAATATACACTATGAATCAATACTCCCTCAAGGACTAAGGCCCCGCACAAAAGAAATTAACCAAGGCATAGAAGCTGGAATTCAACCAGTGTGTCGCCAACTGTTGTAGCGACTGCAACGCCCTCCAAAATTTTGGCTTCCACTCAATTTCAGAGCCTTCCTTTGTCTTTGTCTTGATTGTTGCAAACACTTGAGCTCATTTCATGAGTTTTCATAAAGACCTTTGACCCCTTGTGCTTGTTGGATAAGGTGTTATCTTTGACATGTTTGGTTGTTTTTCCATACTTGCAAACCGTTTCTAGATGTTTTGAAGGTTTGTCTTTATGTATATGAGTTTCCCTAGCTATGTAAACACCCATCACACTCATACACAAATCTTTGAGCACAGTTGCACAAGTGTCATCACAGTCGTCCTAAATTCTAACTCAAGTGTCGCACTTGTCACTTCTTGTTATGAAATAATCACACAAAGGGAAATTCTTTCTTGTTGCTCCGGTGGCCTATGTTGTCGTGTCATAGAAGTATGCTAAGTGTGTGATCACAAGGTCATGTTCACCAGAAGTATATATTTCTCTCACACTTAGTCACTTTTTTGAAAATCTTCCCAACCGGGAAACTCAACTACATAATACCTTGAATGAATTGCACACTACGCAGTCTCGACCCTCAGCGTTGTGACCATGCTGCTTGGAACTATGTAGTGCACAATCATTGTCCTCTAGGGCAGTTGCACTGTGCAATTCCAAAGCTCAACAACCTTCCTTTCCCCCCATAATTGCGTAATAGTTCCTCCCAGTCTGACTTGAACTACAGACCTTTCATTTTTAGTCCTCAAGCTTTTCCCCTTGCCTACTAGAACCCCACAATATGTAGAGAACCTAGCCTCCCTTGGCCTCCAAAACTGATCAGAGGTGTCCCTCCATTTTCCTCTCTCATTTGAAGCTCACTGAACTCAAGGACTGCACAGATTTATCCTCTAGGTCTCTCTGCTGCCCAGTACCCCTTGCATCTAAAAACTCTGTAGATCTGTCTCCCAGGGTCTCATCCTACATCAACCAATGTCCCCCTAAACTGCACAATATTGACTCCCAGTCGCCACTGCGCAATTTTTCTTCCGAGTGAGGATTGTGCTCAAAAGTTCCTCAGTCAAGCCTGAGACACACTCTACGTAGTCTAAGTGACTAGCTCCTTTCCCTGTCACCTGGAACTATGTAATGGGTAGTTACTGGGCCCTCTCTCCTAGCTTGTCACTAGTCCTAGGCTCACTTCATGAATAATAATGCATCATCTTATCCTAGGGAGTTTTCAGATTGATGTCATCCCGTCATGAGTGAATTGCAGGAATAGGTACACTAGCAAATCATGGTGAGATGATGAAGAAGGAGAAGAAGGATGAAGCATTCCTAAAGACTCACTTATTGTTGAATGAATGAATGGACCTACCAAGAACAAGCAAAAGGAACACAAGTGTGAAACCACCTTCCAAGATAGAAGATCATTCAAGACCCCGCATCATCAAGCTATGCAAAGGAGAAGAGAAAGCATATCCAAGAACATATCCATCACTCAGCAACAATAACGGCTTGACATTGCCACATCGTCAAGCCAGTCCATGTCAAGTCATGTCATGAGTTTTCATATGCCACATCACTATTGTGGGCCATGTATATTGTAAATAAAATGTATTGTAAAGTGGAAGTCTAGTGGACACACATGAATATGAAGAGTCATGTAAGTTGAAAAGTCATAGGAAGTTGAACAATCATGAGGGTAGTCAAAGAGTCACAAGGGGTAAGCATCACCCCTTTGTTATATATACCCTCTCATTGTATGAGCAACAAAATTTTCACCTTGGCTCCTCCCGCAAGGAATTAGAGAGATTAGTTAGTTATTTGAGGAGCAAGGAGTGGCTCTAATGTCCCACTACTAGGGCTAGTGATGTACAAAGTATATATGTGTCTTGGGACTTTTTCTTAATTAAAGAACCCTTTTAAGGCCAACACGTTCTTCATGCATTACTTATGAATGTTTGTAAGACTCTTCTGTGAGTGTTTGTATTTCATGTTTTCTTTCACATCTACTAAGATAATTGAACTATTTAGGTTATTTTAGTGCTTATCTTGTCAGGAATGTGCTTTAATGGTTGTTATTGCTGTCTCATCCTTGTGGACTATTCCGCGGGATACTGGACAAACATTTCTTTACTTATCAGTTATAACAACTGTCCCGTCCATTCTGGACTATTCCGTTGGATGTTAGATGAATCTTCCCTTGTTTATCAGTTGTAATGATTGTCGCATCCATTGTGGACTACTTTGCTGGATGTTGGACAAATATTTTCGGTTCATGTGTGTCTCTTCCTGGGTGTTACTATTACCTCTTACTTAGAGGCTCACTTTTCTCCCCCCATTTGTAGAACCTAGACATAGTTGCGCTGCACACTCATCGAGAACACTCACCTTGCTTTACAAAGACATCATTGCATCACTCTCTTGTGCTAACAGCTAGAGCCAAGGAAAATATTTAAGTATTTGGCAACTGAGACATTATATCGGATGGGACTCCTACACCAAACAGTGTGAGGTATAATCGAGACTTCATATCAGGGAGATCCCCTGAATGTTGGCGGGTCCAAAACTGTCAACACTAAGATACGATGGAAATTGTGCGAGAGTGTATACACTGCATCAAATCCACGAAATTGAAGGCATGTTTAATGAAAATTTACCTCATCAGAGCCTATGATAGGGTTGTCCAGGAATTTCTACAGATGATCCTTTACAAAATTGGATTTCTACACATACATGTCAAATGGATTATGGCAGGTGTAACTTCGACAAAAATGGCAGTGCTAATCCATGGGGAGTCCAATAAATTTTTCCAAATTCATAGAGGACTTAGACAAGGATGTGCCCTGTATCCTCTTCTCTTTATCCTAGTCATCAATTCTCTTATTAGAAGAATACAAGTTGAAAAGGAGGCTAGGACAATTATAGGCTGCAAAATCACGAGGAATAATTACCTGGCCAAACTCATGTTCGTAGACACCGTCTTATGTGAAGGGGAAGCAAATATAGTAGAATGGGAGGCTTATTTCTAGGTCTTCTCACTATTTGGCAAATATTCTTGTCTCATTATCAAAAAAGAGAAATCCGAGATTATTTTTGATACCAGGACTTCAGAGGACATCTTTCGGATCACTGCCAAGTTTGGGATCAAAATCCATTTGCTGTCTGATGGATTTAAATACCTAGGATTCAACTTAAATCCTTCCAAATATGAGGTACTGGAATGGTCATGGCTTATTAAAAAATATGAAAAAAATTGGCTGCCTGAGATCACAAATGGATCACACTTAGAGGTAGGGTCACTCTGGTGAAGGAAATCCTTCAAGGCATATCTATATATTGGATGCATTCATTCCACATCCCACATGCTATCAGTAATCAACTTGATGCCATTATTGTAACATTCCTTTGGTATGGGTCTAATAACATTAAAAATTCCATCTCATCATACTTGAGTTGATCTCCATACCTATCAAATTAGGTGGGTGAGGAATTTGAGACTCCAAACATTTTAACTTTGCTATCTTGGCCTCAAATATTTGATGGGTCTTCAATGTGAAGGGTCTATTATATGAGATTATTTTTTCCAAATACATATGGAAAACCGTTATGGAAGAATGGATAGCTGCTGGGGCACCTACACAAGTTAATCATCTTATATATGGTGCAACTTAATGGAAGTGCATCCCTGGTTTTGCTCCAAATTGCATTAGCAGGTGGGTGACGATTGTAAGGTAATAATTGGTGTGGATGCAATGAAATATTTTGCAGGAAACCATGTTCTCCCTATTCCATTAATTCAAAGTCTCAATAGGCTCAGATTCGACTCACTGGGTAGCCTTAGAAGTAGGCGATATGCTCTATTTTCTGCAACTTCTTGGCCCCATTGTTGGGAGATTGGCCGACCGAGGCATTTCCACGTTGAATGGGAACTTTACTGTTGTCAATTGGGTGAAGTTGGAATCTCCCTATCCCCAAAAATAGGCTTGTCTGGGATGTTCATGTTGCTAAAGGAAGCATTTCAGCTGAGGAAGCTTATTCTTATATCTCCATGAACATACCTCCCAATATGACTGTCGATTGGACTGCACAAATGTGGAAATGGGAGGTCCCCCTCAAGCTTAAACGATTCATTTGGTTGAAAATTCATAACCATATATTAACTTGGGAAACTTGATGCAACACAATTTTCAAGGGTCAGACATATGCTCACTTTGTAGGCTGGCCTCTGAAGACTGTCCTCATCTCTTTCTACTCTGCCCCCTTGCAGTGACCACTTGGGAGGAATTCCTAAGAACCCTAAAGATCAAAATTTTGGTGGATCATTCCTCCATTCTTTCATGCCTCACTTCTTGGTCAAATTGTTAGAGTTATTATAGAGCTTTACCCCTGTACATTATTCGGGGGATTTGGGGAAGTTGCAATGATTTTATTTTTGAGGGAAAGTGACCTGACATTAAATACTCATGTCTCTAAATTGTTTCATGTTTCTTGGAGATCAATCCTTGGATCCCATGGCTCATTCTCATTCAGTTTCCTATCAATACTTGGAGGAAAAATTCATGATTGGATTTTTTGATGGGCCTCTTTCAGGGGTTCTTATGGGTGTGGGGTTCATATCAGAATCAACCCAACACAAGCATATAGTTTTCGCTGGTATGGAGGGGATGGCTCTAATTGAAGAGAATAATTTATTTCCCTTTGGGGGGTACTACAGTGTTCCCTTTGGCTTTCTATTGACATGTCGGAGATGCATTGACTATCATCCATTGGTTCGAGGGTGTCAATGATCTTGAGGTGCCCTCCTTGATTCACTAAATGGAGAACAATCAGTCACTCCTTCTCACTTTTGATGACATTTCCTTCCTGCATGTGTACAAAGAGAAAATTCGGATTACAGATGCTCCATCCAAGCGTTGATTCTCTATCTTCCCTAGGCTAAATTTTACGAGCATATGGTCCATAACACTGTTCGTGGTGAAAGGTTTTTTGAAGTATAAGCATGTTGGCTTGCCTCTGGTCACACATTTTTGGCAGCACTTCAATGGAGGTTATGCTTATTTTTCACGTTCTTAGCATTTCTTGTTGATTACCTGACTTTTAGCTTCTTTATATTCTCTTTGATCTCTTGGTATTCTCATTTAGACTGTCTCTAGTGATGTGATGACCCTCTCTTGGACTGTTGCATCTTGTGTCTCTGTTTCAAAGCTTATTTAATCACGGTATTCCAATTTTGTTGAGTGGTAATTAAGAATTGATGTATGCAAATGTAAACACCTTTGTTTTTAATAAATACGCTATGTTTTTTCCCTCTGAAAAAAAGACATATCTAATATCTAGTTCCAAGCAAACAATCACATTTATAAAATTACTTGCAGCTCGAGATACTCAGATCATCTATATTTTTATCTTGAAAAGATAGTTAGGTATTTAATTAATTCATCAGTAATGGTGATTAACGATTTTTCTCAGGTGCCAAAATTATCTATACTTAGCGAATTTTTGGGATTTTTTGCATGTAATTGCAGAAACTCATAGAAATATTCACAATTCGAAAGAAATTTGATATTTAGAAAATCTGTTGTAAAATTAGTTGACTCTTCTTCAAAGAAATTATGTTGATTGAAGGATATCATATTTTCTAGTAAGTATCAATAAATTTGAAGCTTTATTTTACTTTGAAATTGATATATATGCTTTCTTATAGAGTTTTGTTATCTTTCACGTAGGAATAATGGTTCAAAATTGAAAATCCAAAGCCACAAGTCTGCTATTCATAATATCAAAACTAAACTGAAGTAATGGAGCCAACAACTGAACAGGCTGGGGATACTAACCTTAACTCTAGTTTCTTCTCCGATGCCAAATTCAGGACTCAAAATGCAAGAACCATGTTTGGGAGGATATGCATGACTTTTTTGAAAATGATGGATGGAGAAACACAAAGATAAATGACTCGTATGAAGATTCATCCTCTGATTCAGATAATTTCAAACACATTAAGAAGAATAAGCTACACAAGTTTGCAACCAAACTTGCCATGTTTCCTTATTATGCTATGCTAAGTTGGATTATATCTCATTCTCATGTTTGGACATGTTCAATAGTGAATCATTCCAATAAAGTGATAGCTTCATGGAATATTAAAATATTATAGTCCATGTACAAGTTAAGTCCTCTAGAGGTTTATCTCAATAAGGAATACATGATTGAATTTGAAAATAATGTTTTAAAAGAACCAAAAATTGATGTAGCTGCTTGTATTAAGGCATGGGTAGATGATTCAAAACATTCTAAGACTAGGTCAACTAAACTCTACCCGATTGGTCAATTCAAGAACCCTTACAAATTTCTGGTAAAAATGTTGTGTAGAATTTATGGAGGATCTGATTTAGAGCATTTTAAACTATAATGGGTTCCCTTAGTTTATCGTATTATGAACCATTCTTAAAGGTTCAATTTGGTAGATATTTTGTCACATAACCTATCTAATTACATCAAATTATCGCAATCATCCCCACTAGGGTTTGGTCTTGCTATTTACATTTCAGCCTTTATAATGTACAGAGTGATACTTTAGTGCATTTTCACTTGATGCACTGGAGTTGGTCTTTAAGTGAACTTCCCATTCATCAATTTTGTTCAATACTTTACGAAATTCAATAGAAAAACCATTTCTTTGATATTTGTTACAATGTCATGCTGTATTTTTACCAATTTATTTTTAGTAAATTCTCCACCTAGATTCAACAAAGAAATTTAATGAAGGTTACAATATATTGGAGATTGGTTTGTGGATGAAAACTTTTCTTATTTCAGAGTTTATGGGTGTGAAGCTGGTACTCATGTCTTTCTAAAATTCATTCTTGAAAGACTTGCAGTGAGGGAGATAGCTAGTCAAATAATAGTCAATGGAATCACTAAATTATTACACAAGAATTCAAAGAAGCTTTGGCCCAATTTTCCTATTAAAATTGGCTAATTGACTCTTAAATATAGGTGACATGTAATGGTAAAAGAAAATGGTTTACAAGAAGTTTGGTTACATTCCCTTCCTTTTTACAGATATGATCCTCATGACATTGTTGATGTTCACCTAAAGTCTGTAATGTATTCAAATAATTATATCCATCAGGACCCAAATTCTTATTTTGTTTTTAGACATGTTGAATCTATTGATCAATTTGTTTGTAGAGTATTTTGTTAGATGAAGCTAGAACAAAGATAGAATTTACAATATTTCAAACAAAATACCTATCTTCATTATCTTCAACAAAGGTGTAAAATCTCTAGTATTCCTCTAGAAAGGTTACAAATGACATAAGGTATAAGCATTTCTTTCACAGATGACAATAATGAATAGGGATTTTAGGATTTTCAAAATCAAGAATCTATGCGAGAAGAAGATATTCAATAGCTATATCAAAATAGTGTGTTCAATCATAACCTCATAAAAAGCAACAATAGGAAATATAAGATAATAGCCAAATCTTATAGAACAAGCAAAAAAATATGTTTAATATTTCTCTAAAAAAGAAGAACTACAAGTACAGGGCATCATTCCTAAAAAGAAAATAACATAGGAAGTTGAGGAATCCATAAGTAAAACAAAGAAGCTTGCTGATCATAAAATTTCTCATGAAATACAGACAAAACCAAAAAAAGAGTCAACCCAAGAAATTTCACAAACCCGAGTCTCCTCTGTATAGATAACTGAGGTAATTTCTTCAAGAGTTTCCATGACTCCTCTGGCAACATATATTACAAATTTTACCTCTCTTATCAAACATGTTGATGAAGTAGAACTAATGAAATTTACAATAATGTACTTTCGAAAATCAATTGTCAAAAGATTAAGAAAAAGAAATATGGATTCATCTATAATTGAGACTTTATCAAAAATGATTTAGAAAGCATTTGGTGACCATAAAGGTAAATCCATGGAAGTAGCCTCAACGTTGGGGCTTTTTCTTCAACTAATAAACGTTCAATGTAGTAACTTTCATATGAATTAGATAACAACGAAAACAAGATTAAAAAAATGCAGATTGAATTGGAAAATAGAAAACTTTCCCTTGAAAGAGAATAGAAATCACATGGAACTATATTAAGAGAAAATTTTTCCATTTCCATCACAAATTTTGAATATAAGCATCAAAATGAAAAATCTAAAATAGAGGAGAAGTACAAGAAAATAATTTCTGATTTGGAAAACATAAATGCTCAACAGATGGAATATCTCAGACAAGCTCAAGCTAAGGATTGAAATATTAAAAGAGTTGAGATTAATTCTCAAACAATTTCTACAAGATTTGGAGCTCGTATTTCCCCTTAGAGGAACACATAATCCAATTAAAGAAAAAACTCGTAGAAGTGAACATTTCAAAAAATCAGTTTGTTATTCTAAATTATCAACTCAAGGAAGTTGAGTTAAAATGTTTCAGGCAGTTGAATAAAATTTAAAATCTTCATCATAATTTGATTACCTTTATAGATAAGCTTGATGTTCAAATGGACGATGACAAACTTGTTGTGTGGGCGAAAAAGGAAAAATATGAAGTTTTGGGTAAATTATATAAAGAAGAAAAGAAATCAACGCAAATATAGCTAGACCAAAGGAAATCCAATTGCTTTTTCATTAAGGAATGGATCAAAGAATATTCTGATTTGTGTGATTTTGGATGGGACAATGCATTGGATATCCTTGAAGAGTTTAATATGACTCATCCAGGAGGAACCATGGATGTATTACCTTTGACTATTCACATCCGAATGATTAACAATAATAGAGAGTCTAATAATAGTGAAATCAAGAAAATTACTAATTGGAATAACAATGACATTAAGAATTTCTTCCATATGAATGTATGAAGTTAATTTCCAAGTTCTTTTCCAAATACAAGTGTAAGAAAATATAAAGTGAGAAACGTATTTATTTTCATAAACTATATGAGAAATATAGCTAGTGGTATAAATATATCAAAGAGAAAGAAAGGGAAGCAAGTCCCTCTCAATTAACATAAGATATAGGTCAGTTAGAAGAACACACAAAGAAATATTAGCAGTAGTCACAACAGGGATATTATCCGCTTTCATATCAATGAGATATTTTTGTTTCCTTTTTATGCGAAAGAAAATCCTCTCAAAAGATTTAAGGATTTTAATATCTTTAGGAAATAGATACAGTCTCTTATTTTATTTTTAAATTATTTATACAACTATCTTTTTTGGAGAAGGGGTTGGAAATAATTTGAACTACTATCAAATTTGTATTTTTAATTAGAATTGGAGTTGAATTTTTTAAGACTTAGGAATTTTTAGGCAAATATCTCTGTGCATGGAGTTACTGTGTGTTTTTATAATTTTATTATATGCATTCTGGTTTCCATTGTCATAGTTTTTTTTGTTCATGAAATCATTTCCTAAAATAGAGTATTAGAATGTGTTTATATATATTTTCTTTTGAAACAAAAATACATAATGATTCATTGATATATTTAGAGAATTTGGATTAATTATGAACCTTTAAATATATTAATTTTCACTTTTTGATATTTAAATGTTAGATTAAAGACTTGCTCTCATTCTTGAGATAACTTCATTCTTCATGTATAACTAGATTAGACATTAAATGCAAATTAACTTTAAAAAAATGATATATATATATTAAAAACTCTCTTAATGGACGCATAAATTTCTTAAGTGGCTAGCTGAGCCCACATAATAGTCAATAAGATTACTACCCTAAACAGATACAAAAATCATAAAGGACTGCACTTGGGTAATTTTTCCCTTACCCCTTTTGATTGGATTACACAAGCCCATCTAAAGCGACAATAGTTTGTATAAATTAGATAATATTTTCACATAATGGTCAAGAAGATTACCACCCTAAACAACTAAAAAACTCATAAGGAACTACACTTGGGTAATTTTTCCCTTACTCCTTCTGATTGGATTACACAAACCCATCTAAAACCATGATAGTTTGTATAAACTAGATAATATTTTCTTGTAAATAATATGTTATGTCATATATTTTCCCTTGTTTAAATTAGTTTTTTTATCATTTCTTTAGGTTAGATTAGTACAGGTAATCTGGCCTATATTCTGGTGAGCATCGACACACCAAATGGAAAGGGGTCTAATTGGGACCATTATTGGGTGGTACTTCTATTGTTGTAAGATATTTGTTTTCACCTATCAACACCAGGATATGATATCTAAAAAAGGATAGAGAAATGATGTGGTAGGTGATAGATTAGTGACATGGCATTTTAGGTGGAGTTGGGGATGTGGCATGTGTCAATATAGCCATGTGGAAAGTACACATCAACTTTAGCTACATGTTTAAATATGATTGGATGATGGAAGAATGATGTGGCAAGATAAGTGGACCATAGAGCTATAGAATCCTAAAGCAATGTTTTTCTATTCAATCACATGATCGCCTAATATCCATCATTTAACAAGCCTAAGAGATCAATAATCAATCCACAACAAACATATATTTTTGTCATCAAGTCATTAGAGCCCTAGAATCCCAAGATGGCATTATGTAAAATATCTCCCAATTAATTGATCATTTTATAATGTTGGTCTATATTCATAGCATCTGATCATAAAGGGATAACTTATCGTACATGAAGGCTTAGCACCCCTAGACCCCCAAAATCCCAAATTATTTTTTACAAAAACATGTTCAAGTTTACCCAATACCTTAGGACTCGACATGGACCTTGGTCACAGTGCATGGTTCTAGGCACTCATTAACATTAGCATCTAGGTGTTAAATAATATACCCATGCGTGTTTGCTCTCAAAGTACAATAACCCAATATCTTTCAGTTGATGGTCCCAAGGGATAGAAATATGGTTGGATCCTAACATAAAATTTTCCCATCAAATTTTCCAATAGTCCTTGGTTTTGCAAGGGATTCCCGTGCTATTTTTTTTAAACAATTCCCCAAATTTATAAGTATTTCTTGAATTCCCCACAAAGCTAAAATCTAATGTTTATATTTCCCAAAATCATATGGTTTCAAGGTTGACTGAAGGGATCATAAAGAATAATAAAATTTCTTGCATAAGCCCAAATTTAGGATCCATTGACTAGAGGTCCAAGCTTGGGATAAAGGATGCATATATAAATTAAAAAAATCAAGGGAGAAAATGGGAAGTGATTGTGTTAGGATGAAAGTGTGACATGAAGGTGCAATAAAGTGAGTATATACACAAGAAGAAGTTAGTGGTATATGATGAAGTGCAAGAGTGATGATAGTTTCTGCAATGAAGTATGAATGTGGTGAGAAAATATAGTATGGTTTGGAGTGAAGTGAGAACATGGTGAGAAAATCAAGTATGGTCAGTATTGAAGTGCGAACACGGTGAGAAGATCGAGTATGGTTTGTAGTAAAATCTAGAGAAATAATGGTCTACAATGAAGTGTTATAGTGATGTGTAGTGTAAGAGCAGTCTACAAGAAGTGTGAGAGAGAAGTGCTAGAAAATAAGAAAGATATTGATACACTAACATAAGTTGAACAGTGGTAAAGAAGATGCAAAATGATAAGCGAGTGGAGAAATCTTTTGATATGTAGTGAGGAGAAGATTAAGTCAGAAAATATGAGAGAACAAAGTGGATTAGTGTCTCTTGTAAGTTGGTTCCTAAAAAGTAGCAGAGGAGATTAGTGTCCGTTGTAGGTTGGTGCCTAGAAACTAGTAAAGGGTATTGGTGTCTCCTGTAGGTTGGTTCCTACAAAGTGGTAGCGAGGACTAGTGTCTCCTATAGGTTGGTGCCTACAAATGAGCATATGGGATTGGTGTCTCAAGAACATTTGTAGCACACCCTCCCACTTCCTTGGACTATTTTCTGACAATGAAAGGTTGTTACATAAATCTAACTTGATCTCCATCATCTGGTTATGGAAAGGGGGTCTCAAAATTCCTCTCTCCCCAAAGCTAGTGGAATTAAATTTGGATAACACCATTGTATACAATTAATTGACATATTTCTGAAACTATAAACATTATTGAACTATGATACTTGGATCACAAGTTATGGCCATTTAAATTTTCTCCATTTAAGCCTTGCCACATAGGCAACACTTGCCATGAGACACCCACGTTGTATCCCACCTTACAAAGGTGGTCCATGTCACCTCTAGGTGCTAGTGTATCCTTAGCTACTACCACATGGCACATGCCATGTCGCTAAGACACATGGGCCCACCAACCTGGGCCTCTCAACCTATTTGTTGAGAAAATAAATTGCATCTAGAGCCCAGATATCCAGACTCTTGAACTATACCCTATGGTGCACACCTTTGGGTCTGGCTTGTATCCAACCCCTTAGATATCCCGAATTCCTAGACTATTTCAGATCTCCACTCATCCAACTTCCTTCGATGCTTCCAGGGGTAAAATCCTTTGTATTCCTGGACCCCTAATCCAACTAGGTCCCATCTTTATTGCACTTTCTTTCTTTACTTTTATAATTAATTTGGTGGTTTCACCTTTGTGCTTTATTTAATATTTATCCTTACAACTTAAGAAATTCAATACCCCAATGTTTTATGTATTATTTAACACATATTTAATTTAAACAAGTTTTACCTCCACCTTAGTTGAGTTTGGCTCATCCGCGGTCTTGCTCCACTGCGAGTACATACTCACTATTTTCTCCAAATTCCCAGACTCCTAGACTAGCCTGAGTCTGGTCAAATATCAAGGTATATTTTATCGTTGCAACTCATGACATTCTTCTAGGTATTCTCCAAATAATCTAGAGATTTGACTAAGCTTCTATTAAGAACTTGGTTCTCTCCCAAACCCACATAAATAAGATTATACATACATACATATATAATTACTTTATGTGTGTGTGTATATATATAGATATATATATATATATATATAAAACACATTGCTATGAACATAAATTATGTAAAAATAAATAAAAATAGATAATAAATAATAATCATAATAATATAAATATAATAATAAATAATAAGTAAATTAACTAATGGTTAGTTAGTTGATAATGAAAAGGCATGTCTTAGAGACATGTCTATCTGTGAAAGGGTACTTACGTGGCTATATATACATGACCCTCATTCTCATTTGTACTCATCCTACATTAATTCTTTTATTTAGTATACAATTACAATTACTGTCCTACGATGCATGTCTTTGTTTACGAAGTATTTTAAATATTTCCGCTGTGTATACGACTTTCGATCGTTACATTGGTATCAGAGTTGTTCGATCCTCTAGTCGCTTAACCATTGCACAGAGGCCCGTTCTCCGATCCAGGTCTTTGACCGTCAAATTCATCAACATTGTTGTCATTGAAGCATTTCGCTACAAGAATTTGGAGTTTATCCATTTCACTATCAAGCATTTGGCCATTCAAAAAATGAAAAAAATAATATATATGGAGAGAAAATAAAAGTAAAAGAAAAAGATTAAAAAAATATAGAAAAAATCAAATTCAAAAAGAGAAAAAAAGAAAATAAAATAAGTACATATAAAGATTAAAAAAAAAGATTTAAAAATAAATAAATAAATATAGTCCGATGTAAATTTTGAAGGAGAACATTCATATATATAAAAAAGGTTCTACATTATTGATAAAAAGTGCATAATAAAGATAAGAGGGAATCTTTCCAAATATATTTAAAACTATACGTAAGAGAAGTAAGAGAAGGAAGACTAGGTAATATTATCTTGATTCTTCATTAAGTGGTTTACAAGCCCGTGGTTATAGAAACCCATGTTAATTGTCCATGGTATTTTAAAAGTAAAAGAAAAACAAAAGGAATACAAAATCTCTTTGTGTGAAAGGTAAGTTTTACTTTTTACATGGAGAAGCCCATGGTTTTAGAAACCTGTGGTAATTTCCCATGGTATTTTAAAAGTAAAAGAAAAACAAAAGGAATACAAAATCTCTTTACGTACATGGTAAGTTATACTTTTACGTGAAGAGTAGATAATATTATTTTGATTCTTCATTAAGTTGTTTACAAGCATGTGGTTTTAGAAACCAATGATAATTGCCCATGGTATTTTAAAAGTAAAAGAAAAACAAAAGGAATACAAAATCTCTTTATGTGAATGGTAAGTTTTACTTTTTATGTGAATAACATTAACTGAGTCAAAAGTACATAAGTGAACATATATTTTATAATATATGCCAAAGGTGAATAGCAACGTTTCACTAGGGTTGTAACTTTTCAAAAAGAAAAAAAAATATTATAAATAAAAGATATATAAAGAGAAATATTATATTATAAAGGGGTATTTAAAGAAAAGTTCAAGTCATAAAATTATTGAAAATATATATAAGTACAAAGTGGGTATTATTATAAAAGGTTACATAAGGAGAAAATATCAGTTAAGAGTTTACGTTAAAGTGAAGTTGAATTAAAGTTTAACGAGTTATATGAAATTTAAAAAATAAATACAAAGGACAATAAGATATTTAAAAGAAGCCAATTGAAACAATATTTAAATATTCATTTTAAAATATAAAAGAAAAAAAACATAAAAAGAATACAAGGGAGTTTTGAAATATTAAGGATAATAGGAATTTGGATTAAAAGAGTTTTGAAGAATTATATATATATATATATATATTAGAAAGGAAATTTTAAAGGAGGTTTGAAGTACAAAGTCCAAAGGAACTTTAAATATAATACCTTAAGTCATCTCGACAAAACAAATGGGATCAATCATTGAAAAAAAAATGATGGAGCTCAATTCTAAAATGACGAAGGAAGAAAGGTTTTCCTATAATGGTCTTTCAGTCACAGATCACAAAGTAATTACATTAAAAGGAAGTATCCAATAAAGAGAAGCTAATGTCGCCATCAACCCAAGCAATGATAAAAACTATATCAACACCAACTTGGCAAATCAACTATTAATTCGAGAGCCAAGCATTGGCGTAAAAAAAATTATTTTTGACCAAAACAAGTATAAAATTGGTGATCTACGAGTGACAATAGGTCATTATGACTACATATCTTAATTTCATGTTGTAAGGATGGATAAAAACACTGACATCATACTCGGTCAACCCTGGTTTAAGGATTTGGGTACATTCATGTTAAACATAAAGAAACAATTTTTGACGTTTCCTTATAAATGGAAGATGGTCATGTTTCGAGACATAACAAGTAAATCAAAATCAATAAAATCTTCATTAAAAGACCTTAAGGATATCTCAAACTTGATGTTTCAAGATAACAAAAAAATGATATCAAAGAAGAAAAAAGATCTTGAAGAAGTCATTTGCAGCAAAGACAAAGAAATTTCACGCCTCAGAGTTCACCAAGAAAAACTACTCGAACAAGTCAAGAAAGCTCAAGCATCAAAGAAGGAACTCAAGGAGCGTTTATTAGAACAAGAAGAAGAAAATTTACGTTTAAAGAACCTTAACCAAACATTAGTAGAACAAATCAAGTGTTTAAAAGACGAGAAGCGTGAAGGCCAAAATAAAGTTGACTCAGAGAATGAGGAATGCTTACGTCTCAAAAATCATAATCAAAATCTGCTCAAACAGATTAAAAAACTTAATGACGAAAATAAATCATTGACTAATAGGTTCAAAGAACTTGTCGCAAAGGAAGCGTCAAAATATCCAGATGTAGCAGTCCAAACTGAAGAAATAAAGATCAAGACCACTAATCTCGCAGTTCAGGAAAATCCAAACCCTATTGAAGTAAAATCATACTCAGAGGCTGTCGTTCAAAGAAAGGACACCCCAAATAAAGATTCAGTAGTTAAGTCAACAACAACAATGCCTGATGGAAATCAGGAAACTTCCATAAAAACATTTAAGGAAGTTCAAACAAGAAAAATTCCTTATCTACATTTGAATCACAAGAGTATACACCTTAATCAATCTACAAATCTATATCACGTGGAACATTAACAAACTTATGTTTCGAAGAATATTGAAGTGAGCTCAATCCGGTCATACGATAACTATTCACCACACATCTCGAAGGATCAAAATATTCCCCAAAAGATTAATCTAGGATGGTCCGATCCGTTTTAAGTACGACAATTCCGTCTATCGCTCAGAACATCATATTGTCTTGTATCAACAAAGATAAAAGCTCAAAACAAGAATGTATTCTGAACAACAGAAGATATTCGATTCTTCATCAAAGCTTTGAGGATAAAGATTTTTGAAGGAAAAGGCAATGTTATGAACATAAATGATGTAAAAATAAATAAAAATAGATAATAAATAATAATCATAATAATATAAATAATAAGTAAATTAACTAATGGTTAGTTAGTTAATAATGAAAATGCATGTCTTAGAGACATGCCTGTTTGTGAAAGGGTACTTACCTGGCTATATATACATGACCCTCATTCTCATTTGTACTCATCCTACATCAATTCTTTTATTCAATATACAATTATAATTAATGTCCTACGATGCATGTCTTTGTTTACAAAGTATTTTAAATATTTCTGCTGTGTATACGACTTTTGGTCGTTACACACACACACACACACTCTCTCTCTCTCTCTCTCTCACACACACACACACACATATACATACATAAAACACATACACATCCTTTACTAGGTATGATGATTACCATGTAGTCTAACATTAAAATATCCTCCTAAGGGGTGCAAAATCTCTTTGTAAGCAAAGTATTTTCTCTAGCCATTCCATGTCTGCAATACTTTATGATTTGAATCATAATCCTCCTAGGTGCTTTTGTCATACACCTATAATTATCTCACTAACTCCCATTAGTACTTCATGAGAAGGGAAAAACAACCATCTATTACTCATAATAAATATTTATATGATTACAAAAAGCCCACCAGGATCATTAACAAAAAAATCTCCTTTAGGATTTCAGCCAAAGAGATCTTCTAATGGATATGACAATTAATCCATGGCATTTAACCCATCCATAACAATTCATTTAGGCTCATAAAATTTCATTAAGAATCATGCAATTAACCAAGAACACATCAACATTTATAGGGTAAATCCCTCACATTATGAGCATACAATCATATTCATGAGACATATTATATCCAAACAAAGGTAAACGTACTTAACCTATCAAATAACAATGCTCATACACCCTTTATCACATAATACCATAATTTACAATTTAAGTGCAACAAAGTATACAAGGAGCATAAGTGAACAACTTATCTTATATTTGAAAGATTGGCAGTTGAGGGAGGGACTTTGACTCTCCACCAAACTGTAGGGAACTACAATATAATATTTCTTATAGTTTTCTACCCCTGAGCCAGATCCATAGTCTAGGGAGTGCTCTTTCAAGTATTGCAATTTAGATTTAGCTAGGTTATTCTCAGTGTTCCAGGAGTATGGGATTTTCTCTGTAGGTGGTTTATCAGTTGTATTTTTAGTGCAAGCACCGCTGGTCCAATAACACACTTTCTAGGTGGTTTATTAACTTACAAGGAAAGCACTGGGTGGTTTATCAAACCTCCTCAGCAAACACTCTTGGTAACTGCTACCCTGTCAAGTGGTTTATCAACCTTACAACAAGCACCCTAGTGGTTTATTATCCTACTGGGAAAGCCTTGGGTGGTTTATTATCTTCCTTAGCAAATACTCAAGTGGTTTATCAGCCCCTTTTCAGTAAGAACTCAACACCCAATCCCTCCTATTAGTCTCCTACTGATATTTTCTAGCTTGGACACCACAATCCAACTGCTCCCATGCATCCATTTTGGGAATAATAACTAGATCAACTCTAAACAGAGGATTTCTTCAACTCTCTCTTGCACGTTTATTCTCACAACATTCTCTTCTTCTCTAATGCATGATTCTCCTCTATGTATCCTCTCTTCGAATTCCCTTAACTTGTGTTATTTTCGCTCTTGTCCTAATAGGCCCTCTCCACATCGTGGAATCAAGAAGCTTGCCATGATAGCGGCATCTCCGCCTCATTATTCTTGTTTATATTTCTCTAGTGGTTGGGTGTTTTGTCACACCTACCACCACTTGCAAATCACCCTTGACCATGGATCCATTAACCCACTCCCTCAGGGAAGCCAATCAAATTTATTTATATTTATATATTTATGAAATATCCTAGCCAATCATGATCTTCCATGTTGGCATCACATAGTTATCACTTATATTTACAAAGCATGGGTCCATCACAAAGGGTGTTACAAGGTTGGTGCCTACAAAGTGGTTAAGAGGATTGGTGTCTCTTGTAGTTATGTGCTTATTAATTGAAGTAATAGTAGGTTGGTGCCTATAACATATTTTATATAAAAATGTTTTGTGGTTTTCTCCAATAAGGGTTTCCATGTATATTTGTTTTACTTGTTTAGTGTATGATATTGATGTTTTATAATGTTTGAATAGTTATAAGTAAGTAAAAATTTTCATTATACTGATTCACCTCTACTCTCAGTATAATTGTGAAATCCATCATCCCCCGATTTCCCAAATTCACAATGTTAATGTAATGTATTTCAACCATTATTTTCTCTTTTGACATCATACATTGGGGGGCATCTATAATAGCTTAAAATGACACTCCCTTGATTCTACTAGAGAAGCACAAGAAAAAAGTTAAAATAAGAAAAAGCTTTAAGAAAAGCATAGAAAAAAAAATATTTTGTTGCTTCAATTCCCCCAGGACACTAACAAAGAGAGTTTCAACACTCTAGTTCTCCTATCATGAATATTTGAACCTTCCAAACACAGAAGCATATCTCATTCAAGCAACTATGGTTGATAATAGATATGCACAAGCCTCGGTTGAGATGGTTAAACAATGATCAAATCTTAGTGTAAGGATGAAAGAATTGAATCAAAATAATTTAAAAAAATGTCTAGATTCATATAATCACCTTGTTAAATCATCAATAAAAGAAAATATAGCCATGAGGCTAAATGGGGGAGAGAAGTGAACATAAGTAAATGATCTCAAAACTTAGTTCCACCTCATTATAAGTTAACATTACCAATGAGCTTGACTATGAGTTTTGGTGGGAGAAGGAGCTAAAGAAAAGGACCTTAAGGATGTTAGCTATTGTGACTAATTTGGTATAATTAATACACAATCCTTTTCCCCCATATATACATCATCTCTTTAATTTGAATGCATGTATTTTTAGTTTTGATTTTTCCTAATGCTAACATTTTTTGTAGGATAATAGAGTTTGGCTTGTCTATTGGTTTTCATTGCAAGCTATAGGCGAGAAGGATTGAAGTTGTGATATTTGGTGCTCTCATCTACCAAAACGAAGCGAGGAATAACCTTTCTGTTATCACATAAAAAGTGATCACCTAGCCATTTTCCACTACGTTGATTGAAATACACCATGAAGTATGGCGTTTACACATTAAAACCCACTTTCACGTGAGGAAATAATTTCGTGAACCACTTTTCCTAAATTATTTCTATTTAATTAATTTACCCATGTAAGAATAACCCATAAATTTAGTTAATTTTATATTATTATCATATATTTACCTACATGAAAATAACCGAGAATTTCATTTAATTTCATGTTGTTTTCATATTTACCCATTCATGTGAAAAAAATAAAAAATCTTTTCACCCACATTTACCATTTTCATAGGCATAGTTAAATAAATCTTTACCTATTTATTATTCCTTAATCATTCCAATATTCTCCTAAGAAATACTTATTTAATAATTGTTTCTAACTCATTTGACCATATCACCTAGAAATAATTAATAAATTCATTTTATTTATTAGTTATTTTACCCACATATCTTAATTAACTCAATTAAGTATTCTTTTTTGAGTTAGTTAATAAGATAAATATCATTGACCATTTCTTTAATATTTTCCTTTGCCAAAAATAATAAAATACCCTCGAGTGTTATATGTCGATTGGTCCACCAAATTTTTGACCATATCAAGGCTAACTTAAACATTTTATTATAAATAGAGAGGTTTTTTCCTCAACATTTATCAAATGATCTCTACTCATTGTGGAACTTATGATCTCAAGCCATCCAAACTCACCACTTGAGTTCGTCCTCATCCTTTTCCCACTTGATTACCAATAGGAAGAGAGAAAGCCATAACAAAAAACAATGACGGGAGTAAAAAACCCTCCAACAGAGGAGGAATTAGTGGCCCAAAGTCACTTCCTCCTTTTCTACAGGTGTTTCAGATATTAATAAAAGAATTTACTTTCTTCATTATGTTCATAATTATGGTGTTAAATATATGATTTTAGATTTTTGAACTTTGTTGCACGATTTATCTAATATATGCTTTCAAATTATTGTTTCACATCACTATCTAGTGTTTATCCACTTTCAATTTTGTTAGCCTATCTAGGTCACTAGTAGTAAAAAGAGTTTTTTGGTTCACTCGCTAAAAAATATACAACTAACAAATGGGAAATCCACTAAGTTGAACATATCTCCTTAATGAATTTGCTATTTTTCTATTACAATATCCTTTCTTCCATTTTTATTTTTATTTTTTTGAAAAACTACCATTTTTGTTTTTTTGGTTGATTTCTACAATTAGAAGGTACTAACAAATTAAGAGACGACAACATCTGCAGAGATCTTAGGACTAGAAGCTTGGGAACACTTTCACATTATTCACATCCGTACATGGGAAACATTCAATAAAACTATGGGTGTATTGCGGCTTTTCCAGAGGAAGAGTGTGTATATATTCTTCATTTCTCTACACAATTTTTTTTCCAAAGGAGCGTGTGTGTATCCACTTCACTAGAAGGAAGAGCGCATATACATCCACAAAATGTGCATTTTTTTTGTTTTTTTAGTAGTTTTTATTCTATAGTTTTCAATTCTATACTTCTATTAGGGGGTTAGGGTACTTGATTTTACAATTCACATTAGGTCTATATCTTTCCAGATTTCCCAACTTTTAGAGAAAGGGAAAAATCCCTTATGGGATTTGAAGTACAAGTCCAACCAAGAAAGACGAGGATTATGAACTAGGAGTCTGGTGTGTAGGAATAAAAGCCATAATCACCACAATCGGTTCAAAGCATATAGGTCCAATACTTCTTATAGTTTTAAACCAAAATTGATCCCATCTTTCACCTTCTTTTGTTTCCCCATTTATAGCTCTTTTAAGTCTTCATTGCTATAGACTTATTTATGGTCTTTTATAGTTGAAAATTCACTATTTCTTTGTTTTAATTTTCTACATTAAGTTGGCTTAAATACTAAAGATATGACCCCATCTGATTATAAATTCATTTTTCCCCATAAAATAGCCTCCTTTTTGACATTCATAAAGCCTCTCCTGTGTTGCCTTTTAGCCTTTTTGGGTGGGAATTAGTTTGCTGACAAATTGTGTTTTACTTATTAGTTATTCACAGTAACTATTTTAGTTTAGCATTTTATTTTCTAGAAACATCATTTACTTTTCATTAAAATTAGTATTAACATACTCAAATGCACACATATTCACACCCTTAAGTGAACGTGTGCTTCATTCAAACCACAAAGCCAACACATTAAAATCAACCACTTAATTAACTCACATAGATTTAATCCCTCTTGGGAACTAGGAAAAACAATATCGTAGTTAAGTTAGGATTAGTGGGGTAGGCATCCCAACAACACCCACCAATCACTTGAAATATCAGACACAATGGTTGACCTATTAGGGAGATTGCAATCCTCCAACATCCACTGGTCCACATTCGATGTTGAGTAGAAATCCATGAAGGGAGTAAGGCTTAGGTCAAGGATATTGGCGGTTCCATTTGAGGCTCCCAAATCTTGGTAAGGAATTCAATTCTGTGACTGACACCCAGAAGCTGAGATCCACTCACTGCACTAGATGGAGGTAACCATAGTGTCCTATCATTATAGGTTGAAACACCCTATAGGTGGTAGCTTTCAGAGGAAACCATACATTTTCCATACCTTCACTCAACCTTGCTTGTAGTCCTAACCACCCAAGAGCCTAGTTGTTTGGAAGTCCATAAAAATATAGCTTACAGATTATTTGAGGTGTAGCACATCTTTTAGGCTAGGTGTTATTTTTTCCTTTATAAGATGAGTCTACTTTACATAGAATAACACTAGATCATAGTTAGAATACACTTTGTACCACTACGTGTAGTGTTTTGCTTTCTCTCTGTTGTTTTATTTCACTATCCTTACCATATAGCCTTTTAGATCCATTTTTGTCTCGACATCATTCCCCCCTTAGGCATCAGTCATGGAGACTACACATTCTTCATCCTTAGATTCCAAAAGGAAATCTTCTTACAACTCTAGATGAGTCAGGGTCCTCCCCCTAATTTTCCTTTGGACTCAAGTTCCTCTGAGTCATCAAGTTATTCCTCAGCCTTTGAAACCTCTCCACCATGATCCACTACCATGGATGGTTTAAAGGCTGGTGGAAATGTTGGTCCCAATGCCGGAGCCAACAATGGAGAAAATACTAGTGGAAACATTGGTAATAATTAGGGCCCCATTCTTAAAGGTAATGCAAGAGCTCCTCAAGGAAATGTTGTATTTAAACACTTTCTTTCCTACATGCATAGATTAAAATTACCAAAAGTTAGCTCATTAATGATACTCTCCATCATGATCTTAGTTGGCCCACCATGCCAACTAATCTTCCATAAAATATCCCTAGGTTTGAAGGAAACCTTGGATAAGATCCCTCCAATCACATTAGGTCCTTCCAGATGTGGTGTTCTTTGAACTCCATTATGGAAGATTACATTTCTCTTCAACTATTTAAACACACCCTCACTAACACTGCGATAAAATAGTATGTTGACCAACCTCATTGATCACATCGAGTGTTCACATCTATCACAAATGCTTTCTTATCCTATTTTTAGTTACTTGTCTACTATGATCTTGACACTAAACTTTTGACCACCTATTTCCAAACCATTGCTACCCACATCTATGATCATATTCAAGAGTGATGCTGTAAGGTCCCACCTTACCAACCATCAGTATTACACTAAGACTGACTCAAAATGCTATTTAAGTTTAAGTTTTTAAGACGTAAAAGTTGATGCAAGGTTATATATCTATATTTTTATTTTTATTGGTATTCTTTACACTACATACTAATTTCTACTAACTAACTAACCCATGGTAATATTAAACTTCTCATTAAGGCTACAGGGTCATGGTTCCTCAAGATCCAAAACTTACAACCATAAGTCTTAAAATCACATTTAAATGATAGAGTCTTTAGTGGGATAAATAATATCAATATTTACAAACCACAATTTCCAATAAGCTAATTGTTCATTCTATTGCAATTAAGAGTGTTTAAGAGTGACTAATTTGATTTTGTTCTAGATAATATGCCTATGAATTCTTTGGTAAAACAAAGGGAAGAAAAACAAGATAATTCAACTTCTAAAGGAGTGGTTTCCAATTATTATGAATTCATATGTGAGCTAACAATTACAACATTTCACCTAACCAATTTTCCTTCCATGGATTTTTACTTCAATGGAACCATCATGCTTATTCTTTGAGATATCTCCAAAAACACCTTGGTTGCAAATCCTAAATTTACTTAGTCATTTTTATAGACAATTCATAGATGTAATTAGCTACAACCATTGAAGCATTATGTCAAACAGTTTGCAAGAATGAAATGTACAACCATTGAGGCATTTTGTCAAACACTTATGACCATAACCCTTAAGGTGATTTCACCAAAATTAACTAACATGAATCTAAGATTACATAATTTCTTTTTCTTTGTCAGTAATGCCAAGAAGTGAACCTAATACATAAGTAGAACTGTCATCCATCTTGATTGCTGCATATACAAAAATTTAGGCACATAATGACTATAAATATTTAAGAATTTTTACAAATAGCTTGTAGCGATGTAGCTACAACCATTGGGAATTTTGAACAACGGTTAACAACCACAAAACAAGCTGCTAACTATTAAACTATCAAACAAGCAGTCACAAGTTTATTAAACTATCAATGTATTAACCATTGATACTTTAAAATAATAATTCCAAGTTTATATAACAGACTGATTTCATAAAAAGATATTACCAGGTAAATCACAGCTACAAAAAAAAGTAGCAAGACAAACCACGAGGCAATAGCAGCAAATCTGTAAAATATAGAAGATTACAGAACCAGATTCTGAAACTTTGTTTTTTGAAATCAAAGTTGGGGCAACATGGCCATAAGGTATAGATACACCCTGAAGTTAAAATAAATCAAAACAGAAACGCCCAGAAATGCGATTATTTAAAACCACAACAAAAAACAAATTCATACTATCTCATTTATCCCTTTTGTCAAACATATACTCTGAAAACTTATCTACAGCTATAAAAAGAGAAGGAAAACCCAAATTTGTGCTATTAACATGTTTTCATAAAACTCATGGTAGCCTGAATGCTTCAGCCATTAAGACATGATGTAAATCAACTTGCAATGAAACTGTACAAAAAAAACTTACATAAAATACACTACAGTTATTGCAAAATTCCTTCAACATTTATTGTGCAGCATTTGATATACATCTAAGTTTCATTCAACAGCCAGATAAGGGAAACCATGTAATGAACTACAAAAAGAAACAAAATATAATGTTGTCAACATACCTGGCAGTGAATTTATATAACTCAAAAAATGGTAGTATGCTCCAGCTCCAATATCCTTACCAACTCATTGTGAACCACCCGGTTTTCCTCCCAACCGTATCCAGGAAGAACTTCTCCCCCTGGAACCCCTGAGTTGCAAAAGCTCACAAGCAGTGCCAAAAGACAACAATAGAGAGATTTGCAAGACAAATTAACGAAGCATTTTTTCACTTCCTCTCAATACCACTCATGGACAACCTCAATAGCCAGAGATCTTAGGATTTTAACAATAATTTCAGATTTCTTATGGAAGCAATTGGCTACTCTCCATATCTCTCCCTCTCACTGTTTTCCTCAAGTCTCTTCCACTCCTGGCCTCCTAATCCCCAAGTGAGAATACATGAGACTCATATATAGGACGAGCAACCAATTCTTGTCATAAAGGAGGAGTAATGTGCATGCAGTGGATTCCATTTAGAGGAGTGTAACTTATGCCATTAAGGAGAGGTATGCATGCCTTAGTTAAGGAGAGTGTAACATATGCATTAAAGAGAGTGTAAGATGAATATTTTATGACATATTTTTAATGAGTGAAAAGGAATATGTCATTCTTTGATGAGTGCATAAAATAGAGTATAGTGAATTATTTAAAAGAGAGAGAGAGAGAGAGAGTTACATAGAGCCATGAGAGTCATGAAGGAGATGTGTGAATTGATTGAGGAGATAAAATTGACTTGTAATTCTTTTTAATAATAATATCAGTCTCGTAAAAGATAATAATAATATTAATAATATTGAGGATTCAATCAATATTGAACTATTAGGATTGATTAATGATAAGTTAATTCGTTTTTCTTCAACTCTGCTTGATTACCAATTTATGTAAATTGATTTACTATTTTTGGAAAGTCATGCTTGAGATGATGGACATGACTTTCTATTTTTAGAAAGTCATTCTAGAATTGTGAGAACAAAATTTTATTTAAGGAAATTCATCCATGAGTGGTATTTTTATTCTGGAGATTAGGGATTCCACACCCCTATTTCATGCATTTTCGTGCCTTAGTAGATTGAGGACTCTGCGCCCTGATCTACTCCAAAGATCCAAGCTTCCACAACTCGATCTTTTTTAAATATTCAGGACTCCGCGCCCTAAATATACAAGACTCCACGTCTTTGTCTTTCTTGGATTTAGGAATCCACACCCTAATTTCCATGCCCTCTCATCTACCGTGCTTTGAAACTTTGCGTTTCTTCTTGTGGTACTGATTGTGAGCTTTTATCCATCTGATGGTTCACTAGTGAGGGCTTGTTCAAATACCTGCACACATTACAATCTCATAGATCAAAGGAATCAAATGAATTTCATAATGAAATTAACTTAATCATATTTTACCCAGAATGGTGCATGGCTTCCACAGTCATTTTGGTTTTGAAGAAATGACTTCCACAGTCATTCATAATTGAACATCCTTGTTGGAAAATGACTAGGTACCCTACCACATTCTGCTTAGTACAATATTAGACATATATAATCACACAAATCATGTATCATCCATAAATCATAATTAACCATCTTTTCCGCATAACCATGAGAATCCATGGGTATATGTGTCTCAATCTTGGATCACCATCCATGTCATACACCTGCTTCATAAATCAGATACAAACAGAAAAAATATATGTATAACATTTTACTTAACCAAAACCATCTAATACAGATAATCAATGATGCCACATATAAGGGGAAATATAACTATATAAAACATTGTTCCCCAATCTAGTGATTAATCTGTCATACTTAAACATAAAAGGAAATATAACTATGTATGTAAAACATTATTCCTCAATCAAGTGATCAACCTTTCATATATATATAACCCTTGATAGGAGCGAGAAAACTATACTAGAAAAATAGGACACTACAGATGCAGAGAGTGGAGCTTGTGTAAAGCTCCACAATTCAACGACCGTGTTTTCTTGGATTGGTTCTTGAAATCATTCCTTCCTCCAATCTCCATGGATGTTGCATTAGAATTCCCAAGAACCAAAGAAGAGGCCATCTAGAAGGCTATTCAATATGATCTAATCTACTCCTAATTAGGTTATTTTTACATCGTTATCCAATATGCCCCTCATCTTGGTGCATATTCCGCCTTAGGGGCATCTCGTGCTATGTATAGTGTGATTAGGTTTCTTCCTACCAACATCCTTTCCCATATCTACAAGGACAAATGAGATATGGCCAACCCCAGGGGTGCCAGTGCCACTTACACTTATCCTCTCCTTGATCTTTAGCGAGTTTCTTCACAACACACATGAGTAAATCTTACACATATACCCATTCACACCAGTTAATGCCAGGGCTAGTTGGCATTAAGACTTCTTGTTCAACAACGACTGTGAATCCTTATTATGCATATGAACCATCAGGTGCTCCAACCCCTCCGATATCTACCCTCATACTCCTATGCCTCCGCCTCTTATGCCTCAACGAAAACTTCATCAATAGGTTCAGGTGTATACTCAACAACATGTTGCCAATCTGACTAACCAAAAGAATAGGAATAAAGGGAAGGGAAAACAAGATACTCAACCTCAAGGGAATTCAGGAAACTAAGGCCAAAAGCCTAATTCCAATGAAGGAGACAATTTTAATACCAAAACTCAACAATAGGGTTCTCAACCCAAGTAGTGTAAGGATATTCACATGAATAAGCCTTTTGCATGTTGCGGTACTTATGGCCATTACAATCATGATTGTCCCCTTCTCCCTCAAACATATCAGGCATGGGAAAATCAAGAAGCTCCATCTAAAGGGAAGTAGTATGTTCCCACATTAGTTCCTCCCTCTACGCAACCTGACATGCTTTGGAATCTATTCCCCACACAAGTGTACTTTCCTACCCACGATGGCCAAAGTCCTTAAGTAACACATACCTATTATCCTGCATATGGAACTTATCAAATATTGATGATGAATTCTGATGAAGTCAACCTCCAAACTTGGTCACTTCAATATGATCCACCTTTTGAGATGAAATCAAAAGTGACCACATAGCCTCTATAATCATCAAATGGTACCCTAGAGATCCCTACTATAAAGGTTGATATTCCTTTAAAGGTAACCAAGGGACCATTATGTCAAAATCCTCCCAATTCTAGGGTTGGCCATCATTATATCATACTAGATGACTTGGCTTAATATCCTGCTGCCATGTTAGCACCGAAAGTCCTCCAGATGTATCCCTCAAAATGTAAAGCTCTACTATCTTCTTTAGTCGATGTGGATCCTTCAAACAATTGTATGATTGTCTTTAATGTTGATAAGGTATATAATCCTTGTCTCCCCCCATCCATTGCTTTCCATATTCTAGTCTCCATCAAGAATTCCATGGTTCAATCATGTATTATTACAGAAGGGAAATCAACTTCTGTGATGTCTTCCTAAGTATGGAAACAACTAAGATCTCTGGAACTCGTCCCATCTACCATCACTCTTCATGCATATTATGCTCACCCCTTGAATCCTATCATTTTGTATCAAAATTTGTCAATCACATTGGTCGGAAATCAAGTCTTGGTTGACGTGGAGGTTATTGACGTCCCTTTAGATAATAACTTCTTGATAGGTCATAGTTTCATGTACACCATGAAGATAGTCTGTTCATGTATCTATCATACCATGAGCTTCCCTCATAATGGGAAGATTTTCACCATTGATCAATTGACATACTATGATCCTCAACTTATGGAATCTCCTAAGAATTTCATTTCCTAGATGGAGGGAAATCATACAATGGACTCTTTCATTGACATTAGTCCTAAAGTCTATAAATATTCCTCGTTTCCTGGAGAATATTATTGCTCACTTCCTATTTTGACTGAGCATAACACTTCACATGTTTTCATGCTCCAAGGGTCACAAGATGCTGAACAACTTGATACATTTTCTTAGCAGCCAACTCAATAGTAATATATGGCCCCAAGCTTAGCTAATGCCTCTGCTGAAGTTGCTCATGGCCACTATCCATTCTGTCAAATACCTTTCCTATTTCCATTACCAAGAATAATCACCACATTAGTGATGTCTATGTTGAGTTTGACAAATTTCACATTGGGAGTTCTAGTTTGGTACATGGATCCTCCCATAAATACTACTCTTAATAAGCTTAAACCCTATGTGACTATAACACTAGTTCAACGAGTTCTTATCACCTCCTTTGTTGCTTCAGTTCCATCCAAAGCTCAACAAGAGTTTGCTCCTACTACGAAAGCAACTGGAAAGGGGGGAATATAAGGCAACTGAGGCAACGACCACTCAAAATTCTGAACCTAAGCCTTCGCCACTTTGTGATTTTTGCAATATTTATGCCTACACCACCAAAAATGATCCTAATCTCCCCCAGTTAAAGGGTTTAATTTCCTTGGATGAAATTCAACTAGACCCTAAAGTTCTTTAGGTGCAAGTCACCTTGCCTGAATCATCCAAGAAGATCAAAAGCTTATACTTGAAGCACCCTTGCACTTTGTGCAAGACATACATGTTGCGTGTGGATCCTGATTATATTCCTGATTCAGAGGTCTTGTTTCAACCATATTTAGATCTTAGTCCTTGACGAGGAGGTGTGGGGGGGCTCCCCCCCCCACTATTCCTGTTAGCGAGGGTGGGTGGTTAGGGGACAATGCCCTCGAAGTGAAAAATTAGAGAAAAATTGCCTTGTAAAATATTGTAATTTTATAGTCAATTTGGGTTGTTAATTAGGTGGAATATCTGATAATAGAAGTTATGTTAATTTAGGGATTTTTTCCCTAGAAAGCAACCCTTGGTTTATGTGACGGAATTGTATTGCAACTATGTATTATTCTGTGTGAGAAAAAGAGAGGAGAATGTGTGAGAACAAAGAGGAAGTTACAACATATTTGTTGTAGATTGTATCACTTCAGTTTGTTAGATAATATAAAAGGAAGGACCGGTTGTTTCTCCGTGGACGTAAGCCTAATTGGGTGAACCATGTGTATTTATGTCTCTCTTGTTTTACATGTTTTTTTGTTTATTTTTCTGCAATATTTATGTGTTCCATTACTCTATTATTTAATTCCTAACAATACAATCATTTTTCGCATCACTACCCTCATCTCTCCCATTTTCACGATACTCTTGTTGTTCTTTGTGATATGGATATTGCGCATAGTGGAGTTTCCACTCCTCTATTTACAATTGTTGAGAAATCAAGTGTAGTAGAGATTAGGTTTAATTTCTCTTCTTGATAATTACTTGTGAATGTTAGATGCCTTCTTATTACTTATTATGTTATATTCATCAAGAAATTATACAAATGTTTAAAACATAAAGATTAAAAAGAGACGAAACACCAAAAATTAGACTCCAAGCCAGGGAAAAGGGGGAAAAACCAACAATTCTTCTCTTATAGAATCAAATCAAAATGAGATATCCAAGACCTAAGACAAAGACCAAGTTAGCCACAGTGACTCCAAGTCAAACCCTGATCCATGACTCCTCCAACAACTCAAAGTCAATGCTGGTCAAGCCCTTTCAAATTTGGTCAAACACATAATTTCAACCTTGTAGTAGAGGCCGTATTTTGGCCCTTCCATAGATCAAAAAATGCCTCATAAATTTTTCAAGTGTGAGCTAGATTAGGGAATAAAACCTTTTATATTTCTCTCTCCCTTGACTTTAACCTTATTCTTCTTGTCTAAGTGCATAAATAGATAGAAGATGTGATGATCAATGAATGAATCCGAGAGGTCAAACTTGCCTCTTATAGATAGTTGTCCAGGAGGGTCGAATGGGTGCCACTGAGCCGACTTGTCCAATGAGGGATGACTTTAAGATCTCGTGGGCTTATGACACAAAATTAAAATTTGACTTCTTTTTCTTTCAAATGTTCAAATGGGACATGACTCAAATAAATGTTCTTTTGACTCAAAATAAATTATTTTTTAATCTTTTGACTCTAAGAATGAAGAACATGCTTTAAAATATGAATATAATTAAGAATAAATACATCAATGATAATTTTATATTATGAAGACCGACGCTAATTAAAATTTCAACAACATCCCTTGGCACCTCTCCTTTGTCGAGGCAAGAGACCAATCAACGCACTATTGTGTGGTTGAAATACTGAGATGGGGGCTGAATCAATATTTCTTACTTCAATTAGCAATTTTAACTTTCAGAGCATTAAAAATTATTAGCATTAGTTAGACATAAAAAATCTTTAACAAATTAAAAAATGCTCAAAATCAAGATAGTAGAAACAAATCTTAAGTTACAACTCTTAAGATAGCAGACAAAATGAAAGAACAATGATTTGTAAGTTACAACTCTTTTAAGGAGAAATCACAGGTCTTCAAATATTAGACATTAAACAATGCTGCTCCAGATCTTGATTGAATGCATGTGATACGTATCTGGAATAAAGGACCGGACTTGCAAGAACATGATCGAAACTCATCTCAACCTTTTTCCTCCTTGAATAAGCTCAACAAGTATCAATGTAGTATCATAGGTCTATCATTTGAATCTTCAAATAAAACCAAGACAAGTAAGAAAGATGACCTTGTTGACGCTGCAATCAACACCCTCCAAATTTTTTCCTACACTTGACTTTTGGAACCTACTGAGGATCTTACGATTTTTCGTTCTATGTTCACTTCATTATCAATTCATTTTGTGTGTTTAAGTCTTCTTCCCGGTTTCTAACTGTCAAAAGCACTTGCTCACACATGCTCGATCCTTGATGAATTCATAAGTGCACTTCCTTTAAGCAAGGTAGAACATACAGTGTAGTCCATCAAGAAAAATTCCTAGAAAATGTCCAACCTATGTCGATAGCCAATGCACACTTTCCCTTGAGAGTCTGCTTCACTTTGATTGCAATTGTACTTCTATTGCAGTGAGTTTTCTCAATTGTCACTTTTATGCACCTTTGCTTTCATAAACGTTGCTGTCATGTTTGTGACTGTCATTTTCACTTGATTTCACTTTAACAAGTGTCTTTTTCATGTTATCTTCAATTTGACATGTGTTTCTTTCACTTTCTTTAGCTTTTGCAAGTTTTTTTCATGTTTTCTTACTATCATAAGTGTCACTTTTAACTATTTTCACTCTTGTATGTGTCGCACATTTGCACATCACTAGATAAAGTTATATCACATTCTTATGCATTAGATGGTTATATATATAACAAGAATATGTGCTAGACACATTACTATAACTTAGCACATTTTCTGGTCAAAGTCGACACTTGTGTCGCAACTTGTGTTCTAAGTGTCGTAATGCGTCATTTCAACTGTCACACTTAAAAATAAGTGTCACTTTGTTGTCATTTCAAGGTGCGATTGATGTTAATGAGTGTTGTACATTCCTGTGGCTTATATTGATGGAATTCATGTGTGTGATCCATGTTTGAGTTTTGTTTAGATGCTTTTTCCTTTCTTACTCTACTAATCCCACACTTGGCCATTTCAGAGCTCTTTTTGGTCCTACTGCCTAGTGCAAGTTATGAAATCTTCAATCCTTCACCAAGTGATGAGAAATTACTATTCATGAGCCTTATTTATAAGATATCTTCCTCCTATACTTGTGCATTGAGTCTTTCTTAAGGTTATCTCATATGGCTGCACATTCAGAACTTTCAAAGCATATTCACCTAACCCTTCTTTCTTGTACCAACTAACTACACTGGGTTTTGAGAAATTATTCCTTTTATAGCACATAGAACATTTCTATAGGCCCTATTCAAAAGAGAATTGCACCATGCAAGGTATCCTCCCACTCATAGTGCATTAGACATCTCCTAGGAAAAGTGACTTACGTTCTGCTGCTTACCTCAGTGAACTGCGCAATCTCCTCTTACAGATAATCACCGTGGAAGAAAAATGCGCCAATGTTGCCTATGTGTGCCAGTTGAGTGCACTGCGCACCCCCAGTGGGTAGTAATTCCTTCCCTTGTGCATTGTTTTTGTGCCTTATTCCCTTCTTGTGGTCCTAGTTCTCCTCCCAGCGCACAATGCATTCTTAATGAGTGGTCATATTGCCTTATCCCTTGCAAGTGCGCACTACACCCAAGACTTGTCTGGTCATTATTCCTCAGCACATTACATAGTATTAGAGCACAGTGAAGCCTCCTCTTAGTCACTGTCAATTCATACTACACAATCATTGTCTTCCTCTCCCTTCAACCGTGCACACTGCACAGTCTTAGTTAGTAGGCTCATCACTTTTTTCCTTGTACTTTCCCACTGTGTTGGACCTTGAATAAATCCTCCTCATAGTGCATGAAACAATTCTAGTGAGTACTTATGCTCTCCTCAGCCACCGTTGAGCTCAACTGCATTGTCCTCATCAAGCCCTTCTATCTCAGTCCTTTCATAAGCCTATCACAAGAAACTTATTCCATGAGAAAGGTAGGGATAGAATATATGATTTCAATACTAATTTTTCCTTGTCATGAGTGATCTTCATTGGCAAGTGTACCATCTCAACATGGAAAGGTGATGCTCAAGGAATATGTTAGGAATGAAGAACAAAGAAGCACTTATGGAGAAGAAGCACAAATAAGAACCATCATCAAGACATGCAAAGATCCCAGACCAAGACAGAATAAAGATATTGCATGATAACTCAGAAGGTCCCGATGTTGATCCAAGACCCTTTGGAGGGTGGAGATGAAGAACAACGAAAATATTTTATGAAGATTGAAGAAACAACAACAAAGAGAGAAACTTGGCATTGTCACATCATTATGAAGTTCCATATCATCATTGCTAAGTCATAGCTTGAACAAATTTCATTACAATGTCATATGTTTCAATGTGTCTTGTCACATCACCTGTTGATGTAATGATGTATTATCAAAAGGAAAATGACAAATTTAATGTGTGGAAGTCCAATAGTCACACATGGAACATGAAAAGTCACATATGGACAAATGAGTCAAATAAAACTTTGAAGGTCACATTGGAAGTCTACGAGTCATGAGGGTAGTTCAAGAGTCATGGGGATATGAAATGTTATTTCTCTTGTTATAAAAGAAACCTCATAACTAAAGTAAAGGGATTTTGGAGGCTGAGTCTTTGGAGAGCTAGCCTTGGCTTCTTTAGCTTGGCATAGGAGAGAGGATAGTTTCTTAGAGAAGCAAGAAGTGACTTAATGCTCCACTATTGGAGCTAGTGTATCACCATTGTAATTGTGTACTTGGATATTTCACCTAATAATTGAAGCTCATTGAGGCAACACATTTTCATGCATGTAACATGAATATTGTAAGACTATTCTTTGGATGTTTGCCATATATGTTATGTTCATATGTATTAAGGAAATTGTACTACTTCATTGGATTTGGTACTTATCTTGTTGAATGTGTGTTGTACTTGATTTAATGATCATTATGTCTATGTGAACTACTTTGCTAGATAACTAACAAAATTTTCCTTGCTCTCATGTGTCTCTCCTAAGATAGTATTATTACTTTCCTTATAGAGACTCACTCTTGTACCCCCTTTCATGAAGTCCTCATTTAAACATTCCAATTAATGTTTCACAATGTCAACTTACTTGTTTGTTCAAAGGTTATGTGTATAATATCTTATGTTATCCATTTAAACCAAGGAAAACCTTAGAGTTATGGTGGCCAGGTTTGTTGTTGGGAAAAGTATCCAATACGGAATGACCCTATCCCACTCTAAGGGTGATAGTTCCTTAGCAACAATCAAAGCAAAGCTATCTGAGATTACTTCTTTATGAGATGTAAAAGACGGGAGAAAGAGATCCACTAACCGATGTCTTTCGCTAATGATTGATCCAATCTTCTCTCCTTGCTGCTTGCCCCTAGCTCCTTGCTCTTTCACTGGCCCAGCTACACCAAGATCCTACAAAATGGCAAGAGAGGGAAACTACAAGAAGCATACATTCATAATTGATTCAAGGATTAGAATAAATCAAATATACAAGTATAACAACACACCATTGAGACACATGCATACAGAAGAACCTCAAATGCTTTATTAATGGAAGAAGTAAGGTTCAGGAAGTGATACAACCATAAGAGGCCCAATCCAGCATCACCTTCCCAGCAGAAAGAAATCTCCTCTTCACCTCCTTCAAAGCAAATCACCCAATAGTTCTATACTCAAACCAACAGCAATTCTTTACATTCACAAGATTCCAGCCTCCCTAGACCTCATGAGAGAGATCTATATATAGGAGTTTTGGAGAAAGGATGAGTCAGCTTGAGGCTGGCATGAAGCTGACTAGTGTCCTCTCTCACTTCAGTTATTCTTCAGTTCTTGAGTCCACTTGGAGGTTCTTGCTTCCACTTGGAGATCTAGAACCTCTTACTCATCACCAGTCGAATTCCCTGATCCAAGTGTCATTTTGGAAGCTTCCTAGGCATTGACACCTTGAGGAATGACTGTGCCACATGTCCAAACTCGCCCAGCGCAGGTAGCCTTCTTTGCAGTTGACATTCAACGCAGGTAGACAGTGGAGCAGTTGACATTCAGCGCAGATGCTCAGTGGAGCAGTTGACATGATCCAAAATTGCCTTGTTTTTGAGTGTTTTCAGGTGGAGAACTTTTATTCAGTGCTGTGGTTTGCTGACCTTGTTCCTTTAGGGGTAGGAACAACATGTTTAGGGACTTTGGATCCCTTAGATTATGGACATTTCATGCTTCATGCTGTAAGGCACAAAAATGTCTATAACAAGGTTGACACTCTGGATGGGGCTCCTACTCCAAATGGTGTGAGATCTAATTGGGACTTCACATTGGGGAGACCCCCTATATGTTGGCGATATTCGACACCGTCAACATTATGGTGCTAGAAGGAGGGCTAGATGACAAGATGTGCCTATTTAGTCTGTTTGAATCTCTTATCTTAAATGGCTCTTTCCCAAATCATAATCCTAGGATTTTTTTTCCAAGGAGCTTGATCTTGCCATCCTTGCAGAGATTGTTGATAACTTGTATCAATTTAAGTTTGATGGTGAGGATGAACTAAATATTATTGAACATGTGTTACAATTTTCTTATTTTTTCCTTTCTAATGGAATACATTATGCTATCACAATTTGTGATATGAGGTTAGAGTTTCAGGAACTTGAATAGTTGTTTAAAGTTTAAAAAAAGGAAAAATTTTGAAAGCGCTGACAATTATTTTGTTAGCGCTTGTTTGAAAACAAAATAGGGGAATCATTGAAAAATAAAATGACAACGATACGGTCCATATGCTAAAATAAAAGCTCTACCAAATTAATAATCAATGTGGCCAATTATTCAAGGACAATTGGCACTGACAAATCAAGTGTCAACAACATGATTCAATGATTAGTACAAAGTATTGGATTGATAGTTGATATGATTCCCTCCCAAGATATGACAAATAGTAATCATGAATTCATTATAGGTGAGTGATGGATGTGATGATTAATGCATAAGGCATATGTTTTGTTATTATTCCAACCAAACAAACAACAAATCATTTTTTTCACGACATAGGAGGTTCATGAATTTTGTTTTCATTCCAAAGATTAGTGCCACCATTTCAGTGCCATCTACATATTTTGTGGGTTATTGTTAGAAACCACAGTGAAAGGAATTCATTTGTAGAGAGGAGAACCAGGAGGCCCTGAGATCCTTGAATCCATCCCAGAACTCTGGGAACAATTTCGTTAGGCAAGATGGGAAAAGTTTTGTTTTAGACGTGATGGCTATCACAATGGATTGGATGAAGATTTTGCAGAGGGGTTCGATGGAGAAAATGTTAACATCGTTGTCATTTCCTTATCAGTCACAGAACACACAATTTCGAAGGCAACAAGAATCTCGGTCAATGGAGAGCGATGGTTTAAGAATAGAAACCTAACAAGTATCGACGTTCCATATTTTCTCAAAGATAAGCACAGAGATGAACCCTGGAAGTCAGGTGTGTAGAGGTCTTGTCTTAAGAAAGAGTGGCACGAGACTCTAAATGCTATTAAAAGATATTTCACCTATGAATGGAGCTACCACAAAATGGGTATGTACCACTTTAAATTTCTAGCACACATTTCTGGGCAAGCGCGTATGAATATGTCATATTTTTTGTTGATGAGCTTGAAGAAAATGTCTACTAAGGTTCGAGCCAAGCCAAAATCCTTTGTTTTTCATAAAGCCTTGATTAAATTGTTGGTTGTTGATCATTTAAAGAAAATAAATAGAACCTGGGAACATTTTTCTATTCTGGGGAGAGGTTTCATTGAGATAGTAAACCCTAAGCTTGAAACCAGCAAACAAAGGAAACATAAAGGTGTTGTGAAAATTGTTAAAGCCTTAGGGGAATCCTCTTCCATTCAAACCAAAAGTAAGGGGATGGTGTCACAACATGAAACCCCTGTTCCAGTACCTACATTGAAAAAGGTTTATACTAGGAAGGGAAAAAGAGCCATGAGAGAGAGAACCTTGTCTCCTCCCCAAGAACTAGAGCAAGTCGAGGTTGCAAATCATCCAGAGCAAGTTACTGTAGATGAAATGGTTGAGGTTGTAGAAGACGAACCTAGTGAAAAAAGATGAGGGTAAATTTGATAGAGTGAAAAAGAAGATGAAAAATGAACCTACCCTAATTGAAATCTATGGGATTTGAAAGCCCCATAATAGACCTGTAAATAAACTTAGGCTCAAGTTTAAACTAAAGAAAAACCCTGCCCTAGTAAACCAGGTTATTGAGTTAGATGATTCACCATTAAAGGATATGGTGATAAACAAGGAAAGGGCTTCTAGTTCCAAGAAGCAGAAGCAGGGCCCCAAGGCCAAGACCAGGAAGACTAAAAGGGTGAAAAAAATAAAACAGATGGGGTGGACCTTTTATTGAGGGAAACAAATAATTTCAAATGATATTTTTCTGAACCAAGATGACAATTATTTTGTCAGTGTTCCTTTTTGCAGTTTTACACAAAGCACTGAAAATTATTTTGTCAGCGCTAGTTTTTTTTTTTGGGCGCTAACAATTATTTTGTTAGTGCCAATTTTGCTCTATTTTGGCAGCGCATTGCAGGATTTCCTCCTGATATATATTGCCAATTATTTTGTAAGCACCCAAATATTTTGCAAGATTTTGGCAACGATAAGAATATCAGTTTTGTTAAAGTTATATGGACGATATGTTTAGATACTTGATATCATTTTTGAGGATTAGATCAGAGGTATAAGGAGATGGGATATTTCAAGCATAGTGATGAATATTTGAGTAGGATTCTCAGACACAAGGCAAGCGATTACTAGATTTTATGGCAGGATATTAGTTATTTGTTGTCATTCCTTTTCTTCAACAAACTGTCGACTACAACTCCACTTTTATTTGGAACCAGTTTATCATGTATCATGAAGTCAAGAGACAAAGCTTCAAGTATTTATCTTTGTAAATGCATATTAGATTTAACATAAGCGATAGGATATATTTTCTAAAAATAATTTGTAATTAAATTTTTCCAAAGTCATGGATTCAATTTGTAAACAATTTTCTATAAAGCTATTCCCAAAGCCAGAACAAGGATTGGGATTTTTTGGAAAAAAATATTGTGTATTGCTATAGAATTTGAGATTAATATATTTCCCTATAAACAATCTTATATGCCCAGTTTTCAAAGATTCATGTATGAATGATTTCCTGTCTATTTCTACTGTGTTTAACTTCTCATTAGCCACACCTTTTGAACATTAGTCTTCAGTATTTGGATAAAGCTGGATGAATTAGAATTCATGTGGAATTGCTCAAATTCATGTTATTCAGATGCTTAATTGTTTTTCAGCTTAAATATCACTGTAGAAATCTCAGTTCTCTATTTTTATGTTTATCTACTATAGTGTTATACATACCTTGATGATAATCTATCAAAGAAATTGGGAGTTATCTTGCCTTTGTTCATAACTGTTCATATAATATATGTTTAGCAAATAATTTTTTTTTGTTAGAGACTCCATGCCTAATGGTCCCTTTCTGTCCATTCCAAACCAATTTCATATGTTACCAATTAAATATGGCTAATGAGCTTAGTGAGCTACTACTAAAGTGACCTTCAGTGGTAGATTTAAGGAGAAATACCTCTCCAGATTGAAGGGCCAACTTTCAATCTAAAAGCCATCTGAAGGTTTCCTCAGTGAGTTTCCTTCCAAATCCAAGGAAAACTTCTGAGTGATAACACATTCTAAGGATGTCATGGCCAGATTGTTCACTATTACATTTCAAGGTCGAGTCAAGAAATGGTGTTATACATTACCTGCTACTTCTATCCATTGATTTGAGCAACTTATTAAGGAGTTTCATGAAGTCTTTGACACATATGATTATCAAGATGTATGTGAAGAATCGATCAACTTAGAATGAAGGCAGGTGAATCTTTAGAGGGGTTCTTTAATTGGTTTCTTCACCTTTGTTATGAGTTTCCTAAAGAAGATTTTGACTTAATTTTATCAGCAAAATGTTTTAGAGCCTGATTCTTCTCTCTGTCAAATATTTTGGATCTGAACTCCAACATGATTCCACCCTTCCAGCTTACATTGATCATGAAACACCCCAATATGTGAGGATGAACCTACTATTCCTTTTATTCCTTGTCCTCCTTCTTTCTCAATGATGATATTGAAGTTTGAAAATTTTTAAATCAATTTTGGATCCGTCTTATCCACCTTCAACTGCTCCCCATGATTTAGATTTGACGGAGGAAATTTTGAAGTGGTTCATGAAGCCTAAGGTGAAGACTAATCCCTTTACTTTTCAAGATGATATTAACACTCATAAATTCAACCTTAAATATGATTTGATCAAAAGTATGGTTTCCTCAAGGGATACCCTTCAACCTCTATCGTCCATATTTCTTGATTTCTTGTTCCTTTTTCCACTTGCTCAACCTTATTTAAGTTTTAAGGATGTTCAATTTGTTGTTTCAAGTGGTAATCAAGATCAAGGAAGTTGTATTTCACATGCAGAGGAGAAAAGTGTTGGATAAATGTCCTATCTTTCTTCCCTCTTTCAAGATGATTACCTCACATATATGGCTGATCATTGATCTTATAACCTTGATAACCTGTCAAATGATTCTGGGCCTTACATACAAGTTGAGACTTTAGAAAATCATCACCTTCATATCCATGCTTTAATTAACACATATGGTGATGAGTGCCCAAGTAAATCTGACGATATATTTTCTTCTTCTAAGAACTTGGATTTGTAAGGTATTAATTCAGAACCTGCTTCTCATAGTGTACAATCTCCATTTATGGGTTAGGATACTCTTTCAATTTAGAATGGTTATGGAATTCCTCTAATATAAGCATATTCAAATATCAAGTCTAAAGAAGTAAGTTGTCAGATTTTTGAATCTTTGGTAGGTCCTAGTCGATCTGAATGTCACATTGGTATGCCTATCTTTGACCATTATACAAATGACAATGATATTGCTCCGTTGTTCTTACACATTCAATCTGATTTAGTTACCACTGGTACTCCTCCTCCTGAGTCTTTTCATCCTTCCTCACCTTTAGCACACTACTCATTATATCCATATATGTTTAATAATTTTTTCATGCTAACAACCCCTCTAAATTCTTTAAATATTTATCTGACTAGTCGTGGTTGCAACCAGGTACATGAAGGTGTGATAATACAATCAGAGGATGAAAAAATTGAATCCATTATTCATGATATTTTCAACTATAAAACTTTCATAAGTTAGGAGGAATATATTCCAACTCTATCTTATCAAGCGAGTTTTCCAATCAATACATTTAAATGCTCCATCCATTAAGAGTCTGATATGCTTATTCTTAAATTTGATCAAACCAGTGGCCCCAACAATGCTTTAATTGATACACTTGACGATAGTGGTGCATGTCTACTTGTCGATTTTTCTAAGCCACCCAAATTCGATGATCCATGTCACAAAGTTCAGCGACCTATCAAGAATTCGAGACACTTCATCCCTTGTTGATGGTTATGTAAGGTTCTCACAATCCTGCTGAGATATTTGAAATAAGTTAGAGCCAAATTTTCATGCATAGTTATTTCCTTAACAACTATCCACTAGTTGTGAGTTCATTCTTAAAGTACTTTCAATGTTTCCAAGTTAATATTTTTAATCCTCAAGATATAGTTTCTGATCAGATAAGGCATTCTTGTTTGGTTAGCTCCTTTTCATGTGAATCCCTTGTATTAGAGAAAAGGTTGGAAGGAACATTTTTCACTGATCCTTGCAACCTTAAATCCTTTCATGATAATTCTTAAGATAATGGTTTTTTTGGGTTGGATGATTTCTTTTTGTAAAACTCTTCCAAGATCGATCATCTTCTTATCCCTTTTGTTCATGTCATGAACTTAATTATCTTTTTGGAACAACATATCTTCTTAAATGCTAGCAAACACTTAAGTCATTCGGCGGACCAAAACCCTCGTGTAGACACAAATACTGGGTTTGATTTGGTACATGTTTATAATCTTTTGTCAAATGAGTATCCTAATTGGTTTCCTAGATTTACGATGCCAACAATTATTTTTAGTGCCCTAAGACTTCATATTGTTGGGTTGGCATGTAATTTGATACAAAGGGAACCAATAGAGACTCGAGAACCTTATATGTTAATCGACCAATCCGATCATAATACTATAGATTCTCTTTATTATTCTTATGTGTTGACTGAAAAGTTGTTTTCTCATAAGTCTCAGGGTTTTCAAATTGCTTGTTTTGAATATCGAGATCTAATCACCGAATGGTTAGAGAAATCCTACTTGGAAAGCTTCTATACTAATAATAAGTTTCAATTTTTTTATTGTTTGCAGAAGCTGGAAACACATATGAATGTACATTCAAAAGGAGCCTTCAAGGTTTGTATGATTGACATTTAATCAACAAAGTAAATTTTTATATTGGCTCAAACTAGTCGGTATGACACATCCTATTATTAATAAGCAATACCTTCAGTTCATTGTTCAAGTTTTTCAAATTGTTATCTTTTATTTTGAAAAATGTTTTATATTTCTTTTAATTGTTCACATCTTTGTGTTTGCAAGTTGGGAACGTTTATAATGGTTACATTGGAAATTCCATTACACTTTTCCCTGACCTTCTAGCCAATTAGGTTAGGAGTAGGACTAGTTACATTTTAGTTTCTTTTGATTGCATATACCCCTTTATTTTTCTCTCCATTTAGTCTTTGATTTCTTTTATTGCTTTCATTTTGAATGTTTATTTACAATAAATTTCTCTTTTGCTTGTTCTTTTGATCTCGTTTCCTTGTTTTGTCAGGTCTTTTATTTTATTTTTATTAATAAGACTTTGCATGAAAGACACTCTTGTTTTTCTCAAAAGAAAATGTGGAAAAACTTGAAAAGGGAACTGTGATGACGAAAAACACTTGGCTAATATTTTATCCTCTTCTTTATCTGGGTTTATGTATCTTTAAATTCTATGATGTCTGAATGTAAAATACGACTCGTTCCAAATGGAAATTTTTTGGTCAAACTACGAAGCTTGTATCTCTATTAGGATCTTCACTCCTGGCTCAGACTTGTATTAAATGGTGTTTTGACCTTTTGACTCAATGAAGTAAAGAAGGGAAAGGACAAAAAATTTAAATGAGCATATTAACTTCAATTATCTTTAAGATCCCTTAAGCAAGGAATAACCTCTCTTGCAAATAAGTCAAGATCCCTCTTCCACCCTTGCTACAAATGTTTAATAAATGCTTCAAGCACATCCTTCAAATAAAATAAGAGGTGAAGAAGAGAAAGGCTTCCTGCGTAGAGAGACGAGGTAAGAAAATTTTCTAGGGTACTGAACATGCCTACTGGAAGTGAAGCGATGCTTGTGATTCCTTGAGCTAATTTTGCTGAGGTATTGAATTATTGGAAATGGAGCAACATGAGGGAATGTGCTTAACTTTGATTATCAAAATCTTGGTACAATTATTATCCTTTTCCCCTATCAAAATAATTGAGGTATGACTAGTCCTTTGAATGTGTTTGAAGCTAAGGAAAGAAAAGAAGAAACTATATGTTTAATCGAGATAAATGTAAAGTCAGGGTAATCTATATGGTGAATCAATACTTCTTGAAAAACTAAGACATTGCACTCAAAGGTAAGACCTGAACAAAGAAGTTGGAGTTCTACCAGTGTGTCGCCAAGTGTTGATGCTTCAATTAACACCCTGGAATTTTTTTCCTACACTTGAATTTTGGAGCCTACTGAGGATCTTACGATCTGTTATTCTATGGTCACTTCATTCTTGATTGATTTTGTGCTAAGTGTTTAAGTCTTATTCCCGGTTTGTAACTATCAAAGTCACTTGCTCGCACATGTTTAGTCCTTTGATGAATTCATAAGAACACTTCCTTTATGCAAGCTTGAACAAACATAGTGTAGCCCATCAAGAACAATGCTTGCCTGCATAATGTTAAACCTATGTCAACAGTCAGTGTGCACTTTCCATTGACAATATCCCTCACTTTGGTTGCAATTGTACTTCTATTACAATGAGTTTTCTCAACTATCACTTTTTCATACCTTTTCTTTCAAAAGTGTCATTTTCACGTTCAAAACTGTTGTTTTCACTTTAAAAAGTGTCATTTTCATGTTATCTTAGCTCTAGCGTTTGTCTCTTTGAATTTCTTTAGCTTTTGCAAGTGCCATTTTCACATTTTCTTACTGTTGCAAGTGCCACTTTTAACTATTTTCAATCGCGTGTGTGTCACACCTTTGCACATCACTAGAGGAAGTGCCAGCGAACTATTTTACATTAGATGGTTTGATGTATCATAAGAATATGTGTTAGACACATTCCTACAAATTAGCACACTTTCTGGTCACGATCGACACTTGTGTTCTAAGTGTCGTAATGCGTTGTTTCAACTGTCGCACTTAAAAATAAGTGTTTCTTTGATGTTGCTTGAAGGTGTGATTGATGTTTGTGAGTATTTTACATTCCTATGGCTTGTATTGATGGGAATCATGTGTGTGATCCAAGTTTGAGTATTGTTCGAATGATTTTTCCTTTCTTACTCTACTGATCTAACACTTGGCCATTTTGGAGCTCTTCTTGGTCCTACTTCCTAGTGCAAGTTATGAAAGCTTTAATCCTTCACCAGGTGATGATAACTACCTATTCGTGAGACTTATTAATCATATCTCTTCCTCAAATTTTTCATTGAGTCTTTCTTAAGGTCATCTCTTATGGCTACACATTCAAAACTTTCAAAGCAAAATCACCTAACCCTTCTTGCTTGTACTGACTCACCGCATTGGTTTTTGAGAAATTATTCCTTGTATAGAACTTGGAGCATTTCTTGAGGCCCTATACAAAATAAAACTGTTCCATAAAAGGTATCCTCCCTCTCATAGTGCATTAGACATCTCCTCGACAAAATGACTTACCTTCTATTGCTTACCTCAGTGAACTACACAATCTCCTCTTACAGACAACCATCGTGGAAGAAAAATGCGCTAGCCTTGCCTCTATCTCCCAGTTGAGTGCACTGCACACCCTTAGTGGGTAGTAATGCCTTCCCTTGTTCATTTTTTATGTGCCCTTCCCTCTTTGTGGTCATGGTTCTCCTCCATGTGCACAATGCATTCTTAGTGAGCAGTCACGCTGCCTTGTCCCTTGCAAGTGCACACTACACCTAAGACTTGTCTTGTATTTCTTCCTCAGTACATTGCATAGTCCTAGAGCATAGTGAGGCCTCCTATAAGTCATTTTCAAGTCAAAATACATAGTCATTTTCTTCGTCTCCCTTCAACTTTGCGTACTGCACAATATTAGTTAGCACGCTCATCACATTGTTCGTTGTAGTTGCCCACTACGCTGGACCTTGAATAAATCTTCCTCATATCACATGACATAGTTATAGTGAGAAATGATGGTCTCCTCAGCCACTGTTGAGCTCAATTACTCCCTCCTCATCAAGTCCTTCCTTCTCAGTCCTTCACAAGCCTATCACAAGTGACTTCTTCCATGAGCAAGGTAGGAATAAAATAGATGATTTCAATACTATTTTGCCTTGTCATGAGTGATCTTCATTCGAAGGTGTACCATCTCAACATGGCAAGGTGATGCTCAAGGAAGATGTTAGGAAGGAATAAAAAAGAAGCACTTGTAGAGAAGAAGCACAAAGAAGAACCATCATGGAGACATGGAGAGATACTGGACCAAGACAGAATAAAGACATTGCATGAGAACTCAGAAGGTCTCGATGTTGATCCAAGAGCCTTTGGAGGGTGCAGATTAAAAACAAATTAGATATCTCATGAATACTTAAGAAATAACAAAAAAGAGAGAAAATTGGCATTGTCACGTCATTATGAAGTTCCATATCATCATTTCCAAGTTGTGGCTTGAACAAGTGTCATTAAAATGTCATATGTGTCAATGTGTCTTGCCACATCATCTGTAGATGAAATGATGTGTTATCAAAAGTAAAATGACAAATGTAATGTGTGGAAGTCTAAGAGTCACATGTGGAATATGAAAAGTCACATATGGAAAAATGAGTCAAATATAACTTTAAAGGTCACATTGGAAGTCTAAGATTCATGAGGGTAGTTCAAGAGTCATGTGGATATGAAAGCTCTTGTTATAAAATAAACTTCATAACTCAAGCAAAGGGATTTTGGAGGCTGATAATTTGGAGAGCTATCCTTGGCTTCTTTAACTTGACAGAGGAGGGAGGATCATTCCTTGGAGAAGCAAGAAGTGGCTTAATGCATGTATCATGGATATTGTAAGACTATTCTTTGGATGTTTGCAGTATATGTTATGTTCATATGTACTAAGGAAATTGAACTAATTCACTGTATTTTGTACTTATCTTGTTGAATGTGTGTTGTATTTTCTTTAATTATTATTGTGTCTATGTGAACTACTCGCTATATAACTAATGAATCTTTCCTTTCTCTCATTTTACTCTCCTAAGATAATACTATTACTTTCCTTCTAGAGAGTCACTATTTCTCCCCTCTCGTGAAGGCTTATTTTACACATTGCAATTGGTGTTTCAAAATATCACCTTACTTGTTTGTTTAAAGGTTATAATGTATAATCTCCTATGTTATCCATTGAAACCAAAGAAAACCTTAGAGTTATGGTGGTCGGGAAGATACTCCAGATGGGGCTCCTACTCCAAATAGTGTGAGGTCTAATTGGGACTTCACATCGGGGAGATTCGCTGTATGTTGGTAGTATCCAAGACCACCAACACACCATTGAGCTCAAACCATAGAAAAATGAATTAACTTCTGTGAAAAAATAAATTCGTGCCCTAACTTCAATACTCATATTTTCAAAGAATAGGCAACAAAGATGTACATAATTTGGATTAGAGTTGAATGCTTTATAATGTTTGGATGGCCGAAACTCTAGTTTACAATTTTACTTTAGATATATCCTTAAGTCTCAGTTAGGGATACAAGGTACCTTCAAATGTTTTATATTTAATTGAATGATCCATAAAAGATTTCCATGAAAATGTCAAGAGAATGACCGTTTAGAGGACCGAGACCTTTCATAGGTGTTCAACAAATTCTACCTCAGGATGAAGCCACAATGCCTAATGATACACTTTCTACTGTGGAATGAGTTATAAACAATAAGTTTTGTCACATATCTTGTTCAGATAGGTGTTCCTAGTTGTCTTGTGGATCATGTCTACAAAATTTGTCTATGAAAGAAGGCTGTAGGGATTTCAAAATATGTCACTGATCAGTGCCCAAATTTGAGCCCTAAGAGGGCCACAATTTTTTTCTTGAAAAAAGGGCCACACTTGTATGCATAAGGCTATAGGAGAGGCTAAAAAACAAAAAATCCCTATATTAAATAACTTATAATGAAACGCAAAAACCAAAATAAAATCAAGTTAATAACCAATGGAACTCCATTAATAGACATTCAAATCTCTTAATATGACTTCTTGTTCTACATGCCACATACTAGACAAATGTAGATAGAGTTTCTCTTCTACAATGACTCTCGTCCTAGTCTACCATAATCACTTCAGATTACCCTTGAAACTGATCAGAAATTCCAGCACATACCCTTTAACAAAAGACTTATACGTTGACCCCAAAATTTCAAAGCTTCAACGTATCCATGAGATAAAGTGTGACTGTACTATGCTTTAGATCTAATACCAAATATTAGACATTAAGAGTTCTACTTTGGACAACGATCAAATCCTTTCTTTTTTATAGTGATTAAGCGGGCATATTGGAGGGATGGCCGACCTTCATATCTTGGAGGGAAATTTGAAATTCAAATTTTAAATTGGAACCAAAATCCCTCCTTTACATTAAATTCAAATTTAAAATTTTGATGGGAGTCCTCCCAGTCATTGGACCATTTAATAAATAGATTTAATCCATTAATTTAGAAAACTTTCTTCCCTTAATGAAACGAGCCATAGGAGAACCAATAATGTATTTCCACATCATATCCCTTTGGGTTTTTCCCCACTTTGTGAGGTTTTGATTGTTAAACAAGCATATCTCTCAGACAATGATGGATCCCATGGCCCAACCACATACTGTTTGAATATACATGATGAGAGGAAGCTAATGATAGAGGTTCTAAGCCCAAGATACATGATCTTCATCCCCAAATGCTTCAACAAGTGTGGGGCTTCTAGGGTTTTCCAAGGGTTTTAACCAATGGATCTTCCAATTAATGATGAATATTAAGAGCGTTCAATAAATAACATTGGCATCAATGACAACACCATTCAAGAATCTCCCCCTTTGTCATTGATGGAAACACATACTCCCCCCCACAATAATTTCTACCCCCGACTTTATGCTTATGTTTTTTTTTTTTTTTTAATATTTTATAATTTTGTTTCTTCCCCCCTTTAACATCAATGGAAAAGGGTTACACCCCTTGATGAAATCACTTCCTCTAAGGATATTCCTTTCTCCCTATCTATCAACTTGAAGGAGATGATGATCACTATGGACTTATTTTCCTTTACCTGCTCTTCTCCCCCTGGCCAATTATCTTCCTTTGATGGTTCCTACAATATGCCAAATTACTCTCTTTGACTGTTTATATCCCCTTGTCATGCTATGATCCTCATGTTTTGACACATCCTTTTATGCAATACTGTCCATGAATTTTCCAATTGAAGCTACTCCACTAAACCTATCAATGATGCTGAAAGCTGTTATCACTACTTGTGCTATCCATCATATGATATCTATCAACCAGTGGGATGATATATCTCTAAAGGTGTTATTACTGTTACATAGAGTCCCTCCATTAACAATTCATCGGGTAGGAGGTCTTCAAATGCAATATTCAAAACAAGGTAGAAACCAACTCTACAACTAGATCATCTTGAACCTTGACATATTCTATCGTGGAATCATCATAGCATTATGATCTCACAAATATTGAGATCATAATCACTGGGACCTCTTCATTCTCCTAATATGCTTGCTACTACTTTCTTCTCTAAACTTTCTTGTACTTGATCTTTTCATTCTCCTCCCTGTAGGGTTCCATACCTTGTCTGCAATTACGATCAATATGTCCATAGTGATGACACTTGAAGCATTCCATATTGTACCTAAATGATGAAGCGAATGACACGTAATTTTCTCTAGCATGATTATTTTGAAAATTTTCCTTTGATCTTGCAAGCTTACTTCTAGGGTTTTGATAATGTTCTTGATAATTAACCATGTTATACATACTGCAGTCCATAGCCACATGCCCAACATTAGGACATGAAAAGAAATAACCATTAAACATGCTAGGATATCTGGGTGAGATGCCTTGTAGGGAAGATCATTGGTAAACATACCTTCCTGGAGGGGGTACAACCCTTTGATGATCCTTGATGAATTCTACAATTCTTCTTAGAGTTGCAACATTTACAACTACAATTCTTCTTGGATCTTGCCTCTCTTTTAGATGACGATTCTCCAGCATAACCAATAGCTGTTTTGATACATGGAGATCTAGTGCAACTAAGAATACCATCCAACATTGGTGTGGTATTCATCCTTTTGTTTAGCTTGTCAAATTATTCTCTTAAGGATTCAATTTCCTCTTCTTGTTTCATGTAATCCTCTTCTTTCTTTTGAATATGAAACTTATGTTCTTCTTCGATTCTCTTGGTCTCTTCAAGCTAGATCTTTAGACAAGTTTTCTCTTCTTTCAATTGGTGACAAAGGTATTCTTCAACCTTAGAATTTTATTTGAGATGATGTTAGATGAAAATTTCTTGTTCCTTTTTATTGATGATATGATACTTCTTATCAATATATTGCATTTGTTCCTTAATCACGTTAATTTCTGCAATAACCACATCAATTTCTTATTTATTTTGATCAAATTATTCCTTGAGCCTGTGATTTTCTTCCTTTTTGTTCTTTAGCTCTTTCAAAGTTTTGATTAATAACTTTTGCATGTCTTCTTCCACTTCTTCATTCTTTTCCTCATTGTCATAATCTCTCATATGAGAATTTGCTTGACTTGAAGCATGACCATCATCATCTTTGTCTTGACCAACATGATCTTGACCTGCATGAGGATTTTTAATTTTCTCCCGATGATGTTTGACATATGAGCATCGTCCTAAAGTGGATTTCATAGAATTTGGAACGACACTTAAGATGATACTCATGGATTTGGAATCATATTTTCTTGATTCATTAGTAGAGGTATTTCTAGAAGCAATATAATCCCATACATCATATCCAATAGCTCACAAATAGGTTTCGATTTTATCTTAACAAAATATAAAACTTGATTCACTGATCAAAGGAATTGGATCAACATGTTTCTCTTTGTAGACTGTAATAGGTTCTGAAATAATTTCAATACTAGGAACATCATTTGGCTTCTTTAAATGCTTGGCGACTTTCTTCCTTGGCTTACCCATCTCATTCACTATAGATATTCCTTCCAACTATTAAGCTTCTATTGAAGGAATCCACTTTGATACCAATTACTGGAAATACCAAGAGGAGGGTGAATCAATATTTGTTAATTTAATTAGTAATTTTAAATTTTCAACACATGAAACATAATTAACATTAGTTAAAAATAAACAATCATTAACACCATTCAACAATGCACAAAATCAAGATAGTTGACACAAAATATTTTAAAGTGGAAACCCTTCCCTGAAATAAAACCACCGAATGCTTCTTAATATTTGTCTTCAATAAGTACATCAATAGGAATCTCCAACTTCCATCATTTTCAGCTACAATTGAGGGAGGCTCCAACCCCTTGGTTTACAGGCTACAACCTGACGGATGCTCCAACACCATGTTTACCAACTACTACTAGAAGGACGATCCAATACCTGGTTTACAGGCTCTAACCTCAAGGATGCTCCAACACCCTGTTTACTAGCTATTACTAGATGGATGCTCCAATGCCCTGTATAAGCTCCAACCTGCCCTAGCACCACCCTGCCGCCATGAAGTCTTCTCAAGATCCAACCTAAAGGAGATTCCACTCTCTTGCCTTGCACCACCCTACCACCTTACTCATCAAGATGCAACTTTCTTTGAAGGCTCCAACCTTTATCTCATCACGACGAACCATGTTTCACAATTTTGACATTGGAACCACCTATGCTCAATATCAATACAAAACTCCTATAATACAATCTCTACTTCTTTTTCTAAATCTACACATCAAAATCTAGCTTCAATCAAATTTTCTTTTTTTCAAACATCAACACTCAACATGTCACCAAACATTTGACCATATAATCCTAGTTCAAGCAAGCACCAAAACCATAGAAATGATAAACCATAATCAACCCTGCAACGTCACTGTCACAACTGGCAAGCCATCATTACTATTTCTGAAGCTACCACTAATGCTTCAACAATGTTTGTCTTTAAGCTTTGATCTCAGTGCTTTTCCTGGTTTTCAATTTTAATCAATAATGATTTAAAAAATCATATTAAACCATATAGTAAGCTAAGTATTCTACAAATTATCCTAGTGTCTTCCATTGACTATATAGGACCGTTTATCAATTAAGTGTTCTACAATTTAACTATTTAAGTCACCCTGCCATAAAACTGAACCTTTTAATTTCATCCTCTTATAAACCCCTTATATGATTGACATAATAAAGAGGTGGTGGAAAGTAAGAATAATGTCATTCCATATTCAAAAGGCATTGGACCCAAACCTTTACTTAGACATATTTGGGCAAGTTATCTCAAGCGACATGTCTATGTGAAACTGCCTTAACAATATAATATCTTTGGTGAATAATCAGAAAAATTAGCTGTCATGTAATCAATAACTTCCAAGACATACAAATGTCTTTAGCAAGTTATGTCTCCACATCTTCATAATTGAACCACTATCAATTAATTATACAGGTGTTTCTAAGTTTCATATCATGAATGCTTTCTCTAATGCTAGCTTCAGAATTTCACTGTTCAATACTGATGTCAAATTTCATTAATGTTTATCTGTGTATTAGCAAGGACACTGCTCGCTGGTCAATCTGTTCTCCTTGCCTTGTATTTCTGTTCACAAGGTTTTGTTTCAGATCTTGTAGTTCTAAGAGATGTGTTGCTACAATAGTACTAATATCATGTCTTATTTCAAGCTATTTTAAATCTCTAGTTAGGGCATTAAAATATTTTTTAATACAGACCTCGTATTTGTTGACAAAACATCGAAGCTACAAGACTGCAACACAATGATCATATTATAACTATAAGAAATCAGTAACTTCAGTCACCAACAAAACCTTGAATTATTGAGCAAATAGATTTCTAAAGAGGGCCGAAAGGTATGCAAATTAACTTCATATATGCCTTGGAAAGGTGCTATAGTCAACTATTCTCAACCAACACACTTTAAATGATAGTAGTGATGCCCTACCACAAGGCCAAGATGGTTCATGAGAAAATCCCCATGAAAGAACAATGAATTGTAAGTTGAGATCTTTTAAGGTGAAATAACAAGTCTTCAAAGATTTAGAATTTCAACAATGTTGCTCCAAATCTTAACCAAATGAAAGTGATATGTATTTGGAATAAAGGACCAAACTTGCAAGAATAAGACTGAAACTGATTTCAACCTTTTGTCTCCTTGAATTAGCTCAACAAGTATCAGTGCATTAACACAGGTCTATCATTTGAATCTTCAAATAAAACCAACACTAGTAATAAAGATGACCCTTAAACTCAAACCATAGAAAAATGAATTAACTTCTGTGCAAAAATAAATTCTTGCCCTAACTTCAATACTTGTATTTTCGAAGAATAGTCCACATATATGTACATAGCTCAGGTCAAAGTTGAACGCTTTAGAATGATTGGAGGGTCGAAACTATAGTTTATAGTTTTACTTCAAATCTATCCTTAAGTCTCGGTTAGGGCTACAAGGTACATTCAGGTGTTGTCCTTTTAATTGAAATATGCATAAAATATTTCCATGAATATGTCAAGAGCATGACCGTCTAGAGGACCGAGACCTTTCACTTGTGTTCAATGAATTCTACCTCAAGATGACGCCACAATGCCCAATGATACATTTTCTATAATGGACTGAGTTATAGACAATAAGTTTTGTCACATATATTGCTTTAGATAGGTGTGTCGAGTTTCCTTGTGGATCACATCTACATAATTTGTCTCTAAAAGAAGGCCGTAGGGATTTCAAAATATGTCATTGATCAGTGCCTAATTTTGAACCCCAAGAGGGTTGCAATTTATTTTTCTTAAAAAAGGGGCCGCACTTGTATGAAAAGGACTATAGGAGAGGCTGCAAACAAAAATTCCCTATATTAAATAACCTAGAACGAAACCCAAGAACCAAAATAAAATCAAGTTAATAACCACTAGAACTCTAGTAATAGACATTTGGCTCTCTTAATATGACTTATTGTTCCACAGGCTACAAACTAGATGAATGTAGAGAGTTTTTCTCTTCTGCAATGATTATTGTCCTGGTCTATCATAATCACTTCATACTACCCTTGAAACTGATAAAAAATTCCAGCTCATACCCTTTCACAAAATACTTAAATGTTGACCCGAAACTATCAAAGCTTCAACCTGTCCATGAGATAAAGCATGACTGTAATAAGCCTCAAATATAATACTAAATATTAGACATTAAGAGTTCTACTTTGGACAAAAATAAAATCCTTTTTTTATAGTGATTAAGAGGGAATATTGGAGGGCTGGCTGACCTTCATATCTTGGAGGGAAATTTGAAACTAGAGCGAAAACCCCTCCTTTACATTAAATTCAAATTTAAAATTTTGATGGAAGTCCTCCTAATCATTTGACCATTCAATAAATAACTTTTACCCCTTCATTTAGACAAACTTCTTCCCTTAATGAAGTGGTCCATAGGGAAACCAATAATGTATTGCCACATCATCTCCCTTTGGGGTTTTTGTCCACTTAGTGGGGTTTTGACCATTAAACAAGCATATATCTCAAACCATGATGGATCTCATGATGAGCCACATGCTATTGGAATCAACATGACAAGATGAATCTAATGATAGAGGTCCTGACCCCAAGATACTTGATATTCATCCCCAAATGATTCAACAAGTGTGGAGCTTCTATGGCTTTCCATGGTCTTTGATCAATGGAGCTTCCAATTGGTGATGAATATTAAGAGTGTTCAATAACTGATGTTAGCATAAATGAAAACACCATTCAACAATCTCCCCCTTTGTCATCGATGGCAAACCATACTCCCATTGCAATCATTGTTACCCCTAAATTTATACTTATGATACTTTTTTTTTGTTTCTCTCCCCCTTTGACATCACTGGAAAAGGGTTACTCCCCTGATGAAATCACTTCCTCTAATGATATGCCTTTCTCCATGTCTATCAACTTCAACGAGATGACGATCACTATGGACCTATCCTTCTTTAACTGCTCTTCTCCCCTTGACCAATCATCTTCCTTTGATGGTCCCTACAACAAACCATCTTACTCTCTCTGACTGTTTCTCTCCCCCTGTCATGCTACGATCCTCATGACTTAACACATCCTTTTCTACAATCCTGTCCATGACTTTGTCAACTTAAGCTACTGAATCAAAGCTATAAATGACACTGAAAGTTGCTATGACTACTTGTGTCGTCTACCATATGGTATCGGTCAACCAATCAGATGATATATCTCTAAAGGTGCTATTATTGTTACATAAAATCCCCCTATTCATCATTTATTAGACAGGGGAGTCTTCAAATGAAATATTAAGAACAAGATAGAAACCATCTCTGTAGTTGGATCATCTCGAACCCTGACATCTTCTATCGTGGAATCATCCAAAAATTATGACCTCACAAATATTGAGATCAAAATCATTGGGACATATTCATTCTTCTAATTTTCTTGTTGCTGCTTTCTTCTCCAAACTTTCTTGTACTTGATCTTTGAATTCTCCTTGCTAGAGATTTTCGTCCTATTTCCATAATCACGAGTAATATGTCTATAGTGATGACACTTGAAGCATTCTATATTGGACTTGAAGGATGACACTGACATGTAATTTTTGTTGGCATGATTATTTTGAAATTTGTCCTTTGATCTTGCAAGCTTTCTTTTGGGGTTATGATAATGTTCTTGATGATTAACCCTGTTATACATACTGTAGGCCCTATCCATATGCCCAAATTTAGAACATGAAAAGAGAAAACCATTAAACATGATAGGGTACCTGGATGAGATGCCTTGTCAGAAAGATATTTTGTAAACATTCCTTCTTAGAGGGGGTACAACCCTTTGATGATCCTTGACAAATTCAACATTTCTCCTCGGAGATGTAACATTTACACATTTATATTTTACTTGATTTTAACTTTGAGGAAACTTGTTATCTTTGCTATGCTAGATGTTGGAGTTTTCTCTATTTTATATGACGATTCTCCAACATAACCACTACATGTTTTGATACATGGAAATCTCTGAAAACTGAGAATATCATCGAAAATTTTTGTTCTCTTCATCCTTTTGTTTAGCCTACCAACTTTCACTCTTAAGGATACAATTTCCTCTTTTTGTTTCATGCAATCCCCTTCTTTCTTCTCACTCTGACACTTTTATTTTTCTTCGATTCCCTTGGCCTCTTCAAGATGGATCTTTAGACAAGTGTTCTCTTCTTTCAAATGGTGAAAAAGGTCTTCTTCAACCTTAGACTTTGCTTTGAAATGACGTGTTAGATGAGAAATTTCTTATTCCTTTTTATTGATGATATGATACTTCTTATCAACATCCTGCATTTTTTCCTTAAGCTTGTTAATTTCTACAATAAGTACATCAAGTTCATGTTTCTTTTGTCTGAATTATTCCTTGAGCCTGCGATTTTCTTCCTCTGTGTTCTTTAGCTCTTTCAAAGCATTGATTAATACCTTTTCCATGTCTACTTGCTCTTCTTAATTTTCTTCCTCATTATCAAAATCTTCCATATGAGAATCTTCTTGACTTGAAGCATTATCATCACCATGTTTATCTTGATCAACATGATCTTATCCTGCATGAAGATTTTGAATTTTATCCTAATGGCAGTGAACTTGAGATGATACTCATGTCTTTGGAGTTATATTCTCTTGATTCATCAATAGAGGTATTTCCAAAAAAAAGAGAATCCCACACATCATATTCAATAGCTCACAAATAGGTTTCCATTTTATCTTCCCAAAATACAAAAATTGATTCATTGATCAAAGGAATTCGACCAATCTCTTTCTCTTCATCAGCTATAATAGGTTCTGAAAAAATTTCAATACCAGGAATTTCCTTTGCCTTATTTGAACACTGTGGCTTTCTTCCTTGACTTACCCATATTCATTCACTTGAGATCTTCCTTCCAGCTGTTAAGATGCTACTGAAGGAACCCACTCTGATACTAATTGTTGCAAATACTGAGAGGGGGTTAAATAAATGTTTCTTACTTCAACTAGAAATTTTTAACTTTTCAGAGCATTAAACATTATAAGATTAGTTAAACATAAACAATCATTAATACCATTAAAAAATGCATATAATCAAGACAATAGATACTAGATATTTTTAGGTGGAAACCCTTCTGGGAGAAAAACCACCAAATGCTTCTTAATATTTGTTTTCAATAAGTACATCAATAGGAAGCTCCAACTTCCATAATTTTCAACTACAATTGAGGGAGGCTCAAACCCCCTAGTTTACAAGCTACAACTTGATTGATTCTCTAACATCCTGTTTACTAGTTTCTACTAGAAGGACGCTCCAATGCCCAGGTTTACAAGATCTGACTTGAAGGATGCTCTAACACCCTATTTAATAGATGCTATTGGATGGACACCCCAATGCCCCGCGTAAGCTCCAACTCACCCTAGCACCACCCTACATCCATGAAGTTTTCTCAGGCTCCAACCTGAAGGAGATTCCACTCTCCTACTTTGCACCACCCTGCCACCCTACTCAGCAAGCTACCACTTTCCCTGAAGGCTCCAACCTTTAACTCACCACGATGAATAATGATTCACAATTTTCATATTGGATCCACCTATGCTGAATATCAATACAAAACACCTACAATACAATCTCTGTTTCTTTTCCTCAATCTACACATTAAACCCTAGCTTTAATCAAATATGATTTTGTTAAAAAATCAACACATCAACATGTCACCAAACATCCAACCATATAATCCTAGTTCAATCAAGCACCAAAACCTTAGCAATGATGAACCACAATCAATGTTGCAACGTTACTATCATAAATAACAAGCACAATCATTGGTATTTATGAAGCTACCATTAATGCTTCAACAATGTCTATCTCTAAGATCTAATCTTAGTTCTTTTCCTAGTTTTCAATTTTGATCAATAATGCTTTCAAAAATCATAAGCTAAGTATTCTATAATTTTTCCCAATGTCTTCCAATGACTATATAGGACCATATATCAATTAAGTGTTCTACGATTTAATTTTTTTAGTCACCCTACTACAAAATTAAACCTTTTAATTCTAGCCTCTTATCTAATCGACATAATAAAGAGGTGTTGGAAAGCAAGAACAATGTCATTCCATATTCAAAAGGAATGGGACCCAAACCTTTACTTGGACATACTTGGACAATTTCTCTCAAGTGACATGTCATTGTTCATTTGAATTAATAGTATAATATCTTTGGTGCATAATCGAACACATAACCCTTCATACAATCAACAACTTCCGAGAGAACAAATATCTTTAGCAAGTTCTATCCCCGCGTCTTTATAATCGAACCATTGTCAATTACTTATACATGTGTTTCTAAGTTTCATATTACGAATGTTTTATGTAATGCTAGCTTAGGACTTCCACTGTTCAATCCTGATGTCAAATGTCATTAATGTTCATATGTGTACCAGCAAGGAAATTGCTCACTGGTCAATCTGGTCTCCTTGCCTTGCATTTCTCTTCACAAGGTTCTGCTTCACATCTTGTATTTTTGAGAGATGTGATGCTACAATAGTACTAATCTCATGTCTTATTTCAAGTTGTTGTAAATCTCTGGCTAGGGCATTAAAATATTTTTTAATACAAACCAAATTATTTTTTTTTGCAAAGTCATCGAAGCTATAGGATTTCAACCCAATGATCATATTACTACAAGAAATTAGTAACTTTAGTCACCGACCATCCTTCACTTATTGAGAAGATAGATTTTTAAGTTGGGCCAAAAGGTATGCAAAATAACTTTAGATAGGCCTTGAACAGGTGCTACAGTAAGCTATTCTCACCCATTGCACTCCAAATGACAATAGTGATGCCCTATCATAGGTTTGAGATGATTTAGGATAAAATCCATGTGAAATAACTATGGTTTGTAAGTTGTATCTATTTTAAGGTGAAATCACAGGTCTTCAAAGATTAGACTTTCAACAATGCTGCTCTAGATCTTGATCAAATGAAAGAGATATGTATCTGGAATAAAGGACTGTACTTGTAAGAAAAATACCAAAAATGATCTCAACGTTTTTCCTCCTTGAATCAGATCAACAAGTATCAATGCATTAACAGAGGTCTGCCATTTGAATCTTCAAATAAAATTAGGGCTAGTAAGAAAGATGACCCTTAAGATCAAACCAGAAAATAGTGCATTAACTTCTATGCAAAAATAAATTCGTGCCCTAACTTCAGTACTCGTCTTTTCAAAGAATAGGATGTAGAGATTTACATAGCTTAGATCAACGATGAATGCTTTAAAATGTTTAGAGGGTTGAGAATGAGATGTGTTTTTTGAGGGACAAAACTCTACTTTACAATTTTACTTTAGATTTATCCTTAAGCCTTGGTTAGCCTTCATGTGCTGTTTTCTTAATTGAAAGAGCCATAAAATATTGCAATGAAAATGTTAAGAGCATGGCTGTCTAGAGGATAGATACATTCCACAGGTGTTCAATGAATTCTACCTTAGGATGAAGCCACAATGCCCAATGATACACCTTCTACTATGGGCTTAGTTATAAATAATAAGTTTTGTCACAAATATTGCTTCAGATAGGTGTTCCACATTTCCTTGTGGATCACGTATACATAATTTGTCTATGAAATAAGGTCGCAGGGATTTCAAAAAATGTCATTGATTTGTGCCCAATTTTTAGCCCTAAGAGGGCCACAATTTTTTTCTTGAAAAAGGGGCTACATTTGTATGCACGGGTAGGGGAGGCCAAAAAACAAAAATTCCCTATATTAAATAACCCAAAACAAAATCTAAGAACCAAAAGAAAATCAAGTTACTAACCACTGGAACTCCAATAATAGACATTTAACTCTCTTAATCTGATTTGTTGTACCACATATCAAAGACTAGATGATTGTAGAGAGATTTTCTCTTGTGTAATGACTCTCATCCTAGTCTATTATAATAAGTTCATATTACCCTTGAAATTGATTAGAAATTCCAACACATACCCTTTCTGAAAAGACTTAAACTTTGACCCCAAACTTTCAAAACCTTGATTGGTCCATGAGATAAAGCATGACTGTACCAGGCCTTAGATCTAATACCAAATATTAGAAATTATGATTTCCAATTTGGAGAGAAATCAAATCCCCTTTTTTTATAGTGATTAAGAGGGCATATGGGAGGGCTAGCCAAACTTAAAATCTTGGAGGGAAATTTGAAATTCAAATTTGAAATTGGAGACAAAACCCCTCCTTTACATTAAATTTAAATTTAAAATTTTGATGGGAGTCCTCCTAATGATTGGACCATTTAATAAATAACTTTTACCCTTCATTTAGACAACAATCTTCCCTTAATGAAATGAACCATAGTAAAACCAATAATGTATAACAACATCTTCTCCCTTTGGGGTTTTATCCCACTTGGTGGGGTTTTGACTGTTAAACAAGCATATCTCTCAAATCGTGATGGATCTCATGACAAGCCACATACTGTTGGAATCAACATGATGAGAGGAATCTAATGATAAAGTTCATAATCCCTAGATCCTCGATATTCATTCCCAAATGCTTCAACAAGTGTAGGGATTCTAGGGTTTTCTAGGGTGTTATGTGGAATTTTATATCTACAGATAAACACAACCTCCCTAGGTTGGTAGCTACACCTAGAACACCAGATTTAAAGAGTTTAACCTTTTCCTATAGAAAATAAATAAGACAAGGGACCTACTTGTTATCTTTCGCTTCCCTTTGTCTCCTTTTAATAGCTCCCGTCGCTCCTTCTTGAACTGAATCCGCTCAATAAGTACCTGCAATCATAAACAGAGGAAAAAAACCAATCAAATCAAGAGATCTATCTACTATAAGAAAATGGAATTGAAAGCATTTACACATATAATCATCATACATAAAGACAAGAATATGGGAAAAGGTGTAAACAACTTTATTAAGTAGAAGGAAGAGTTACAACCAAAGAATTCTGATCCCGTGTCACTCATCCAGCTTGAGTTCCATCTTCATCACACCAAAAGAACAACACTCTAGTAGCATAACAATACTTGCTTACAATCTCAAACCTCAAATCAACAGTATCTCCTTACAAATTCTCAAATTCCAGCCCCTGATCACTATGATGAGTGCTCAATTTATATGGAAATGGAGGTGGTTTTGTCATAAATTGGGCATTGAATGGCTTTCCAATTTGGGAGTTAGTTTCCATGGAGGAAGGGATGAGAGGATAAAAGGTTATTTGATTATTCTCTATCCAATTTCGAGCTCATAGGAAAGGATAAGAGGTGGGAATATTCTACAATGGTCTATAAGGAAGGAATATTCCCAGAACCCTATGAATATTTCGCTCAATCTCGCCCAACGTAGGTCAAAGTGGGCTTAGGTGCTCGCAAATCAGGCTTGAATGGGCCTAAGTGCTCTGTAGCGCATTCACCACTGACTAAGGCTGAGCTGTTCCCTCAAGGAGTCAATTCAGGATGTCTTCAGGCCAAGAAACTCTCAAGAATGATGGAATTCAATGTGATGACTTGTCTAGGGCATGTAGAAATTGAATTAGGGTTTGATGAGCCCTAAAAGTACTGATCTGAATGATGGGAGTGATGTGCCCAAATAGACCTGTAACAGTTGCCCCGTAAAGCATGAAGTCGAAAATGATAATGTCGAGTGATATGCTTTATGATGTGATGAGGAGGTTCTGAAGCAGATGGTGACCTGCATCAATTACAATACATAATATCATGATATTTTGGATTTTCCATGAATTGCTGAGGGAAGGCATACCCATTCTCATCATATTAACTTTCATTACATGTACATAGATAGTCATCTACAAATATAGGCCCATGATGGGATGACAATTAGTGTAAAGCCATGGTATAGATGATTTAGTACTCTCCTGAAATTGCAGCCTGGATGGATGAAACTAGATCTGGGGTCTTCTATATCATCTAATCGTTCACTCAAGTATGAGTCTAACCATATGAATATGTGATCTGAAGTTTAACATGGGAAGACACTATCTGATTACCAACCAATGATGTAAGCCGTTAATAGACGTGAGAGAAATCACCGATAATGATAATGATCCTCAAGGCATTGCAGTACATTCTGCATGGTGTGAATGGATGTTTTGATGTCGAACAACATACAAAGTCTTTCGGTCGAAGCCAAGTGATGTCAACATATTGCCGAAAGTGAGAAACTTTCCATTGATGTATGCTAGCCCCAAGGTACTGAAAGGGTGTTTCTAAGTCAACTTCTTGGATAATGTGATGATGTCGACAAGAAGCGACTCGTCGCAGGAGGGCCTTGATGTATCCCACATCTACGATATGAAACGAGTATAATGATTTTTGGAGATGGAATGTGACTGATGACACAAATTTCAGGAATGGCGGTCATGAAAATGGAGGTTTATGAGTATTGCAAAGGATGAATTTTAACTAAGTGACTTCTCTTGAACATGTCGGCGACATTGAATGAATTGGCAGCATTGACCCAAAATCAAAGTAATTGATGGTATGATGGACCATTGGTATGATAACCATCAAGTAGATAACCCAACCCAAATAGTCACAGAGATGAAGTGAAAGTGTCATGTTCAAGAGAGACTTGCTGCCATAAAGTGGTTTACCCCTTTTCCCATTTTCCCCAGTCATTGCTGACCAATACCTGTTTATTTTTTATCAAGCTTGAGGAGGATAACATATGCTTGTTGTATAATTCCACCCTTCGGGTGAATCCATCACTATGTGATGTTTTAACAAGTCTAATGAAGGTGAAACTCAGTCTTGTCATGATGGACAAGTTTGTCACTATTTGATGTTTTAACGAGTTTAACGACAATGATAACTCGATCATTTTCATGTTTAGAGAGTTTGAAAAGGGACAAAAAGAAAACTCCACAAGTTCTTTTTTGTAAGTTTGTCTCTCAAGTTCAAAAAAGCGCAAAATAATACAAGAGAGAACCTATTGAAAAGTTCTTTTTCGTAAGTTTGTCTCTCAGTCCAGAAAAGGGTTAAACTTATACTGAGTAGATGTCGTTTCCAATCCATTAAAAAGATGAAAAGGACAAGCACTCGACAATATTTTCATTTTTTGAGAGTCTGAAAAGAGCTTAAAGAGGACTCCACTTAGAGGAATGAGTGGTGTCTAGGATAGCAACTGGTTCTAGTGATGTTGGAACTTCTCAAAATAGGTTGATTTATGTGAAGAGGTTGGCTAATAAGGCCACTCATTGCAATTGTTCCTCAAAAAGGGTAAAACAACCAAGTGAAAGCATATGATCAGCCAAGCAGATAATGTACGATGGAAGGATAAAAACCAAGGCTCATCTAATGGAAGAGGCTGATAGAATGGAAATCACGAGGGTTAAAATGGAGATGGGTTCATTTTTACACAATCTTGAACCATAGGGAACTATGCTTGGATTTAGTTTCATGTTTACACAAGCTTGAAATGAAAAAATATGCTTAGATTTAGTTTCATGTTTACACAAGCTTGAAATGAAAAACTATACTTGGATTCAGTTTCATTTTTACACAAGCTGGAAACGAAAAACTATGCTTGGATTCAGTTTCATGTTTACACAAGCTTGAAATGAAAAACTATGCTTGGAATTGGTTTACATGCCCCCAACATGATGACTCGATTCTAGGTGCATGCCCCTCAAGCTTCATTACATTCACCTAAGTAGACTACTTATGGCTATCAGGTGGATAGAATGAAGGTTCATTTATGAATTCAAGTGAAAGATTCGATTGGGATTTTATGAGATCTACTCAAAAACTCGAATTGGAACTTTGCTCCAGGGGACCTTGTTTCATTTTTTAATGAGTTTGACACAAGAAAAGTAACTTTGCTCAGGTTCCTTGTTTCATTTTTTAAAGAGCTTGACACAAGACATGGAACTATGCTCTGGGACCTGTTTCATTTTTAATGAGGTTGACACAGTAAAAGAACTATCCTCATATTCCTTGTTTCATTTTTTAACGAGCTTGACACAAGACAAGGAACTATGCTCATACCCTTTGTTTCATTTTTTAACAAGGTTGACACAAGACTAGGAACTATCCTCATATTCCTTGTTTCATTTTTTAACGAGCTTGATGCAAGACAAGGAACTATGCTCATATTCCTTGTTTCATTTTTTAACGCACTTGACACAAGACAAGGAACTATGCTCATATTCCTTGTTTCATTTTTTAATGAGCTTGACACAAGACAAGGAACTATGCTCATATTCCTTGTTTCATTTTTTAATGAGCTTGACACAAGACAAAGAACTATGCTCATATTCCTTGTTTCATTTTTTAATGAGCTTGACACAAGACAAGGAAAAATGCTCATATTACTTGTTTAATTTTTTAACGAGCTTGACACAAGACAAGTTACTATGCTCATGATTCCTTGATCATGACCCATAAGAAGTCATGACTTCCAAGAGGTTCTCATCAGATGGGAGAACAATGCTCTGAAAGGGATATGTAGCAAGGAATCCATTAGAGAGACCTGGTTCCAATGCCGAAGTACATAATGCACAACATCACGGAATTGATCATCAGTTGATGTAGGCATGGAACTGGTTGCCACATAATTGATCCATGGCAGTGAAGATACTATTGGGACAAAAGGACCATTTAGGGAATATGGTTGACTGGAAGCCATATTTGGATTGAGAAATGAAAGTTGGTCAACGGTGACAATTCTGCCTTCATGCGGGAAACACATCACTCGAAAGAGTGTTGAAACTATAGCTCCCATGTCATAAACATAGTCATGTCCAAGAAGTAAATTGTAATCTAAAGGGCCTGGGATTACCATCACATTGAGATAAACAATTTTTCCTCCCAAAGTAATAGGCAAATGAGGAAGGATACCTAATGGTTGACTGGTTCCTTTGTTAAAAGCTAATAGATTCTAGGTAACAGGCACAAGTTGCGGTGAATCGAGCGCTTGCCAAGTAGTGGAGGAATGGATACTCATAGATGCACCTTCATCTATAATAGTGCTAGGTACAATCATATTACAAACCTGTACTAGGATCTGGAAAGGCACATAAGAAGGAAGACAACATCCTGCCAGTCGATTCCAATCAAAGGAAGTGACCAGACTACTTGGAGGGTGTATCGTAAGAACGGGAGAATTACCCCCTTGAGTTACGAGAACGAGAGGATTTTCCTCCTGTCTTGATGGAACAATAGGGTTGCCTCCAAGCTCATTGGAATCTAAAGAAACAAAAAGAACCTGAGTGGTATCATACTCACTCTCTACGGGAAAGGTACGATTAATTGAAGGTGAAATCAGGTCAACTTTTTCCTCAACTTGTGATTGGTCAGGTATAGACTCATGGGATTCACATTCAGAGAGAGTGGGTTTTTCCAACGGTTGATTTGGGTCAGTCACTTCATCAACTAGTGAAGGATTAAGGGAGAGTCTCCTGTAACCAGATGGAAGTCGCTGTGGTGAAGTAGGACGGTTATCCAACACTTTTTGGGCTTCATCCAGATAGGGACAAAGGTGAATGAGGTAATTCCCTTCACATAACCTACAGGGAAACCTAACTTTACCATTATTTCCATGAAATTTACTACCACTAGTTGATGGTGTATCACTAGCATGATCTCTAGAAGTTGATGACACAGGATGATGTGAACGAGAAGACCATTCTTCTAAGATATTAGGAATATCAGGACAATTTTGAAGAATATGGTCTCCCGTACAAAAGTTTGCATGGATATCGAACTTTGTGAGGCTTATTGGACGGTTTCTCATCAGAAGTTGCTTTCAAAGCAATGGTTGCTTGGTTGCCCCTACTGATTTTTATTCTTCTTCTTCTTCTTAGCCACTTGTTTACTAGTGTTAATACTTTCACCATGTGAAGAGGAAGAAGGGGGGGAAGAAAAAAACGAGGAAGAAGGCAAAGGGTCAACTTTAGGATCAACTAGAGGTTGATTTTGTCTAGTTGGAGGAGTACTCGATTGCGGAGAAATTGCGACATTTTGAACCAAGGAGGTTGAAAACAACCATACTAGAAAGCCAATGGTAAATCCTGGAAGGGACAATGTTGCCATATAAGGAGCACCAATATTTCCGAAAGGAGGAAAAGGACTAGGATTCCCATCAAAAGGAATTCCTTGATCGGTGGACTCCGAAGTTGTTGCCATATGTCTCAACCTAAGATCAGCTAAGGAGTGAGCATGGAGGATGTTATCCACAGTCAATTAATTTTATTTGAATCAAAATAACATAACAAAACAAAAGAGGGATAATCTAGGCAAAAGGATTACCAAGCAACTATGAACTGCAATATACTACCTCAGTAAACCAAGGACTTAACATACGTGCAGGCAATCTCCCCGAATGCTATGTTTGGTGTATCACAATATACAAGGCAACCAACTCGGTTACCTAAGGATGGATAGAAACCTAATGTAGTCCTCCCATATATACCCGAAAGAACATGGAGGCCCAGTCCATGCTAGCGTTGTCTAATGCGAAACCGCATAGTGAGAGAATTACTTTATACTTTACGTACTGTAACACCGCCCTATATACCCGAAGGTACGTGGATGAGCTATGATATACTCATGTATGCGGAATGAGGTATCACACTTGGAATGTATCACAGACAAGTTAGCGACAACTGCTATGTTTTACGACGCCGGAACACGTCTCTAGCCTAGAACCTCTAACTGTTTTGCGTTAAGTTACAATGCTCCATTAGGTTAATTGAGATAACTTTAAGTTGATATTCTTAAGAATTTTCCTTTCAAGGTTCACCACATGATGTATGTTTGCAATTCATAGAATGAAAGTAACATGAGAAACATTCTTTCATTCAATTAACAATGAAAACCGTAGCTAGTAAGGGATAGAGCAATCAGATATTTGACAAAGAGAAAAGAGCACACCTAATGCAATTTCCCTAGCTATTCCTATCAAGAATTCAAAAACTACAATATGAAAAATGCAAGTTTTCTTTTTAGTCCCTCTAGTGTTTAGATGAACAAGAAGGAACTAGATGCTCAAACAAATTGATCAATACTTTTCTTCAAGAAACAAAGACTTTACAATAGTTTATTTTGCAAAGAAATGAAGACTTTACGACACTTCCTTTTCATAAAATACTAATCGACATAAACTAACTTTGAAAATGAATTGATAATGATAAAGAAAACTCTTAAGAAACACTAAACAATCAAGGTCAAAGTAGGGCTAGGAGAAGAGATACAAGTTGATTTCAGAACCATAGAAACATTGATCTTTAAACAAACAACTTCAGAAGCAAAATTGGAAAAATCCAAGCCAAAGATGGGAAGGAAGATCAACACAAGTCAAAGTGGGAGTAACTGCACTATAGAGCACTATCTCTAAGCCAAGGGTGCTCTATAGAGCACTGTCCCCTGACCAAGCCTGTGCTGGTGCCAGAGAGGCCAATCAAAAGACATCTAACCTCAATTTTTTGACCAAAAACACTTCAAAAAGACTGAAATAAGATCAATGAAAGCAAGTAAAGTCTACTAGGGTGTACTATGATGAGGATAAACTACCCGGAATGATGGTCATTCCCCAGTGGAGTCGCCAATTTGTTATGTGGAATTTTGCATCTACGGATAAACACAACTTCCCTAGGTGGGTAGCTACACCTAGAACAACAGATTTAAAGAGTTTAACCTTTTCCTATAGAAAATAAATAAGACAAGGGACCTATTTGTTATCTTTCAGTTTCCTTTGTCTCCTTTGAATAGCTCCCTTCGCTCCTTCTCGAACTAAATCCGCTCGATAAGTACCTGCAATCATAAACAGAGGACAAAAACCAATCAAAGCAAGAGACCTATCTACTATAAGCAAATGGAATTAAAAAAATTTACACATATAATCATCATACATAAAGATAATAATATGGGAAAAGGTGTAACAAATTTATTAAGTAGAAGGAAGAGTTACAACCAAAGAAGCCCGATCCCATGTCACTCATCCAGCTTGAGTTCCATCTTTATCACACCAAAAGCACAACACTTCGACAACACAACAATACTTGCTTACAATCTCAAACCTCAAACCAACAGTATCTCCTTACAAATTCTCAAAGTCCAGCCCCTAATCACTATGATGAGTGCTCAATTTGTAGGGAAATGGAGGTGGTTGGTCAAAAATTGGGCATTGAATGGCTTTCCAATTTGGGAGTTAATTTCCATGGAGGAAGGGATGAGAGGATAGAAGGTTATTTGATTCATTCTCTATCCAATTTCGATCTCATAGGAGAGGATAAGAGGTGGGAATCTTCTAGAGTGGTCTAGAATGAAGGAATATTCCCAGAACCCTATGAAGATTTCACTCAATCTCACCTAACGCAGGTCAAAGTGGGCTTAGGTGCTTTGCAGAGTAGGCTTGAATGGGCCTAAGTGCTCTGCAGTGCATTTACCCCTGACTAAGGCTACGCTGGTTCCTCAAGGAGTTAATTCAGGATGTCTTCAGGCTAGGGAACTCTCAGGAATGATGGCATTCAATGTGATCACTTGTCTAGGGCATGTAGCAACTGAATTAGGGTTTGATGAGCCCTAAAAGTGTTGATATAAATGATGGGAGCGATGTTCCCAAATAGACTTGTAACACAGGGGCTTTAACTAATGGAGCTTTCAATTGATGAAAAATATTAAGAGGATTCAATAAATGGCATTGGAATCAATGTAAACATGATTCAACAATATCCCCTTTTGTCATTAATGGCAACACATACTCTCTCTGCAATCATTTCTACCCCTAACTTTATGCTTATGATGTTTTCTTTATTTCTCTCCCCCTTTGACATCAATGGAAAAGGGTTACTCCCACTGATGAACAATTCCTCTAATCATATGCCTTTTTCCCTGTCTATCAACTTGAAGGAGATGACAATCACTACAGAACTATATTCCTTTAACTTCTCTTCCCCCATTGACCAGTTATCTTCCTTTGAATGTTCCTACAATAGACCAACTTACTCTCTCCGACTGTTTCTCACCACTTATCACGTTGTGATCCTCATGAATTGACACATTCTTTTTTGCAATCCTGTCCATGAAGTTTTCAACTGAAGTACTCCACTAAAGCTATCAGTGATGTTGGAATATGATATGACTACTTGTGCCATCTATCATCTGATATTTTTCAACCAATCAAATGATATATCTCTGAAGGTGTTATTACTTTTACATAGACTCCCCCTATTCAACATTCATCGAACATGGAGTCTTCAAATGAAATATTAAAACAAGGTAGAAACCAACTCTAGAGATCGATCATCTTAAACCTTAACATCTTCTTTCATGGAATCATCACAACATTATTATCTCACCAATCCTGAGATCACAATCATTGGGACATATTCATTCACATGATATGCTTGCTGCTGCCTTCTTCTCCAAAATTTATTATACCTGATCTTTGAATTCTCATTCCAAAGGGTTCCACCCCAATGTCTGTAATCACGAGCTCTATTTCCATACTGATGACACTTTAATAATTCTATACTGGACCTAAATGATGAAGCAACTGACATGTAATTTCTGTTGGGATGATTATTTTGAAATTTCTCCTTTGATCTTGCAAGCCTGCTTTTGGGGTTATGATAATGTTCTTGATAATTAACCCTATTATACATATTTCTGTCCCTATACATATGCACACATTCAGAACATGAAATGAAATAACCATTAAACAAGCTAGGGTACCTGGATGAGATGCCTTGCCAGGAATATCTTTTGTAAACATTCCTTCCTGGAGGGGGGAAACCCTTTGATGATCCTTGACAGATTCAATATTTCTTCCTAGAGCTACACCATTTACCACTTTCTTTTTCCCTTGATTTGACCTTTGCCGAAACTTGTTGTCTCTGCTTTGCAAGGTCTTGGATCTTTACTCTCTTTTAGATGATGATTCTCTAGCATAACCAGTACCTATTTTGATACTTTGAGATCTTTGGAAATTGGAAATATCATCCAACATTTGAGTGCTCTTCATCCTTTCGTTTAGCCTACCAACTTCCGCTCTTAAGGATACAATTTCCTCTTCTTGTTTCATGCAATCCCATTCTTTCTTCTAAATTTGACACTTCTATTTTTCTTTGATTCTCTTGGCCTCTTCAAGCTATATCTTTAGACAAGTGTTCTCTTCTTTCAAATGGTGAAAAAGGTCTTCTTAAACCTTAGACTTTTCATTCAGATGGCGTGTTAGATAAACAATTTATTGTTCCTTTTTATTAATGATATGATCCTTCTTATCAACACCTACATTTGTTCCTTTAGCCTGTTAATATTTGCAATAGCTACATGCAGTTCTTGTTGCTTTTGACCAACTTCTTCCTTGAGCCTGAAATTTTCTTCCTCTGTGTTATTCAACTCTTCAAAGCATTGATTAATACCTTTTCCATGTCTTCTTGATCTTCTTCATTTTATTCCTCATTATCAGAATCTTCCATATGAGAAGCTACTTGACTTGAAGCATGATCATCATCATCTATGTCTTGACCAACCTGATCTTGACTTGCATGAATATTTTGAATTTTCTTTGAAATATATTTGGAAGATGAGCATCATCCTACATTGGATTTCAAATAATTTGGCAGGGCACTAAGATGGTACTCATGGATTTGGAATTATATTTTCTTGACTCAATAGTGGAGGTATTTCTAGAAACAAGAGAATCCCATACATCATATGCAATAGCTTGCAAATAGGTTTCCAATTTATCCTCCCAATATACAAAACTTGATTCATTGATCAAAGGAATTGGACTAACCTATTTATCTTTGTCAAATGTAATAAGTTATAAAAGAACTTCAATACTAGGAACTTCCTTTGGTTGCTTTGAATGCTTGGTGACTTGCTCTAGTTGTTACGCTGCTACTGAAGGAACTTCCTCTTATACCAATTGTTGGAAATACTAAGATGGGGGTGAATCAATATTTCTTAATTCAATTTGTAATTTTAACTTTTCATAGCATTAAAAATTATTACCATTAGTTAAACATAAACAATCATTAACACCATTCAACAATGCACAAAATCAAGACAACAGACACTAGATATTTTTAGGTGGAAACCCTTCTCGGAGAAAAACCACTTAATTATTCTTAATATTTTTATTCAACAAGTACATTAATAGGAAGCTCCAACTTCCATCATTTTCATCTACAACTGAGGGAGGCTCCAACCCCCTTTATAGGCTACAACCTGGTGAATTCTCCAACACCCTGTTTACCAACTGCTACTAGAAGGGTGATCCAACGCTCAGGTTTACAAGCTTTGACCTCAAGGATGATCCAACATCCTGTTTACTAGCTACTACTAAATGGATGCTCCAATTCCCTACACAGGCTCCAACCTGCCCTAGCACCACCCTACCACCATGAAGTGTTCTCAGGCTCCAACCCGAAGGAGATTCCACAATCCTTCCTCACACCACCCTGCCACCCTGATCAACAAGATGCCACTTTCCCTGAAGGATCCAACCTTTAGCTCACCACAAAGAACCACATTTCACAATTTTCACACTAGATCCACCTATGCTCAATATTAATTCAAAACACCTACAATACAATCTTTGATGCTTTTTCTCAATCTGCACATAAACCCTAGCTTTAATCAAATCTACTTTTGTTCAAATACCAACACATCAACATGTCACTAAAATCCCAACCATATAATCTTGGTTCAAGCAAGCACCCAAACCCTAGCAATGATCAACCACAATTAGCCCTACAATGTCACTATCACAACTAGCAAGCACCACCACTATTATTTCTGAAGCTATTTCTAATGCTTCAACAATGTCTATCTCTAAGATCTTATCTTAGTGCTTTTATCGGTTTTCAATTTTGATCAATAATGCTTGCAAAAGTCATATTAAACCACATAGTAAGCTAACTATCCTACAAATTTTCCCAGTGTCTTCCAATGACTATATATGATCATATATCAATTAAGTGTTCTTCGATTCAATTGTTTTAGTCACCTTGCTACAAAATTAAACCTTTTAATTTCAGCCTCTTATCAACCTCTTATCTAATCGACAAAATAAAGAGGTGATGGAAAGAAAGAACAATGCCATTCCATATTCAAAAGGCATGGGACCCAAACCTTAGACATATTCAGACAAGTTCTCTCAAGTGACATGTCTATGTGCAACTGCCTTAATAGTATAATGTATTTGGTGAATAATTAGACACATAACCCTTAATGTAATCATCAACTTCTAGGACATACAAATGTCTTTAACAAGTTCTATCCCCACATCTTCATAATCAAACTGTTGTTAATTACTTATCTAGGTGTTTCTAAGTTTCATATCATGAATGTTTTCTATAATGCTAGCTTAGGAATTTCACTATTCAATCCCGATGTCAAATGTCATTAATTTCCATCTTTGTATCGACAAGGACACTTCTCACTAGTCAATTTGATCTCCTTGCCTTGCATTTCTCTTCACAAGGTTATGCTTTAGATCTTGTGGTTATGAGATATGTGTTGCTACAATAGTACTAATGTCATGTATTGTTTCAAGTTGTTGTAAATATCTAGTTAGGGAATTGAAATATTTTGTAATACAGAACTTAGATTTGTTGCAAAGACATCAAAGCTACAGGAATGTTACCCAATGATCATATTACTATAAGAATTCAGTAACTTTAGTTACCAACCGTCATTTGAATTATTGATTAAATAGATTACTAAAGAGGGTCGAAAGGTATGCATATTAGCTTCATATAGGAATTGAACAAGTGTTACAGTCAGCTGTTCTCAACCAACACATTCTAAACGACAACAATGATTCCCTACCATAGGGACGATATGCTTCATGATAAAATCCACGTGAAAGAATATTGATTTGAAAGTTGTAGTTCTTTTAAAGCGAAATCGCAAGTCTCCAAAGATTAGACTTTCAATAATGCTACTCCAGATCTTGACCGAATGTAAGTGATATGTATATGGAATAAAGGAACAAAATTGCAAGAACATGACCAAAACTGATCTCAACCATTTGCCTCCTTGAATTAACTCAACAAGTATCAGTACATTAACACAACTCTATGTTAGGTCCCTATAATACTAGTGATTCCCCCATTACTATTGTCATTGTTCCCATATTGTTATTATTGTGCCCCATAGAAGCCCACTGCTGTTATTTTTGTGCCCTTATATTATTATTGTTAGGTCAACTTGGATTATATTGTGACCCTTAGACTCCTATATATAGAAAAGAGGTTTTTTCATTTGTATCATCCAAGAATTGTTCATTTGTGTAATGTAAAGGAGGTTTCCCCCTCGAAGAGGCTGAATTATAAGGCGTTTATCTTTTTTTTCTATCTTTTTGTGAGCTGGTTTCATAACATTTGGTATTAGAGCTTTGGATTCTAGGGTTTCGCAGCTCCAAACAGGTCATCGTGGAATTTTCGCTATAATTTTTTTCTGTGACGTTTTGGAAGCTAAACAAAAAACCCATTTGAGGCGAAATCGTTTGAACCTCGGGTCCGAATTTAAGATATTTTCTAGTTATATTTTCGAAGATATGATCCAGGAAGTTAGGATTTTTGTAGGGTTCTAAATTATATATCAACCAGGTGACCTGGGGAAAATCGTCATAATTTATTTAATTAATTAATTAATTAATTTTTATTTATTAATTTTTATATTTTTATTTATTTATTTATTATTATTATTATTATTTTTAATTTTTAATTTTTTAATTAATTAATTATTATTATTATTATTTTTTATTTATTTTTTATTTTTTTATTTATTTTTATTTTTATTTTATTTTATTTTATTTTTTATTTTTTTTTCTGAGCATCAAACTGAAAATTCGTATGAAGTTACAGAAAGAGGACAACCTCTAGTTTTCTGTGTATCTGTTTTAGGTCCTAAGGTCAAAACAATGACATGTGGCACTTCGTACAAGTTCGCTCTACTAAACTAGTCTATAATCAGGTCATCATGGGAGATTTGGCATAACTCTTCCTTGGAGAATCCAATATTGATCAAACTTGTGGGGTTAGAAAGAGGACTCAGAGTGCTACCACAAGAAGCAATTCCAGACCTGGGAGATCCGAAATTACAGAGATACAACAGATTCAATATCGAGCTTCTACAAAGTGAAAAAATGTGTGTAGTTTTTTTAATTTTTTACATAAGTTTGGTTTGAAAAATTAGTTTGAAGGAATTCAAAGGGCATAGTTAAGCATTATTATCATTAATTGATGCCCCGAAGAAAGAAAATGGAGACACCTAGTAAGCAACCTGAAAGCTCTAGCATGACTCATGAAGAAGAGGAATAAATGCAACATGATATATCAAAATTATGAGACCAAGTGCAACAAAATTCACTCTCACAAAAAGTAACAGAAGCTAAGATGGATGGTTTAAAGAAAGACATAGAAGCTAAGATGTATGGTGTGGAAGCTAAGATGGATGGTTTAAAGAAAGGCATAGAAGCTAAGATGTATGGTGTGGAAGCTAAGATGGATGGTTTAAAGAAAGGCGTAGAAGCGAAGATGAATGACGTGGAAGCTAAGATGGATGGTGTTGAAGCTAAGATGGATGGCGTGGAAGCTAAGATGGATGGTTTAAAGAAAGGCATGGAAGCTAAGATGGAAGATTTGACAAAGTTGCTACAAGAAATGCATACTAATGGTGAAAGGGTAGTAAAGGAAACTCATGATGAGAACAAAATAAATGTTAATCATGATTTCATAGACTCTAATGTTGGATCAAAGACCCACCATGTTCCAAAGATCAATATGAGGAAGTTTGATGGCATGGATCCCGTAACATGGATACTATAGATGGAGCAATATTTTGATCTCCATAATGTGCAAAACACATAAAAGGTATGCATTGCAACTTTATATTTGGAACCAAATCAATTTGTATGGTATTGATGGCTTTTTTCTCGTAAACAAATTGTCACTTGGGCAATATTTACGGATTAAATGATAACACATTATGAGGATACAAAAAGCAACACTTTTTTTTAGCCAATTGATAAATATCAAACAAAAGGGTTCAATGATAGAGCACATTGAGGACTTCCAAAAATTGAATATAAGGGTAAAAGATATTCTAGAGGAGCATAAGATTGATGTGTTCATAGGGACTTTAAAGGATAACATCCAACATGAGGTTTGCCTTTGGGAACCTATTTTTTTGGAGAAGGCATTCAGGTTGGCAAGAAAAATGGAAAGAAAAATATTGGCAAAAAGGAAGCCTACCGCTCATTATAAATATGGAAGTGTTGTTACCCCTAGCCTTCCACAACCTACAAGGTTGACACCACAACAATTGGGAGAAAAAAGAGCAAAAGGGATTTGTTACAGTTGTGATAGAAAATACACTAAAGGTCATAAGTGTGCTGAGAAGAAATTATTTTACATAGATTGTGAAGAGGAGGAAGAAAAGGAACAAGAAATGTCAAAAGAAGAGGATATACACCAGGAACAAACCATAAAGAAATAAGAAATGAATCCGACCATATCTTGTAATGCATTGGCTAGAATTACCACTCCTCAAACTATCAATATGGAAGGGCATATCAAAAAGAAAAAGGTAATAGTGTTGATTGATTCTGGTAGTAACCATAATTTTATTCATTGTAAGATAGCCAAGGAATTGAATTGCTTCCTATATATAGCACCAGAGTGTCAATTGATGGTTGCAAGTGCAGGAACCATAAATTGCTCTGGAAAGTGCCATAATATCAAGCTATCCATGGGAGAATATGTATTGAATAGCCCAATGCTTTCCATTCCAATGGGTGGTGCTAATGTTGTACTAGGAGTCCAATGGCTGCAATCCTTGGGTACAATAGATTTTAATTTTCAAGAACGTTTCATGAATTTCTTCAGAATGAAAAGAAGTTGAATTAAGGGGTATCGCAAGGAAACCAGGAAAGATAATTAGCTCTAACAGAATGAAAAAGCTTCTAAATAAAGAACAACGAGGCATAATTGCACAATTATGTTAACTAGAGGTTCCCACATCGAAATCATCTATTTCTCTAGATCTCCAAAATGTCTTGGAAAATCATCCCAAGGTATTTGAGACTCCCAAAGGCCTCCCACCTATTTGTGATTATGCTCATGCTATTCATTTGATTACAGGAAGTGTTCCTCCAAACATCAGGCCTTACAGATATCCCTATGCCCAAAAGAGTGAAATTGAATGTATGGTTGCAGAAATGCTAGAGGCTGGTATAATTCAACCTAGTCAAAGTTCTTTCTCTGCTCCAGTAGTATTGGTTCACAAGAAGGATGGATCATGGCGCACGTTTCCAGATTATAAAGATAAATTTCCCATTCCTGTCATTGATGAATTATTGGATGAATTGCATGGATCAATTTACTTCACCAAGTTGAATCTTCGTTCATGATATCATCAAATCAGAATGAAGACTGAAAACATTCTGAAAACAACATTTAGAACTCATGAGGGTCATTATGAATTTTTGGTCATGCCTTTTGGCCTTACCAATGCACCTTCTACATTTCAAGGTTTGATGAATTCCATTTTCAAACCCACCCTTAGAAAATTTGTATTAGTATTTTTTGATGATATACTAATCTACAACAAGTCTTGGAAGTATCACGTTCAACATGATGACAGGGTGCTCAAACTATTGGAGGAGAAACAATTATATGCAAAAAGCTCCAAATGTTTCTTTGGAGTGCAAGAGGTGGAATATCTGGGTCATATTGTATCTCATGAAGGTGTTAAGGTAGACCCTAGCAAAATTAAAACCATTAAGGAATGGAAAATCCCCACATCCATAAAGCAACTGCGAGGATTTCTCAAGTTGACAGGGTATTATCGCAAGTTTGTTAAGAATTATGGGAGAATAGCAACACCTCTAACAACATTATTGAAGAAAGATGCATTTTCATGGACTCTAGAAGCAACGAAGGCCTTTGAACATCTAAAAGAGGAAATGTGCCAAGCACCGGTCTTAGCTACACCAGACTTCACAGAAACCTTTATTGTGGAATGTAATGCCTCAGGAAATGGAATTGGTGCTGTTTTAATGAAAGAAGAAAGACCCATTTTTTGAAAGTCACCCAATCAAAGGAAAGTATTTAAACAAAGCAATTTATGAGAAGGAAATTTTGGCAATACTACATGCACTTAAGAAATGGCGACCCTACTTAATGGTAAGACACTTCAAGGTAAAAACAGATCATGATAGTCTTAAATACCTTTTAGAACAAAGACTATCCTCAGAAGAGCAGCAAAAATGGGTCACAAAGATGTTGGGTTATGACTTTGAAATCATCTACAAAAAAGGGAAGCAAAATGTTGAGGCAGATGCACTCTTAAGAAAGGATGAGGATGTGGAAGCATTTATTTGTGCCATTTCTATTATCCAACCAGATTGGATAAAAAAATAAAAGGATGAATGAACTAATGACGAAGAAGTGCGGGCACTCATTCAAAATTTACAACAATATCCCAATACATCTGATACATTTAGCTAGAAAAATGATTCGTTATGGTACAAAGATCAGTTATACCTAGGTAAGAATTCCCAACTCAAAAAAAAGATTCTAAGGGAATTGCACACCTCTCCCTTAGGAGGGCACTCAGGATTTCTAAAAACTTACCACAGGGTTAATAAGGATTTTTTTTGGGATGGCCTTAAATCAGATATTCAAAAGTTTGTGGCAGAATGTTTGGTTTTCCAACAAAATAAAGTTGAAACAATTAAGGCCCCAGGTCTATTACAACCTTTATCCATTCCAAGCCAACGTTGGGAGGAGGTTTCAATGGATTTTATCACAGGTTTACCCAAGTCCGAAGGAAAGAGTGTTATCATGGTGGTAGTTGACAGACTTACCAAGTATGCACACTTTTGTGCATTATCTCATCCATTTAAAGTGAGTATAGTTTCTATTGCATTTATGGAAACAATTCAAAAGCTACATGGAAACCCAAAGATTATTGTAAGCGACAGAGATCCCATTTTCACTGGAAATTTTTGGACATAATTATTTTCTTGTCTTGGTACTTAGTTAGCTCATAACTCATCTTATCATCCTCAATCTGATGGGAAAACTGAGATAGTAAACAAATGTTTGGAAGGGTATCTTCGTTGCTTTGTATCTGATAAATAGACACAATGGGTCAAATGGTTGCCTCTGGCTGAATGGTGGTATAACACTTCCTTCCATACTGCAACAAAAATGACCCCATTTATGGAACTTTATGGATATCATCCACCATCCATTACATCATATTTAAGAGAAACTTCTAAGGTTCAAGTAGTGGAAGATCACATCGAGCATCAACAACAAATTCTCAAACTCTTAAAGGATAACCTCACTCTGGCGCAGAATATAATGAAACAACAAACAGATCAACATCGCAACGAAAGAAGTTTTGATGTAGGTGATTGGGTATTCCTACAACTACAACCATTTAAAAAAATGTCCCTCAAGCAAGCCAAGAAGGATAATAAATTATCACCAAAGTATTATGGTCCATACATGGTGTTGCAAAAGATAGGTACTATGGCATGCAAATTGGAGCTTCTTGCAGCTTCCCAAGTGCACCCAATTTTCCATGTTTCATGCTTAAAGAAGGTTATAGGTGACAATATCCCAATTCAAAAAATATTGCCATAACTTGATGAGGAAGGAAAAATCATATTGGAACCTGAAGCAGTCACAAAAAAAAGAACTCGACAATTACAAAATCAATCAATTGCAGAGTATCTCATCAAGTGGAAGAACTTACTTGCTGAAGATTCCACATGGGAGGATGAGAATTTTATACAGAAGCACCCATAACTACTCAAGCGTTGAGGACAACATTTTTTTGAAGGAGAGGGGCATGTTAGATCCCTATAATACTAGTGATTCCACCATTATTATTGTCATTTCCCCATATTGTTATTATTGTGCCCCATAGAAGCCCACTATTGTCATTTTTATGCCCTTATATTATTATTTTTAGGTCGGCTTGGATTATATTATGATCCCTTAGACTCCTATATATAGAAAGGAGGTTTTTTCATTTGTATCATCTAAGAACTGTTCATTTGTGTAATGTAAAGGAGGTTGCCTTCTCGAAGAGGCTGAATTCTAATGCGTTGATCTTTCTTTTCTATCTTTTTTTGAGTTGGTTTCATAACACTCTGTCATTTGAATCTTCAAATAAAAGCAAGACCAGTACGAAAGATGACCCTTAAGCTCAAACTACAAAACAATGCATTAACTTCTCTGCAAAAATAAACTCATGCCCTAACTTCAATACTCATCTTTTCAAAGAGTAGGCCCCAGAGATGTACATAGCTCAAATTAACGTTGAATTCTTTAGAATGTTTGGAGGGCTGAAACTGTAGTTTACAATTTTACTTCAGATCTATCCTTAAGTCTCAATTATGGATATAAGGTAGCTTTATGTGTTGTTTATTTAATTGAAAGCACCATAAAAGATTGCCACTTCAATGTCAAGAGCATGATTTTCTAGAGGAACAAGACCTTTCACAAGTGTTCAACAAATTCTACCTCAGGATGAAGCCACAATGCCCCATGATACACGTTCTACTATGGAATGAATTATAAACAATAAGTTTTGTTACAGATCTTGCTTCAGATAGGTGTGCCAAGTTTCCTTGTGGATCACGTCTACAAAATTTATTTATGAAAGAAGGCCGCATGGATTTCAAACTATGTCACCGATCAGAGCCCAAATTTGAGCCCTAAGAGGGCCGCAATTTTTTTGAGACTATTTAGTGTTCGGAGATAATTCTGCAATATCCATTTATGAGTCGATGTTTCGAGTCTATAACAAGACTCATCATCAGGACAAATTCCTATAGAGATGAGCGCGAAATGCAGGAAATTAATATAGAATGGAAGGATATGAAATATGAAAGAGCCGACTAGTTAATAAATTTTATTTAAGGAAATTTAATAAATTATCATAAATTTTATTAGATTCATTAATAACGTTAATTAGTACTATTTATAATTAATAATAACAATGTGAATAATTAAAATTAAAATTATTTTTATATTCCAAAAAAGAGAGGGCGTGAGAATGCCATTACATCCATAGAGTACGTGAGAAGGCTGCATAGGGTTGGGATGGCAGAAGCCAATCCTCCAGCAGGATTTTTCACACTATTACATGAAAAACAGGAACATTTATAGACTTTTACAAACTGTGCTAGTAACAAAATAAATTTACTTGACATGGAAACTGAGAATAGAAGTAGAAGAATAGGATAAAAGGTGGTGATCTGGGACTAAGAACTATTGTCTTTTTGTCCATTGGAGCTGACAGGGTTGCCCATCTTGCTTACTGAATTGTTGTTTTCTCCCACATTGGAGCTGGAGCTCTGTGCTGCTTCTTTTGCTACCATGTAGCGAAGGATCTCCAGTGACTCTTCAATAAGACCACAATGATTGTTGGAAGATCGTAGCTGCTCCTCAAGGATATGCACCTTGTGAGTGAGAAACCCAAACTTAGATTGTTGCTTTGACCGAATAATCTTGTTTTTGGAATTGATCATTTTTATCTCCTCCTAAAGGTCTACACAATGCGAATAGTTCTCTCTCTTCATGCTGTAACAGGGAGCGAAGGAAGGATTTCGCAGGCAGGAGAGAGGTTCTGGGAGAATAGAGGAGCCTCCGCGGAGGGAGCAGAGAGCTCGGCAGACAAGAGCGCACAGAAGGGAGTTGCTGGAAAAATGAAGGAAGTAGAGGGGCTTTAAGAACAGGAAGGGAGAGAGCCCGAGGAGTGAGCGGGAAGGATCTAGCAGGGAGGATCGGGAAGGATCTGGTAGGGGAGATCGGGAGGATTGGGTCAAGAGAGAAATGGCAGGGAGGATAAGAATAGAGTCTTCTCCATCATAAATCGAGGAAGCACTGAGCGTTAGGACAATAGGAACACAACAGGAATCCATGGAAGGGGGGAGTAGGTAGACCTGCCTTGGGCAGTGAGTTGACTAGGGGGAGAGACAAGCCAAGTTGGCATAAGAGTCAACAATTTTATTATTCTGCCTTAGGATATGGTAAAAAGAAATATCTCCAATTTCCCTGTTTAAAATTCTGCAATGAGTGATTAATCTGCTAAGATCAATGTTGGGAGATAGTGCTAGTTTCATCGTCATCTGTATTATTATTGACGAGTCTCGAAAGACCATTGCATTCTTAAATTTAAACTCTTTGATTATTTGAAGGCCTTGTAGTAAGGCATAGGCCTCTGCCTTATTATTTGATGATTTCCCTAGTCCCCATTGATAGGTGGCTATATTGCTTCCCAATTCATCGAAAATTGCCCCTCCTGCTCCTACTGTTCCCAGGTTAGATTTTGAGGCGCCATAAAAAAAAACTTGGGTTTGCGTTTTCCATCAAGTCATTCTAGAAAGTCCTGTTCTTTTAGCCTTACCTTCCATTGAGCATTGGTCGAGAGTTTCTTTGTGCTCGGTTTTTCGTGCCTTGAAGGGAGATCCAGGGCACTTCTGAATATGATTCTTTCTTCCGCTTGAAGATCTTTGATAATAATATGAATATTTCCTTTAGCATAGATAGTCTCTATAGTTAAGGCCCAGGTTTTTCTCAAGACTTTCCTTATGAAAGTAGCTTTTTCCTGGAAGATGAATCCATTTCTCATGAGCCAAATGTTCCAAAGAAGGACAAACAGAAGCATATCCCAAATTCTCTTTTGGGCACTCGGTCCCTTTTTGGCACAGGGGTAACTTTTTTTCCACTTGACAATTGTGGCATAGATGGAGGAGTTTCTTTCTATTTTGAAGTTTAGGGGATGAGGGAGGGAGCTCTAAGCTTGAGAGGAAAATGAACAATACACAAATAAATGTTGAATAAACTCTTCAACATCAGAGCAGAGAGGACACCTAGATGCTCCCTGAATGCCTCCTTTTTTCAAATTGTCTGCTGTCAAGATCTTCCCTTTGAATAGGGTCCAAATAAATATTTTGATCTTTGGCAGGCTCTCATATTTCCAAACCTGCTTCCATAAGACCCATGGAGGAGAAGGGAGAAAGTCATCCAGTAGTGCATCATAACCTGCCTTAATGGTGTACGCAGTTCCCAAAGGATCCCATATGAAGTTGTCTTCTTCGTACCTTAAGGTGGGAGCTGCTCCATGTAGCAATTCTTTCATTTTGACTTGAGCATCGAGAAGATGTGCAGGGGGATTGGAAAAATTCCATCCCATCCATCACCCATTGCTTCTATTCCAACTGGAGATTTGGTTTAAGCTGTGTATTCCTTGATCCTTGTGATACTGCTGCAAGGCGAGGAGAATGTGATCAACAGAGAGGGCCTTTTTCCCCATAATCTTGTCATGCCAAATGTTAATGCTACTGCCTCCATGAGGCACTTTGGATATGTTGTCTTGAAGAAAGGGAATGGCATTTTTGCAAAGTTTCCATATGCGCGAACAGGGTCTGCTGGGGGTGTCATGATCCAATAGATGTTGTCTAGATGTGTTCAATTTTTTTTTTCTAGAACCAACTTCCACCATGATTGCAGACCAGAGATCAAACGCCAAACAATCTTTCCATCGAAGGCAACATTTAGCAGCTTGGGTATGCAGATAGCAAGTCCACCACTTTCATATTTGGTGGTAACTTGCCTCCATTTGACGAGACTGAACTTCTTCTTATCTGACTTCCCTCCTTGCCATAGAAATTGTCTTAGAATCTTTTCTAATTTGTTGTGGATGCTGATGGGGGCCTGGATCAAGGAGAAATTATAGAGGGGGAGAGCAGATAAAACTTCCTTTAATAGTATGACCCTTCCATCTAGGTTTAGCCAAGTTGTTCCCCATTGTTGTATCTTTTTCTTCATTTTATCAATTATGTTATTCCAGACCTGTGTCTTAAGGGGCCCAATGCAAACCGACATCCCTAAGTAATTGAAGTGGCTCCAATTGAGCTTGTAGGAGACTCCAAAGATTTGCGCTATATTGTGTATTGTGTTTGCTGTCGCATTCCACCCATATATGGAGCTTTTTAGATGGTTAATCTACCCACCAAAGTACTGCATGAATTTCTCAAGGAGATTTTTGAATCTTCTTGCTATTATGATGGAGGCTCCTCCCATTAACAGGGTATCGTCAACAAACTGTGAATGGTTTATGTTTTTGACCCCATCACCGAACTTGATACCAGTTATCAATCCCATTATGCGATTATGATCTAGAGCTCTGCTGAAAGATTCTGCCATGAGGATAAAGAGAAAGGGTGATAAGGGGCAACCTTGTCTTAGGCCTCTGGTGGATTGAAAAAAAGTAGAGGGCCTGCCATTGATTAAAGGAGAGATCCAAGGTTTGGAGATGCAATTTTGGATGAGTAAAATGAAGTCTTCACTGAATCCCATTTTTCTTAAGACAACGAACAAGAAGGAATGCTTTACTCTGTCAAAGGCATTTGCTAGATCAAGTTTTAAGACAAAACCTTTCTCACCCCTGTTGACACTAGAGTGAATGGCTTCTTGTACCAGAAGAATAGAGTCAGTTATCTGCCGATTTGCTAGGAAACCCCCTTGATTTTCTGATATGAGGGAGGGAAGATATGCTTTGATGCGAGAAGCAAGGATTTTCGAAATAATTTTATATGAATAATTGCATAAAGAGATAGGCCTAAATCTGGAAAAGGATAGGGGATGGGTCTCTTTTGGGAGAAGGTCTAGGAAGGTTGAGTTGGAGAATCCATCTGGGTAGGGAGCCTTGTCTGGATGAAGAGTCCAAACTGCCTTAATGACTTCTTCCTCCTCAATGTCTTTGATTAGATGATGATTCATTTCCTCTGTTATCATTTTTGGAGTGTGTACGAGCAGATCATCATAATCTTCCTCCTCGGTGTTCTCCGATAAGAGATTTTTGAAATGTTGTCGGGCAACATCTTTTATCTCTGCTTGGTCTGTGCACATGATCCCTGCTTCATCTTGAATTTAAATGATGGCATCCTTAAATGTTCTCAATGTTGCCTGTTTATGAAAATAGGAGGTGTTTTTGTCCCCTGCGTGTAACCACAGATTTATGGATTTTATCCACCATTTCTCTTCATCCTTTCTATTATTGTTGTAATTCTCCCTATAGATCCCTTTTTCCTTGTCGTGCTTTTGCTTGTCCATTCCATGGTCTTCTATATCCTTTTGGATCTCAACCAGTTCTCTTTTTAGTTCTTGTTTGCTGTGCTCTGGCTCCTTATATGAGTTTTTGACCCATATCTTAAGTGCATTACACACATTTTTTAGTTTTGTTTCCCAAATGTGCATTGGTGAGCCTTCTACAAGCTGGTGCCAGGTGTTTTCCACAATGTTCCTTGCTTCTAGAGAATCAATCCAAAGTGTGTTGAATCGAAAGGGCAGAGGTCCCAGATTTGGATGTGAACCAAGATCTAATGTGACAGGTTGGTGATCAAAAGCAATACATTCTAAGATGGTGGAGGTGGTTGTAGAGTGAAGGGATGTTAATGGGACAACCACAATGAAGTGGTCCAGTCTCTCCATTATGTTCCCTGGTCCAAGTCTTTTGTTGCTCCAAGTAAAACAACGATTCTTTGGCACAATATCCACTAGATTGTGCTCAACCATAATATTTTCCAGCATTTCTCGTGAGGGATCAGTTGTAAAATTGCCTCCCCGTTTTTCTTTGGCATGAAGGATCAAATTTAGATCACCTCCAATGATGTAGTTCAAATTTTCTTCTTTTTCCATATCCTCCTGAAGAGTGATCCAACACACTTCTTTGTCCCTGTAGTGATTTGGCCCATATATGTTTTAGATGATTATTTCTATTCCCTCTCTTACACTCTACATTTTGAGTTTTATCCAATATTGCATTTTGTGGGCAGCAAGAAGTCTCCATAATATTTGATTCCACATTGTTGCCATACCACCCGAGGCTCCCCAGGAATGTACACTTACACCTTGATAATTTCTGATTCTGGTGATGATGCTATCCATGTCTGTTCCTCCTAATTTTGTTTCTTGAAGAAGTATGATTTCAGGTTGCTCTTGTTTAATGATGTCTTTCAGGGCATTGATTTTTAGGGGTTTCCCAAGTCCCCTGCAATTCCATGTGAGAGATTTCATCATGGAGGGAATGCAGGTGTAGTCCCTATCTTGGTCCCTGCTGCTTTTTGTACTTTTTCTTTGTTAGAGTGCCCTCCAATGAAAGATTCTATCGGATGTTGTGTCCCCATGGAAATGTCCTTCTGTGCTGCTTAATCCCTATGATGTTTGGTGGTTTTTCTACCAGGTCCAAGTTTAGCAACATTTCTAGTGATTATTCTTGCTGGTGTTGATTCCATGGATGATGAAGGAGGACGAGGAATGGAGGTAGAAGGTTATGAGAAAGGCTCAGAGGAAAGAAGAGAGAAGGTCGGGGGAGGATCCTCTTCAGTTGAAGAAAGAGCATTAAAAGGGTTGGAGGAAAGGGGAGAGGAAGCTATGGGGGCTGGCTATGTCAGAATGGGCTCATATGAGGAAGGAAGGTTAGGGCCAGTAGAAAGGGGGAGCATGGGAGAAGAGGATGGGACAGGTTTAATGGATTGATTAAGGTTGTTTTTTTTCTTTTTGACAGGTTCCCATTGGGGTTCAGGCCCATTATCTTCAGTTTCAATTGATTTTGGGCATCTATTAGGAAAATGACCATATTCATGACATACCTTGCATTTCAAGGGAAGTTTTTCGTAATCCAGCTACTTTATGTGCGTCCAGTTGTCCACCTTTAGTTTGATTGCCTCAGGGAGTCCTTTCCCTAGATCTTCGTTGACACAGATTTTGGCACATGCTTGCATGTTTTCCTTCGGCTCGCTTTTGTCTATAAACTTTCCCACAACATTTCCTATCGCTTTGACAAATTCATCCCCCCAGCAGTGTAGTGGTAGATGAGGCATTCGAACCCAAACAGGGACAACATTTGGAATGCCAAGTTCTGGGCAAAATATGGATTCCATTTATTGAGATATAGCCCTCTGGTGTCCATGGAATAAGGCCCATTTCTGAATATTAGGTCTTTGTCTTCCTTTGTCTCAAAATAGAAGGTGAAGTATCCCCTTCCATAGAATTTGATAGAGATATTTCCTGTTATTTTATCCATCCAGTTTCTTTCTACCCATTTCTGAACTGTCTTTGGGGATGGCTAGAGTCCTGTGAATTGCTTAATTAATCCTTTTTCTACCAGAGATAAGGCAACCCTTCTCAGAATAGTTGGAGGTAGGGAAACTTCTTGCAATCCCTCAAGTTTCTTGACAAATTTCAAAATTGAGGGTCTTGGCCTGGACGGATTCAGGGTGTCGATAAGAGTTGGGAACTCAGCTTGCAGGTCAGAGGTTGTGGCCACCTCTGGGATAGGTTTCGAAGGTGCCATGCAGACAGGAAAATGGGAGTAGGCGGAGGCTGTGCACAACTATAGATGACCTAGCTCCGTGTTTTTTGTTCATGAAAATGGAATTTAGGCTTAGGATAAGAATCCAGAAGCTATTGCTACTTTTATTATTAATTATTATTATAAGTATTAATTTGTTAATTAATACTAATAATATTTTTTTTTGTAAGTAAAGGTGGTGCCATTCTTTTCTATTTATACTAAGCAAGGAAACCAGATACATCGTTCTGGTGGCCTCAACCTGCCCCGAAGGGAAACCAAGTCTGTTGGCCACCTTAATTTGTTATATGCATTCCAAAAACAAAACTTTACAAGTCTTTCCATATTGGCTATGTGCACTATACAACATAAATTACTTATTAAGCTACTAGTTCGCATGCAACTGAAAAAAGGAAGGATTCAAAACAACTTCAACGAAACCACAGGTGGCTCATTCCTTTCTGGTTCCCATGTGCTGGTCCGTTTCCATGGGCATATTCATATGTTCCTCCTGGCTAGGGCCGCTTCCTGCCATCCTTGACAGTATTTGAGACATCTCTTCCAGCTTATTATTCTGGTTGATCATGATGACTTCAAAGTTCTTCATTTCATTCTACAAGTTTGGCACCCCATTGGCGATTTCTGCCATTTCCTTTACAACCTGTTCCGGAGCTTTTGCCAGAAGGCGTTTTAAGACCTAGTAGATGTGCAGAGACTGTCTGTACAGGGTCAGCCTTGCTCTTGTATTCCTTGGATCGGTCACTGTTTCTGCCCATTCTTCTGTCTCTGAAGCACACTGTTCCTCTAAAACGCTGGATTCCATATTTTGGATAATCCATCTAATATCTTCATCTGTGCCTTCCTGGTAGGCACAAGCTGCTTCCTAGACCGTAGGCAGGGTCGATCTTCTACCTCTGCATTGGTTATCTACTGCTTCTGCTAACCTGCCATCCGGGTTACCCTACCTTGGGCGGCCCGGCCTCCACGACCTCTTCCCCGGACCGGTCGCGCCATCCCTTTTCTTGCCCTCACCTGTTGACATTCATCAATTATAGGTGTTAGTTTTTGGAGATTTTCATCGTCTTCTTCGCTTGACAACTTGTCTTTGGTAATTCTGCTACTTCTACTGCAATCCCCTTTGTTTCTTCGAGTCTGGCATTGCTCTCCCGTCTCCGGATACAAGAGACCTATGATGCCCTCTGTCATGCGAACCAGATGATGGGCTATTGGCATAATTTTCAGGTCCCCATTACCAGACTTCACCTCTTCTCCTGTCTGGGGGTACTTGTCTTGGATCTCTTCATTATTCCTCCGACTATATTTACTACTCCAGTTGCCCTTTTTATCAGGATTGCCCCCCCCCCCCCCAGGGGCATTCTCAAAATACCTTCTCCTTGAGTTGCAGAAGGGCGATCACATTTGCCATCATCCCAGTTTTCACACAGGCTAAACATATCCATTCTGTCTATTGAGCTATTTAAAATGGAGACAGAGTTCACAGAATGCACATACCCGAAGATGCCGACCACCTTGATGCTTTCTCCTGGCTATGGCCCGTTCAGCTCCTCCTTCTTCCCGTTCACAATGAACTTACCTTTACCCACCTCCGTCTTCATATAATGGTTTTTCATTACCTCCCTAGCTTTGCCACTACCACCGCCACTCCTGCTACTCATCTGTGTTCCACCACCTCCACTCTGATTTCTTGGAACTTGAGCTGTCTGAATAATCATTGAATTTTTTGGAAGGGCTGCCTCTTTCCTGTAGTCACATCTGGCCACCCTCCCTTTGTAATGATTACTCCTGCCGTTCTTACCTACCCTCTTCCTCATCCCGATCGAGAGCCATCTGTCTCTACTACCTTTGGGTCGTGTCTTCATGATTATCTTGACTGAGGATCGTACTTAGCTGCTCGAATCCTAAGTCTTTTGAATGCATCGTCCATAAACTGTCCAGTTTCCTCCCTTGTTCTTGGCTTTCCCAGTTCGCTAGGAAATCTGCAGCTTTATTGGCCTCTCTCCTAGCATGTTTGATAATCATATAATCAAATCTTCTCAGAATAATTTCTAATTCTTGGATCAGGCTAGCCGTCCTCCAGCTCTGTGTTACTTTGTTCCAAGAGGTCCCATTTTTAAGTTTTTTGAGAATTTGAATCACCATTAGGGAATCACCTTCCACTTCCAGGTTATTGTAACCGTTTCTAATTGCTATCTTTAGGCCTTGACGAACCGCCACAAGTTTCGCCTCATTGTTTCTCATAATACCTCCGTTGTCTGCATATATCCACTTCGTTCTTCCTTGATCATCCCTAAAAAGACCCCAAATCCCAGCTGGGCATGGGTTTCCTTTAGAGGCACCGTCAAAGTTTAGCTTTATGAATCCATCTGAAGGAGGGGAGAAGTTTAGGGAGCCATTTTCTCCTATCCTGGGCTCTTTCCACATCCGAGGGGCCACCGTTCCTTGATTTAGATTTAGTTTCTTTAGGATCTGTTCTTCTTCCTGCGTCACTTCCCAGTCCTCTCCATTCCAAGTGTCCGCTAGTATAGTTTCCCTGATATGACTCAGGGTTTTTTCCCATATTTGTTCTTGTGTCATTTCTTTGTCTTGGAAGACTCTTCTATTTCTTTCCTTCCATATCATCCACATATTTATCCCAGCTGCCAGGTTCCAAGCACGCCTTGCCACCAAACTTTTAAATTGTCCTCCTCCCCAGATTTTAATAGTGTTTTTAATACTCTGCTGATCTCTATGGGTTTTTCTGAAAAGCCATCTGACCTTTTCCCACTGTTTTTGAGCTTCTGTGCACGAATTCAGGAGGTGTTCTTTCGTTTCCTGTTCATGTTTACATAAAGGACATCTGGGGGGGCCATGAATTCCTTTCTTTTGGAGTTGGTCCCAGGTTAGAATATGAACTTTGATGACTAACCATGTGAAATGGGCCACCTTCGGCCACCAGTTGCTATTCCATATCTGTTTCCAGGTACTTATCATATCCTCTGGTTCTCTAGTGTTCAAGAAGTGATAAGCCTCTTTAATTGAAAAATTTCCTTTTGTAGTGTGTCCCCATCTCAGGATGTCCGATCCTGAACGAATTGGGATTCTTCTTGTCTGCATTTCCTTTTGATATAACTCTTTTTTCTCTCTGTCTATTTGCTCCATCCATTCTTCTAGGCTTTTCCAAGTCCTCCATGCTTCATCTCGGCTATCCATCTCCCAAAATTCCTTTACTAGAGTCATTCCTTTCTCAGCTGCTTCTTGTCCTATATCCCTTAGGCCTTGCAGTCCATTCATTCTTTCCCTTTGATGCCAGGCCTCCTCCCAAAATCTTGCTGAACTTCCTTCCCTAATTTCCCAGAAAGCATGGTTAGTTATCAATTCTTTATTAAGCCTGGTAAGATTCCATACTGATGACCCTTTTGGAGTTTCCCTTAACCTTAGTATTTCCTCTGGATTTGTGGGCATGTTATGTTTTTTTGACCATATTCTTTTCCATAGGTCGTTTCCTCCATTCAGCCAGTGCCACCACAACTTTGCACCCATTTCTTGGTTCAGAACATAGGGGTCTCTAAGGCTTAATCCTCCTTCCATCTTGCTTTTCAATACATCCTTCCAGGATACTAGTGCCCATTTCCTTTGGTCCTTTTTCCCTCCCCATATGAATTTTTTGAAGATCTCTGTCATCTTGGTGCGTGCTCCTTTTGGGGCAGCCATAGTTGAAAGTTGATATATAGGTATAGACTGGAGAACTGCCTTAACTAAAACAGTTATGCCTGCGAAATTCAAAGTTCTGAAAGACCAATTTGCTAATTTTCTAGTTATCTTCTCCAGGGTATGTTGCCAGTTTTCCATCCTCAAGGGATTTAAGGCAAGCGAAATCCCAAAGTTTTGGTCAAGAAGTTTCTTATATTTCTAGCGGTGTTAAAAAAATAAGTGCAGGATTTGTCATTGTTAATTTGGGTACCAGAGGCTTTCATGAAAAGGTCTAAAATTGCTTTGATTCTGCGAGCTTCTCTGAGCGACAAATTACAAAACAACATGATGTCATCAACGAATAGCTGATGAGTAATAGGAAGGCTGTTACCCCAAATTTGGATTCCTTTGAGATTTCTTTCCCTAACTTCTTTTTTGATGTATCTCCCTAAGCCTTCTACCGCTATGATGAAGAGGAAAGGGGACAGAGGGTCTCCCTGACGGAGACCTCTAGACGCTTTATTATCATTTATTTGTTATTATTTAAGGGGAATTAATAATTTGTAAATCTATATTATATTCATTATTATTATTGATAACTAATAATACTAAAGTGAATAATTATAATTATAAGTATTGTTATTGTTAATTATTACTACTATTACTATTATTAGTATTAATCACATAATTAAAGCTACTAAATAATAATAATAATAACGATAATAGCAATAATTATTAACCTTATGAGCTAATAATTATTATTATAAACCCATTGAGTTAGTAATAATAATTATTAATAAAGTTAATAATAATAATAATTGTTATAATTGAATTAATCATTGTTGTTATTAATTTAATAATTATTAAAAGGGATAGTGTTATCATTAGGTTAGATTAATAGAGAAGGCTTAGATGATATGATTGTTAATATTAGGAGTTAATAAGGAGGAAAAGAGGAAATAAGGAGAAGATATGCAGAGAGAAGATTAAGAGGGAAAATGAATGTGGAGGAGAGGGACAAAGGAAAGGTCAAATGAGGTCAAAAGTGCAGGAGGGAGCAAGGGAGAGAGGTACTAGTCAAGGTTGTGAGACTTGAGTGAGTAAGGGGATCCAACTTCTACTTACATCCATAGCTCCGTCTCTAAGGATGCTTTATAATTTCAAGGGCTTCATGGATCTTACGCTTATACTAATGCTTTTCTTTGGTGATAATTTTTGTGTCTTCAAGGAAAACATGGTGGCATGTATTTGTTGAATGTTCTACAAATGCTGAAGATCTAGATCTGCCATTTTTAATGTCAGGGCCATGTTCTTTGAGTCTTTTTGTAGCATTTTTGTTTTTGGTAAGTTAGTATCAATTAGTTAAAAAATGAAAATATATTTCAAAAAATGTTAAGTTAGGATATGGACAAAAAGAATATTAGATAAAAAATGTTAGGGATATTTGATGAATAAGTCCATATCAAATAAAATGTTAGAATAGATGCCATAAAAAAGGAAGGCAACAAACAAAATGTTAGGCTAGAAAGAAAAAACAATAAACTCCGAAAGTGTTGCAAATCCAAATGCCAATACTCTTAGTCAATTTTATTTTTGCAAATAAAGGTTGTGTGCGGATTGTTTAAATGCCACACTAAGTTCATACAATCCAATTGTACAGTTTAATCATGATTGGATTTGATTTAAATTGTTTGTCAATAGGTAGAAAATAAAATTGGCCCAACAGACTAATCTGAGCCAATGGAGGAAATAAGGGATAGATGTAGATTAGTAATTAACAAAAAAATATTGAGTTTCTAGCCTAAATGCACTTAGAAAACTAAGTGAGAAAATGTTAGGAAAGAAAAGGGTAGGTAGACAAATGGAATACTATTGGAGCATGAAAGGATTTTATCCTAAGTTATAACATTCAAAAGATGTGCATATGGTATGGGCTTTAATTAACCATAATCCTAGGTATCAACGTATTTTACGATATCCTAACTTCATTCATTCATTCTCCATAACACCAAGCTGTCACATCCGCCATAAAGCTTGTCCCCACCGTCACTTCCCACTTCACGCTGTTAAAACCCTTTCATCTCACCTTACATCCTGCACACTCCCCTGAGATCAGATGGCCCACATCGCTCCTCGGCCCTCTTTTGCCATCCGAAGTGGGCAGTTTTGGAAACCACCCTCTTAAACCACTTTTCCCTCATTCTAGTCTTTCGGGACTTAAAATCCCGAAACATCTTACCACCTCAAGTTTCTCTCGAACGCAGTTTACGTTTGACCGTTTACCGCCACTCCAACATCACTGTACACGTCCGCTCTATGTCACCTCCTTTTTCCAATCAGCTGCCGTCTATCTGTTATTCATTTAATTCACACTCCCGTGAATTTATGCCCCGTAGACTCGTTTAATAATCTCGTTGGATAATTAATGAATACTTAGCTATTCATTAAACATTATCGCTCCATTTTTTATATTATAAGCCATTTTCCTTCATGAAAACTATTACACAATGAATTTCTGTAACTAAATTGATCACTGAAGATTTCCTCCTTACAGCTCAACGACCGTTCAACACTTAAGCAGTCACTTTGTCCTGTTCAGAAGAAAGCTGACATCCAGGTCCACTTGTCTCTTTTCAGTCATACTGTTTTTACTATTATCACTCAGTTTCAGACTAATTTTTCCATTTCCATCACTTTCAGTCTGCAATTCATTTGATAAGATGCCTCCTAAGGGAAAGGAAATTGCAGAAATCCCAAATCCTCTTATTCATCCGCAAGTTGACTTCCACCATACTCCCCTGGTCGACAGAGATTGTAAAATCATTGAGTCTTCCTCTCAATTTGATTTATATGAAATTTACTGCTGGATGGAGGATCGATTAATTGATCAGACATATGAAATAGGACTATGGGACTCCCTCCTTCCCCACTACATTTTACCTCAGATAAACAAAGCACCTGAATTTGTCAGGAAATTCCATGAGTCTTATGATCCGACTCAAAGAGAAATCATTTCACGCACAGGATAAATCCTTTGTTTCATCAATGTTGAGTACATTGAAAAGATGTTGCAAGCTCCAACCATTAAACCAATCCATCCTTTTTCTCATGAAAGCCTGATAGAAGCTTATCAAAAGCTAGATTTTACTAAAAAAATCTCAGACTCTTGAAATTTTCCTAGCTATAGATAGTCCTCTACCTAAAAGAAACCATCCCTATGATTCATCCATGTTCCCTGATAGAACCAAGCAAATCACCACTATTTTTTCCTATTTTCTTGGTTACAATTCTGATCAATATGTTAATGAAGCTATCCTAGGTTTCTTGTCAATATTTTCTACTGATTCCAAACCCACTGTTCTCTATAAATTTACCCAATTCCTAGCTGAAGCCATACATGAGAAATTTGTCCAGTTTAACACTAAAGAAGTATTCAAGTATGCTTCAGTACTTGTATACCTTTTTATATAATTTCAGGGAGACAAATTTCCATTCACCTTACAGAAGCTAGATGAGGAATGCAACCAACAATCAGTGATCTTTTGGACTACAATGGGAATGAAGGGAAAGAAGAATTTACGTATAAACAATTCATAGAATTGTTTATTCATCTAGCTATTAGTCTTATGAGAAACAATCTCGTACCAAGAATCAATGATGAAATTGTGAAAGTGTTGCAACTAGTTGATCAAGCCACAACAGGAGATTGGTATCTTTACCAAAACAATATAGAAATCAGGGTTTATGGTTGTGAGCTTCCACCCTACAAACTTCCTAAGTACCTTCCATTAGAATCTTTGCACTGGAATATATTAGGCAGAGATTAAATGCAAATGAAGTACACTTTGTGGAAACAAAGAATAAATCACAATTCAAGTTAAAAGTTGAGTCGGTCCGTTCATCTGCGACACCAGAGCAACAGGAGAAGAAGCAGACAGGTTACTAAAGGAAATGAAGTTTGGTCTCAGTTTCACTTCGTCTTATGACCCAATGGGAGTGATTTCTAAACTTAGGGTTGAAAATAAGTTTACTGCATATCACCACACAACTAGACCTGAAATAGAGCAGTATAAAAATCAGTTGGAATGGAAAGAGAACACCCTTCAAGAAGATGAAGAGCAGGTAGTTTCTACTTCAAATGTGCAAACTCCACTTGCACAGGAAAAGACAACTAAAAGAGGAAGGGAAGAATAGTCATCCCCTATAGCTGAAGCATCAAGCCAGGGATTTAGATTGTGCATAGAAATAAGAGACCTAGGATCTCTGTGATTGTTGGAGCAACACATGAGCCTCAAAAAACAACATTTGATGGACTTTTTAGAGACTGTGCTTTTATACACAGTCTGGTGGACAGTCTACCCAGTCCCAACTCATTCCACTACTTGTCATGAACAACATGTAATTCAGACCAGTGGAAGCATTTAGAAGGACAAGGAGGAGGACATCTTTCATGTTTTTAGTGAGATTAAAAATAATAATGAAGAGTTGAAATTGAACACCTATACCCAGTTCTGGAAACATTCCTCTAGCTCCCAGGCCAGACTTCTTTCAGTTTTTTATTTTTGGAAGGGAAAAATGCAGATGGCTTTCCTGCAAGCTCAGATTCCACAACCCAAGACTCATGCACATTATCAGAATCAATCCTCATTTGAGTTTAATGTAAAAGATGTGCATCCAATTGATCAAAATTATATGCACAAACAAACTGGACAGATGATTTCTTCCACTTTAGATCATACTTCCATGAGTTTGTCAAAGTTGTAGGTCACCTTGACCAATACACAGTCACAAATGAAATTGGAAAAGGTTTCCTCACTGGCAAAGGACACCAAGATCAAATCCTTGGAATATCTGGTGCTAAAGATGGGATATGATCCCTCAATCATAAATGTTGTAGAAGAACTTATTAAGAAGAAAAATGCCGAGCTCTCAGCATTAAGGAAGCAGCTCAAACTGCCAGATTCTGAGGATCCAATGACCAAGGAGATAGAAGAAACCGAGACTTAGAAATCTGACATGATGAAGCTCATCATGGAACATAATCTGCAAATAAAACAGATGCAGGAGAAAATGGAAAAATTTGTCAAAGAGAAGGAAGAAGCTGTCAAGAAGGCTCAAATTCCAATGGATGTAGTTCCTCCTTCAGTGGTCTTAATAACCATTGTTTCTACTTCAAGAACAACATCAACTACAGGTACAACAGAAGGAACTGAACAACTTGCAGAAGCTGTTCAAAATCTACCCATTCAGAGAGTTGAAATGAAGAAATTGCAAGATGAATTGAAGGAATTAAAACTTATGAAGGTAGTTGCAGACAGTTCACATGCAGCTGAGTTGTAGAGGACAAAAAGTCAGATTGAAGTTTTGCAGAAGGAAATCAAAGAGTGCTACCTTGGAAACAAACTAGGTTTGGCAAAGGAAATTCTATGGGAATAAATTATTGAATCAGTCAAGGATATATGACCCTATATCAAGATAATATTTGATCAAAAAGACCTGTTGGAGAAAGCTCAAGAAGCTATTGAAATTATTTCTAAAGAGCTTGAGGACATGCCTGAAATTGCTTCTGAAATAATCAAGTTCCTCAATTCTAAAGATAGCTATGAGCTTGAATAATTGGGTATAAATGATAGGACAACAACTATACTAGAAGTAAAAAAGATCATTACCAAGAAAAACCTCATCCTTCAGTTGGAGGAAAAGTGCAGCAGTGTGAATACTATAGCTCAAAGGTTTTTCAGTAGGCTAGAACCCTTGACCAGCAAAGGTTTTCCCTTTATGCTTCTGATTAATGAAAAATTAATGCCCATTGAGGATTATGTTCGAAAGCTTACAGAGGTGGGTACAAATGCTGCTTCAGTTTCAAACAAGAGGTGTAGCAACACCAAGGGTCATGCTGAATGAACTAAGGGATTTGTTTTCATCCTGGATGAAATTAGGCATATATTTCCAGTAAAACCCACTTTTACTAAGTATACAGAGATGGATGAAGTCTATAGGAGGGTAACTAAGTTATCTATCCCAGATAAGAAACACTGGGAAGAATTAACTGATTTACTTGACTAAAAGGGTGATCAAACAACATTAAATATTTACAGGGACAATCATGACCAGCTTAACAGTTCTCAGTTTTTCCATAAACAATCATTAACAACTCAACACTAAAATAGTGATAGATCGACTATCAATTTATATTCCTGATTTTGTAATTATATATTTTTATAAAGAAGTTTAAGATATTTTCTCAGTTCTCAGATTGTATAAATAATTCTCTTTCACGAGTTATTAAGGGTTGCACCCTTGAAGAAGCATTTATAAACATTGAATGTACTTGACTCTTGTGAATCATTAATACAAAAACAAATGGATTTTGAATTCTGATTCACACAGTTTCGTTTTCTGTAAGTTTTTTTCCAGTTTTATTTCACAGTGTTTTATTCATATTCTTATGTTTTACAAGGATAACCATGTAGGAGTAATTGTGTTTCACTTATTCTTATAAGCTTTTGAAGTGATCATCCATAAAGAGAATGAATTATATAAACTATTTTTTTCATTAATTCCCTCTAAATCATAAAATCATCAACATCTATTGTAAGCTTAAGCATATTTTGTTAAACCTTCTGAACATAGTTTAAAGGTTTTCTTACTTATGATTATTTAATTTTCAAATTGAAGACTATGATAGTCATACCAACTCTCTATTTCTACTCACCACCATGCAAGCTATATCACTGTGTGAATTTTGATAGCAGCCCTTTGTTTAAAAATTAATACTATTCAAAAGATTAGGCATCACTATTTTAAATCTGTTTCATACATTGTTCCTCCAAATTAAAACAAAACCCCCAAAACAATCATCTTAGATGCCCTGGCATGATAGATGACCATTACATCTCAGAGATACAACAAGTCTAATCTTGAAGGATCTTCCTGTCTCACCAATATAACATTCTCCACATGAACACAAGACCTTATAAAGCCCTTTGTGTTGGAGGTGATAAAGACTGTCATTTACTGATCTCATATTTTGTTGATGGTTGTTAGGGGCTTTAAGAAGGGGTCACACTTGTATGCATAGGACTATAGGAGAGGCCAAAAAACAAAAATTCCCTATATTAAATAACCCAGAACGAAAGCCAAGAACCAAAAGAAAATAAAATTAATAACCACTGGAACTCCAGTAACAGAAATTCGACTATCTTAATATGACTTTTTGTTCCACAGGCCGCAAACTAGATGAATGTAGAGATAGTTCCTCTTTCATAATGACTCTCGTCCTAGAGTACCATAATCACTTCATATTACCCTTGAAGCTGATCAAAAATTCCAGCGCGTATCCTTTCACAAAAGACTTAAACGTTGACCCCAAACTTTCATAGCTTAGACCTATCCATGAGGTAGTGTGACTATACTGGGCCTTAGATTTAATACCGAATATTAGACATTAGGATTTCTACTTTGGAGAGAAGTTGAATCCCTTTTTTTAATAGTGATTAAGATGGCATATTGGAGGGTTGGATGACCTTCATATCTTGGAGGGAAATTTGAAATTCAAATTTGAAATTAGAGCCAAAACCCCTCCTTTACATTAAATTCAAATTTAAAATTTTTATCGGAGTCCTCCTAATCATTGGACCATTTAATAAAATCATTTACCTCTTCATTACAACCTTCTTCCCTTAGTTAAATGAGTCATATCAAAACCAATAATGCATTTCCACATAATCTCCCTTTGGTGCTTTTGCCGATTTAGTGGGGTTTTGACAATGAAACAAGCATATCTCTCAAATCATGATGGATCTCATGATGAACCACATCCCATTGGAATAAACATGATGAGAAGAATCTAATGAAAGAGGTCTTGAGCCCAAGATCCATGATATAAAATACTTCAACAAGTGCGAGGCTTCTATGGTTTTATAGGGGCTTTGACCAATGAAGCTTCCAATTGATGACATATATTAAGAGAATTAAATAACTAATGTTGGCATCAATGATAACACCATTCAACATTGTGATTGGCCCTCTTGACGTAGATATGGAAGAGAAATGCATACTCATCCTTTATCTGTCATCATCCATGGGATCAACCTCTTTAAACTCCTCAAGAGTGTCTATATGTAGGGGTTCAGAAACATCATTGGTTTCTAAAGTCAATTCAGTTTTAACCTTGATGGAACTTGAATCCAATAGTCATCAGTCTCCCTTAGAAGTCGTTGTGCATGTGAACCTTGTCTCCCATGGTGATACTTCATATGATTCATTATCTAGGTCAAGTGTTCCCTCATAGTCTCACAATCTAGTATTTCACTCTGATGAAGATACCATGGAGTCTATGACCATGCCAGATTATCTATGGGATGATATGCATCACCATTCCTATTTTATCTCATAGAAACCACGTCCATTTGACTAGTATGTTGTGGAATCGAAAGACTTCATTCCTAGTCAAGTAGAATGCTTCAAAAACCCCCTACTTCAAACCCATGAATTTGAACCACATCCACCTTGTGGACATCACCTTGTTGCATAATGTTTGGGTAAGGGGGTTTCCATTTTTGAGGGTCCAGAAGAAGAAATTCTCACCAACCCTCATATTGCATATGGTAGTGTTCACTCTAGTACCATTATTCTTTGCCATCCTGAAGAACTTGTAGAGTCCCATATCACTCTAGATCACCCTTGAGATGATCCACATAATCATTCCTACATATCACCTCAACAAACTAGTCCATTTGACATTGATTTTGTCCAACATCAGTTTCATTTAGGTGACAATTTGTGCACTATAACGCATGCCACTCCTTGGTATGGCGATGTTGAAAATGCAACAATAAAATCTTGATTTAATTTTCCCTTGAATTAAATTAGGAGACAACTTTTAATTCCACATCACAAGACATTTTGTATGAGTTAACTAAGTTAATTTGACTTAGTTGGTTCAGTTAATTTGAGTTGAGGGTCTAACTTGAGTCATGTAGAGTGGATCCTACTATATAGGAGCCCTGATTGAGTTTATTTTGAGTTGTAATTAATTAATTCAGTTTAATTGAGTTAAAGTTAGTTAAACTAGTTCCAACTGTTGGAGGAACTAGTAGGAGGTCTAACATTGGGGTGTTGCTTCATGTGTTCAACCAGTTAACTGATAATTCAACCATAAATAACTCATGCATGTGTGATATATGAGTTACCCAGTTGATATTGGAGTTCAAGAGCATTGTACTATCAGTTGTATAATCATCCAAATTGTACAAGTGGTGCATGCAGTCAGAGGAAGACCTATGATGGATTGCGCAATTCCAATTAAGGAATTTCACTAATTAATAGGGGCTAATTCCCAAGGAAACAACACAAGGAAATAGGGACTTGGACATGCAAAAATTTGCTTAAGTATTGACCAAGGCTTGTCTAGGAAGTAGTGAGATAGATAGAGATAGTGCATAGGTAGCTTGAACTTGAGAAAATCATTATAATCTTCTCGTATTTTCTGTACAAATAGTAGGAGTTTTTAGCTGTGGCTTTCCCGGGATATCATTGTGTAATGTGTTGATTGAATTATTTCTCTTGTATGCTTCGTGATTTCATGATTTTTAATTGTTTATGCAGTTGGTAGAGTATATTTAAGTCCATTGTTTTAGTAAATTACAATTAGCTAAAATCACAATAGAAGAGAAGAATACGAGTTTGTCTTTGCAGGATCAAATTTGGAAAATCAAATCTTCAAAGCTAGTAGGATGGCCTTCTACAGATTGAGACTTGAATATTCCCTTGAGGGTAGTTCAAATTATATTTCTTGGAAGGCCAGGATGGAGGCAATGTTGAAAGAAAATGGGTTGATGGAATTTGTAGATACTAATATTCTTAAACCTCCAACATCTGACGCTCAAGATCTAGTAGAGTGGAAGAAGTGTGTTGCAAACACGAGGATGATCATATTGGAGGGAGTTCGAGATCATATTGTCTCAAATCTCCACGGGAAGGACACTCCATATGCAATGTGGCAAGCCTTGATAGAATTTTTTCAGAACAATAGTGACCACAGGAAGTTGGCACTGAAGGACAAGCTTCGAAAGATCAAAATGGAGAAGGGTGACACAATACCACAATAATTGAGTAGGTTCACCCAATGTTGGGATGAGCTTGGGAGCGTTGGTATTACAATTGTTGAAGATGATCTGGCTAGCCTAGCACTTCTAGGCCTTCCCAAGGGCTGGCACAACTACTAGGATTCAGTAAATGGGAGGGAGCATCTACCAAAGTGGGAGAGATTGTGGTTTGACTTGGTGCAAGAAGAGATAAGGCAGAACACCAGAGATGGAACCTCATCCAAGCATGATGATGAGGAGAAATGTGCCTTGGATGGAAAGGAAAAGAAAGGGAAAGGGAAGAAATCCCAATCCAAAGGGGATTCCAGTCAGGGCGACAAGAAGAAGGACTTGTTGAAGATTAAATTTTTTCACTGTCATGAGTTGGGACACTATGCCACAAAGTGTCTGCACAAGAAGGTCAACAAGAAGTGCTTAGGAGGAGCAATGGGTGAAGCTCTAGATTCACAATTCGAGTTAGATTTCACCCTCATTGCATGCATGGTGACATCGATGATGGGTAGTGTGCGATATCTGGATAGTGGAGCCTCATTCCATATGACGAGCAACAAATAATTTTTCAGTGACTTGGAGAAGAAGGACCTCTAGATGCACATCGAGATGGGAGATGATGGAAGGTATAGCACGACTGAAATCGATACTGTTACTTTTTAGAGGGAGTATGGTTCTCCTCTCACATTAAAACATGTCATGTATGTTCTAGGTCTAAAGAAGAATTTAGTTTCAGTTGCAATGTTGTAAGACCGTGGCTACGATGTGATATTTAGAAAATTAAAGGCTTTCCTTCACCACATAGCCATGGGACAAGTGAACCAGATCGGGGTTTGGGTGAAGAACATATACAAATTGGATGTAGAAGATTGTGCTTCTTTGAGCACGAAAGAAAAGAATGTGCAAAACCGAGATATTGGTGAATTATGGCATAGAAGATTGGGCCATTTTCACCATGGAGCCTTGAAGATCATGCAACAAATTTCTACAATAATTCCCAAGGGTGCACTAGAGAAGCGAGATACATGCAAAGGGTGTACATTGGGGAAGTACACCAAGTCCACCTTTCATGATAAGGACAGTCGAGCGCAAGCAATCCTTGAAAGAGTTCACACAGATGTGAGTGGACCATGCTCGATAGCCTCCACAAACAAGCACAAGTATTATGTGACATTTGTAGATGATTTCTTACATAAGTGATCGATTTTCTTCATGTAGAAGAAATATCAAACATTCTCTAAATTTTGTGAATTTAAAGCACTTGTTGAGAAAGACACTAGAAGGAAATTGAAGGCTCTTAGGAGCGATAACAATGGAGACTCATGTGTCGAATGAGTTCAAAAATGTCTATGCATCAGAAGGCATTCAACGGGATTTAATAACACCCCATAACCATTGCACTTGTGGGTTGAAGCATGCATCAAAATTGATATTTGCAGAACAAGAGTCCTCATCGGATTCTCAGGATGAGTACACCAGAAGAAGATTTTTCAGGGAAGAAACTAGATGTGTCACACTTCAGGATCTTTGGCTCATGAGTTTACTATCATGTTACCCAGGATGTAAGGAAAAATCTTGAGCTGATAGTTGAGTTGGGCATATTTATGGGCTACACTGATACACCTCATAAATATATGGTATACCTTCCATCTCACAAGATGAAAATTGTTTGTAGAGATGTGAAGTTCGATGAAGAGAAGGCCATGAGATGTTCCCTTGAGAGGGAGCTTCAGTTACATGCAAATGAGGAGATTTTAGCTCCAAAGGAAGAACCTCAAGATGATGTGGAGCAAACACAAGTAGAGGAGCAAAGAGTGGAAGCACCCTCTCATGCAGAGACATCTAGAGATGGAAGGAAGTGTATCAGAGAAGATGACAAATTTATGCATGATGCTAGAGAGAATGTGGGAGCACCCACATCACAACGCAGGAAGATGAGGCCACCAAGTTAATTTGACTTAGTTGGTTTAGTTAATTCGAGTTGAGGGTCTAACATGAGTCATGTAGAGTGGCTCCTACTTTATAGGAGCCTTGGTTGATTTTATTTTGAGTTGTAATCAATTAATTCGGTTTAAGTGAGTTAAAGTTAGTTAAACTAGTTCCAACTGTTGGAGGAAATAGTAGGAGGTCTAACAGTGGGGTGTTGCTTTATGTGTTCAACCAGTTAACTGATAATTCAACCATAAATAACTTATTCATGTGTGATCTACGAGTTACTCAGTTGAGATTGGAGTTCAAAGGCAATGTACTATCATTTGTATAATAATCCAATTGTACAGGTGGTGGATGCAATCAGAGGAAGGCCTATGATGGATTGCACAATTGCAATAGAGGAATTTCCTTAATTAATAGGGGCCAATTACCAAGGAAACAATGCACAGAAATAGGGACTTGGGAAAGCAGAAAATTAGTTAAGTATTGGCCAAGAATTGTCTAGGAAGCGATGAGACAGATATAGATAGTACAAAGGTAGCTCAGGCTTGAGAAAATCATTGTAATCTTCTCATATTATCTGACTAATTCAATATATAGATAGCATGTGTTTTTAGCTGTGGCTTTCCCCAGGAAATCACTGTGTAATGTGTTGATTAAATTATTTCTTTTGTATGCTTCGTGATTTCACGACCGTTACTTGTTTCCGCAGTTGGTAGAGTAGATTCAAGTAAATTACAATTAGTAGTTTGAATCTACAAGGAATTTCTAAAGGTGACACATATTTGCAAACCCAGATATTTAATCCCTTTGACTCACATATGCAGTAGCAAATGAGATCGACACTCCGTTATTTCCTTTCTCCTACTATATTCAACCCATCTTCGCACAAGAAAATAACCAATCCACCACAAATGGTGATCATAATGAACATACATAATCATATTATGTATCATAATCATCCATACAAGTGATTAGAGTCCACCACTCTCGATACACCTATATGGTTATCGAGGTCTTAGTCCAAGAAAATGGCGACGAAAGTGAACACACCATTTCTAAGTTTCACCCCTAGAACATATGTCTATAACCTCCATTTGTGGGCATGCCCATAACATGTTGCATACACATCCAACTGGAGGTATCATTCCCACTTGTGCATACTTGATCAATCCTCTCTATCACCTTATGCTTGGGGGGGAAGTATCTCATGCTCCGAAGCATGATGGCCACTCTGACCACTTTATCTACTCTCAACCTAGGCCCAAATAGTTTAGGTAAGTTTGATTACCCTCTAATTTTTTTGGTTAGTCTATCTTACTGGCCTTCCCAGTGAGTTATCTATACACTACATATCGTAGATCATCGATACCATATATTTAAACATTCTACTCTATGTGATGCCTCACTTAGCACCTTGTTACAGGTCAATTTGGGCACATCAATCCCGACTTCCAGATCTATATTTTTAGGGTCCATCAAACCCTAATTTAGTTGTTTTCATTCCCTATTGAGGTCAACCTACATCATGCTTGCCTCCCAAGAGTTTCCATGACACCATTCATCCAAAAAATGCCCCTAAGGATATCAACGCAGGTAGCCTTCTATAAGGCTGCATTGCAATGGAGAAAGTGCACTGACTGGGTGCACTGCAGTGCAGTTAGCCTTTGTTTCACGTGCGTTGAGCGAGATTCATCGAATTTTTTAAATGATTCCATTGGATTCCTCATCCAATGGATACTTCTGGAAGTTTCCAGGTTGATTGAGCTCGCAGTTGGATGAGGAAGAAGATGAATGAAACTCAATCCATTATCCCTTCCTCCATGGAACCACTTCCCAATTTTGGTAGAGCATTCATGAGGGCCATTAATGGCTTAACCTCCTCCATTCAGCTATAAATTGACCAAGCATTCAAAGGCTGGTCTAGGTTGGAATTTCTTGAGCTAAGGAAATGCTGTTTGAATGAGATTAGTAAGAGTATTGTAATGATGTCGAATTGTTGCTTCATGAGGAGAGAAGGGATTGAAACTGGAAGGAAGACACTGAATCAAGCATGAACATTCATGGGTTGTAATCTTTCCTTTTATCAATAAAGAATTCAAAGATTTTTCCATTCATGTGTTTATATGATGTATATCGTATTCTGGATTCTATGATATGTTTAATTAACAGATCTTTATTGTATGCTTTGATGGGTTTTTGTCTCGACTTGTGTGCAGGTATTTTCCAAGCGAGTTAAGTACGGAAAGGAGCAGCGGAATCAATAACAATTCTAGAGGAAAATCAACCTCCACTCCGTTGTTCGAGGAGAGTTACGAACAAACCGCCCTTGCCACCGAAAGCGACCCCTATTCGGTCAAGTCAGACTCGTCAAACTGAGTCTGGTACATCAAGAGTTTCTGGTACTTCATCTAAATTACCAGAGTCGCCTATCATGACTAGTACTGAGCCTCCAGTTACTCCAACCATTTCTGGTACATTTGTTACACAAGAAGAAGTTACTAAACTACCTGAGGCTACTATAACGGAAACAAGTGAACAAGTAACTGAAGTTGATCCACAACTTGAAGTTAATCAAACAGAAATTACTTCAGAACTTGAACCGGTTCTATTGGAATTTGATCCAAAACCTATAGAAGTTGAAACCATTTCTGAACCAGAAGTTGTTCACGAACCTTCTCTTGAAACTGAAGTTCTTTTGCCAAAACATCTGGACTTTGACCTTAAACATTCCGAAGTTGTTACTGAAATACCTCAGTCATCTGTAGTTCCTGAAACTTCATCTTTAACACCAGAAGTCTATTTCGGACCTGACGGTGAGATCCTTCCACCTGGATTAATTGCTGTAGAGGAAGAAGTTGAGGAAGATTCTACCCCCGGACTCCACATCATTTTGGACTTGGTTTGTATCTTTATTCTCAATCTCCTCCTCATTCTATTGCTCCAGCTTTTACTGCTGCCTCTGAGATACCACTTGATTCATTAGGTCAACTTTTGGGTAAGTTAACCATGGCAGAAAAACCGCAAACATCCCAGACTGCTTCATCTGATGTGGCTACGACAAAATCCTTTGTTGTTACTTCCTCGATGTTTTCTACCACACCTGTGTCACATTTATATGGACAGTCATCCATCCCAGCTGGTTACCAGTCTATGCCTGGAATCCACTCAGGGATTTCTTCTTTTCCATGGTCATCACCCATGTCATCATCAGGAATTTTACCTGGTTCTTATTAAGGACAACAGTTGATCCTACTTACCAATATCAGTATCAAACTTGGAAATTCAGTGAACAAAGACCGTATACCCTCTTAACACTGGAATACCACCATATGGTCAACAATATGCCTATTCACCACATCCTCCCTATCAAGGAGGACAACCCTATGGTTATGTCCCACCGTATTCAGGTCAAGTTGAAATGAGAGTCTGTCAATGGCAGCCAACAATGCCACTACAACCAAGGCTTGTGTATCCAACACAACCTATGCAAATTGAGCCGATTATTTCAACTGTACCTGTCGTAACTATGGAACCGCAGATACAAGCTCAACCTGTACAAGTTAGTTCCGCTACCTCGCAACCACAAGTTTCGAGTCAGAAAACCAAAACTTCTCAGGATGTTATGCAACAACCGCTTGTTTCCGGGGTACAATTACCGTAGGTTAGTGTGCCATTATCTGGAGCGACTCAAGTTGCTACTGGTTTAGTTTATCCTCAGCCTAGTCAAATTGGCATTGGGGGGCAATATCAAACTTCACAACCAATACCCCAACAACCTTGGCAGCCACAGTATCAACAACCTCCTTTTCAGAATGTCCAACCTCAATATGGGCCTGCTTTTCAAGCTCAACCTGGGCAAGGAAAATATCAAGCATATCAGGGCCCTGTGTACCAAGCCCAACCTGGTTACGGACAATTGCAAGGTCAACCTGGTTTTAATCCATATACCGGATATGTCCCACCACCCTATCAAGGATATCCGCCTTATGCGGGTATGCAAAGGCCTATGGCACAGGCAATTCCATCTTATCTCGGATATGCTCAACCTGATTTGAATCGGTAGTTGCCATTTGTGGCAACTTTAGAATTATCGGATTTGAACTAGCTTACCAATGATCCAATTTTATATGCACCATGGTGGCTAGTAATTCCTCATAAGTTGCCTTCTGATATTCCAAAGTTTAATGGAAATCCCAGAGAAGACTCGTCAAATCACGTCATGACTTTTCATTTATGGTGTTCTTTGAACTCCTTGAATGATGATTCGGTAAGACTCTGTCTTTTCCAAAGAACGCTCATTGGTTCAGCTGCTAAGTAGTACATTGAATTGTCGAGAGCTGCTTTTAATAATTTCACCAATTTAGTCACTACCTTTTTGACCCACTTCCAGTTACCTATTAGATATGAAACTGGAACAGAACTTTTGACCAACTTTAAACAAACAACTTCTACTCATATATCAGATCATATTCATGAGTGGCATCAACGTCGCTGAATGGTTAAAACCTATGTTCTTGATCAGCGTCTAGCTGAGTGGTTCATTAAGTCCTTATTGCCATCTATCACTGAGGATGTGGCTAAAGGTGGAGTTTTTACGAAAGAGCAAGTGATTGCACGTGCCCAATACTTGGATTTAATTTACACACAATCCGACATGCTCTATGACAAAATTCCACATGCACCGTGCCTAAATCAATCCATTCCACCTTCATAATCGAGTAGGGACTCTCATGCCAATGACGGTGTGATCGGTTCCTCGAGCATGAAAACAGAAAGTAAACCATCTTAGAGGATCTTTCTCAGTCCCCTTCTGCTATGTCGACGCTTGAGGTGTTGCAAAATTGTCCCTCCCAAAAGTAGGCTTCATTGTTAGCAATAGGTGGAGTAGATCCAACAGATTCTAATCTTGTGGTTTTTAATCACTTAGGATATACACCACAGTGACTAGCCCAATTAGATTTTCTGATTCAGATTAAAGCTCTCAATAAAAGTATTCATCGAGCTATCATAGATGAGGGAGCTTCTACCTGTATTATGTCAATGAGCTGATGGAAAACATTGGGGTCACCTATGTTGTCAAGATCACTAGCCACATTGAAAGCTTTTGATGGAAGAACATATACTTCATGTGGGATTTTGAATAATTTGCAATTAGAGCTATGGGGCAAAACAGTAATTGTTGAAGTTGAGGTGGTTGACGGACCCCTTGAATACAACATTTTACTTGGATGACCATGGGTTTATGCTATGGCTGCTATTGTTTCCATGTACTTTCGTACGATTGCATTTCCTTATAAAGGTGGAATAACAGTTATCGACCAAACTTCTTTTTTTGCCTCTAGTTCTCAAGTTATGGGAAGCATTCCGTTTGTTAACAGACCACCACTTTCACTTCAATCTGTTGGTGTAGGTATTTTCAAAGATCCCTCCTTAATGGGTGCTTTTACACTTCCTCCACCATCTAGAATTTTAGAAGTTGCAAGAGTCGAGACATGTAATATGTTATCCTCTACTTCATATGACTTAAAGAGGATCACCGATAGTATTGAAGATGAAAGTTTTAATGAGGTTATGCCACTAAGCCCTATCAAGCTTGCATAGCAATCAATTTTTCTTACTTCTGCGGCATTTCCAAATCCACATTCGCCGATTGAATGGGTAGATCGTTCGCTTGAGTATGGTACTTATTCGGATCCTTTTGCTCGTGTATATTATATAGACAAAGGAATCATCCAATCCATGATGATAGGAGAAGAACCATGGGAAGATTATCATCATCGTTCCCATCTTCCAGATTCTAGTAAATATTATTGAGATGAGATAGTACACCCTTCTATTGTAGATTTCTTTTCAAATTATGTTAGAATAGATTCGGTAGATTCTAAACGTAATTTGTCTAACATAGAAGAAACCATTTCTATAGAAATTTCGACTGAGCCTAACATAATAGAAAACATTCATGTCGGCAAATCCTGTTCTCCTTTGGAACTCGATATTTACCGTGCTCTGTTTCGTGAATTTAGAGATATATTTTCATGGTCTTACGAGGAGATGCCAAGAATTGATTTAAGCATTGTTGAACATCAAATCAAAATGTACCCTGCTGTCAAACCAGTACGGAAATGAATTTGACCTGTACATCCAAAGAAAGCTGTTGCCATTAAGACAGAGGTTGAAAATTTTTTGTGTGCTGGCTTCATTTACCCTATACCTCTTATCGATTGGGTATCAAACATTGTTCCTGTGATGAAAAAACAAGGAACAATTTGAGTGTGTGTCGATCACCGAGATGTAAATAAAGCATGTCCAAAAGACAATTATCCTACACTCTTCATTGACCAGATTATTGATGAATGTGCTGGATGTGAAATATTTTCATTCATGGATGGATTTTTTGGCTACAATCAAATCAATATCCGCCCAGAGGATTAGTCAAAAACTGCATTTATTTGTCCCTAGGGCACATTCGCATATAGAAAGTTACCTTTTGGTTTGAAGAATGCAGGGGTTACATTTCAGAGGGCAATGAACTATGCCTTCCATGACATTAAGAACATTGTAAAACCATATCTTGATGACTTTCCTGCTTATTCACGAAAGCGGACTGATCACCCACAACATCTTAGAGCAATATTATTGCAGTGCCGACACTACAAAATAAGGCTCAATCCGCACAAGTGTGTGCTTTGTGTTGGCTCTGGTCGATTGCTTGGCTTCGTGGTCTCAAAAGATGGAATTTGACTCGATCCAATTAAGGTTCAGGCAATACTTGACTTGCCTCCACCTTCAAATTTATTAGAATTACAGAAACTTCAAGGGAAGGCAAACTTTCTAAGGAGGTTCATTCCAAACTATGCTAAAATGGCTAAAGGTTTTACTCTCTGTTGAAGAAAGAGGTACCCTTTCATTGGGATCAAGTTGTGCAAACTTCCTTTAGTGCTCTTAAAGATTCCCTGATTAGAGAATCATTAATATATTCCCCAAACTATCAACAAGACTATTACCTGTATCTCGTCGCTGCAGATACAACCATCGGAATGGTTTTAGTCCAAGAAGAAGATGGAATAGAACATCTAGTATATTATTTGAGTCGTAATCTCAATGATACAGAAATAAAATATTCTTATGTTGAAAAGTTAGCTTTGGTTGTCGTTCAAGCTGTGCAGAGGTTTCGTCACTATATTCTCCTGCGTAAAACTACAATAATCTCCGATTGCAACCCTATGACATACATTTTGTCACGTCAATTGCTGGGGGGAAAATATTTGAAGTGGATAGTTATATTGTAGGAATTTGATTTGGAATTCATTAAATCTAAATCAAAGAAATATCTCGTATTTGCCGAACTACTTTCCGACCTTCCCTCATCCTACAACGATTCAACATCAGAAACATCAATCTTCAAGGACGAGTCTCTGTTTCTAATTTCGTCAAGTGATTCTTGGTATGGAGATATACTGATCTATCTCTAGACCCAAGCTTTCCGACCTGATACCTCTCACTCTCAAAAGCGACGTATACGATACCAAGCCAAAAATTATTTGATTGTTTATAAAACTCTTTATCGTCGTGGTATCAATACAATTTTACGTAGGTGCCTCACTCATAAGGAGGACGAGAAAGCTTTGAACGAATGTCATTCAGGTGCTTGTGGTGGAAATTTATCCGGATATGCAACAACATAGAGAATTCTCCATGCTAGTTACTTTTGGCCAACCAAAAGTTGTCATGCATGTCAAATATTTGATCAGAAAACTAGATTACCACCTGCACCTTTGCATCCAGTAGTCGTTGTTGGACCTTTCACTAAATGGGGCATTGATTTTATGACATTTAACCCCACCTCGACTGAGGGGAATGGTTATATTATAGTCGTTGTTGACTATTTTACCAAATGGGCTGAGGCGATGCCTACATTAAACAACAACAGCGAAATAGTTGCATCATTTTTCTTCAACCATGTGGTTGCCAGGTTTGGTGTACCATAGGCCATAGTTACAAATCATGGGTCGCATTTTCGCAATCATATGATGGTTGAGTTGACTGCCAAATTAGGACTGTCGTATGATATTTCTACTCCATATTATCCGCAAGGTAATGGACAAGTTGAGGCTATCAACAAAGTCCTTAAGCGCATGTTGCAACGAATGATTGGAGTTCATAAACAAAATTGGAATTTAATCCTGTACTCGGCTTTGTGGGCATATCGGACCTCGGTGAGAAATGATACCAGATTCACACCCTTTCAGTTGGTGTATGGTTTGGAAGCAGTCTTGCCAATTCAATGTGAAATTTCATCACTTAAACTCACAGTTGACTTGCTACCTGATACTTCTGAAGAAGAAGCACGTTTCTTGGAGTTAATTCATCTGGATGAAACTTGTCGTGATGCTGCATTGGCTAATGAAGGACACAAGAAACGGGTAAAGGCGCAATATGATCAAAATGTCAAGCCTCGTGTCTTCTCGGAAGGTGATGTGGTCTTGCTTTACGATCAGGAGTCTGATAAAATTGGAGCAGGAAAATTTGAATCGCTTTGGATGGGCCCCTATATTGTTAAACATGTTTTGATGAACGGTGCCTACGAGTTAGTAGATTATGACAGAATTCCATTGTTTAAGCCTAGAAATGGATTGTATCTAAAACGTTACTATGCTTAATTAAGTATGGTAAAACTCATGTAAATATGATTGGATTGCATGTGTAAGCGTGTTTCTTTTAGGGTTTTTATTTGTTTAAGTAATCCACTTTGTATTTTTTGCAGATGTTGAACTTTTCAGAACCATTTGTTGGTTATGACGATGGTGCTAGTCGTAGTACGCAGAACCCATCTTCTGCAGCATGGGCTATTTTCGCTCCAAGTGGTGAGTTAATGAGTTTTATAGGGATTTGCATTGGTCGATCGACAAACAATATCGCTGAGTATAGCGTGCTGATTGAACTTCTCTCTGATGCCATTTCACTTGGCATTCGCCGAATCATCATTAGGCTGGAATCACAACTCGTTGTACTACAAATTAATGGCATTTATACCGTCCGAAACCCGGCAATCATCATATGTTCCTTAGAGTTTGTATTTTGGAAAGGTATTTTGAGTTTATTCAATATCAACATATTTCCAGAAATCTAAACACATTAACTGACTCTCTAGCAAATTATTTGTTAAATAGACATTTGCAACATATGTAAAGTAAATATTTTCAATTAGCATCATCAATTGAATAGGATTGCATCACTCAACCATAATAAAACCTTGAAAGTGAAATAGATAATTGTAGAAAGTTTTTACAAACAGTTTGTGTCCAAGAAAAAAAATTGGTCATCTGACCCAAAACTAAAATGTACGTAGAAAAAGCATCTAAGTAGACTAGTGGTGCTCATGATCGAAAGTCACTTCCTGTGCTATCATACGCAAGAGTCTCATCCAACGACTCGGTACATCAATGGTGTGGCGTTGCAGTCACATAGGTAGCCCCTCGATTTGGACATCTGGAATACCCAGGGTTAATCCTTCTATGTGGTCTTGTAATTCAGCCAGAGTCTCAGCCAAATTCAAGTCTCGGAGAACCGCTTTCCCTACAGGTCTCTGTGTTGGTCCAGCTACATCTCGTGGGGCCTCCACAAGTTGAACAGGTCGAATATCTATATAATAAAAAATTGATTTTGTTTAGTCTTGGAATTAATCAAAAACACAAAAAATGCAAAAATTTTAAAAAATTAAAAACACTTAGTCAAACAATTTACCAATAGCACCCCACATTGCTCCAACTGGTAGTGGTAACTCTGGATCACCACGGAAATCCATTCATGAATATGGATATTTTGCAAAAGTCATCTCCTGTCAATTGAACCATTCAAAGAATATAGGGGTAAATATGATCGAAGAATGGGCACCATGCCTAGCCATAAGATCTGTCCACCTCTGCATCTGTGGGTCTCTCGGTCCAGATACACCCAGTGAAATAAGCTGTGGCTGCAAGAGAGGAATTCTCTCCAAGGCAAAAGAAATCACGATCGATCCATAGCCAAAATTCTTGATCTTTCCTCTTTTCACCTTGGTCAGTTGCTCTTTCACAGATGAAAAGACACCCCCGCACCAGTTGAACACCTTTGGCTCTAAACATTCTAAAGCATACTGCATGTATGATTTGTTGGCCAAATGAAGTGTTGCATTGCCAGCCAATCTGGCAATGGTAAAAAGGATCGTCCTTAGCGGTAAATCACTAACATCCTTGATAAGTATCCTTCCGTCTCTACTAGGCTGGGCACCCTGCCTACAGAACTGTCGCACATAATCTTTCACTGGTCTACCCCTGTGGGAAAGTCCTGTTAGTGAAATGGGGGCACCCCGCCTCGACAATCAAGTTAGGAAGTATATATCATCGATGGTAAAAGGGACCTCTTTGTCCCAAATGTGAAAAGAATGATCGGCCGGATCCCATGACTGAACAAGGAACCATAGAAGATCCATCTGCTATCGCATGTTGGATAACTAGAAATACTTGAGTAACCCGCAATTTCTTAGGGCCTTGACTATTCCCTGATTATTCAAGGCTATGATATCCTGTTCTTCATGCTCTCATTCTTTCCATATAATTACCATTTTAATCCCTAAATTGGAAAAAGAAACCCTAGGGACCTCAAAACCCTAAAATGTTCTTAACTAAAACATAGAATAAAATGAAAGAGAACAGAAGTAGATCCTACCTGATCCAAACAACACAAGGAATGATCCATTGAATCCTCCACAAGTAATTGGTGAACTATGGGGAGAAACTGCTCCAGAGATCAAAAGGTAAAAACGAGATGGTGAAAATGAATGGTAAGAACCAGCTTTTATATTTATTCTTTGCACATTAATCAAGTAAAATTTTGTTTTCATTTATTTAATCCATGAACATCTGGAGCAGGGTTAACAACTGATGCAATTATGATGTGCTTACATGTAAATTGAACATCTTTGACCACAAAGCAAACTTTTATCACTTTTTCGAGATTTGTTAAAAACGAAAAAGGAACCCCCTGGAGTCCTCTTTAAGCTCTTTTTAGACTCTCTAAACATGAAAATATTGTCGAGAGTTTGTCATTTCCAGCTCGTTAATGGATTAGAATCGATATCTACTCAGTATAGTTTTACCCCTTCTTCGGGCTGAGTTAGATTAACTACGAAAAAGGTACTCGTTGATCAAACATTATCAATAGGTTCTCTCTTGTATTGTTTTATTCTTTTTCAGACTTGAGAGACAAATTTACAAAAAAGAACTTGTGGAGTTTCCTTTTAGTCCCTTTTCAGACTCTCTAAACGCGAAAAGCACCGAGTTATCTTTGTCGTTAAAATTGTTAAAAACATTAAATAGCGACAAACTTGTCCATCTAGACAAGACCGAGTTTCACCTTCGCTAGACTCGTTAAAACATCAAATAGCGATGGATTCACTCGAAGGGTGGAATTATACAAGAATCATATGTTACTCTCCTCAAGATTGATAAAAAATAAAGAGGTATTGGTCAGAAATGACTGGGGAAAATGGGAAAAAGCTGAAAACACTTTATGGTAGTAGGTTGGTCTTGAACATGACACTTTCACCTCATCACCGTGACTATGTGGGTTGGGTCATTCAACTTGATGGTTATCACACCATTGGTCTATCATACAATCCATCACTTTGTTTTGGGTCAATGCTACCAATTCACTTCAGTGTCGCCGATATGTTCAAGAGAAGTCATCCAGTTCAAAACTTCATCCTTTACAATAAAATAAACCTTAATTTTCATACCCGCCATTCCTGAACCTTGTGTCCTCAGTCGATATTAAATCTCCAAAGTCATTTACCTTGTTTCGTGTCGTTGATGTGGGATACATCAAGGCCCTCCTGCGACGAGTTGCTTCTTGTCGACATCAACATATCATCCAAGAAGTTGACTTAGAAACATCCCTTCAGTACCTTGAGGCTTGCATACATCAATGGCAGGTTTCTCACTTCCGGTGATAGGTTGACATCACAGGCCTTCGGCCGAAAGACTTTGTATGGTGTTCGACATCAAATCACTTATTCACACCTTGCGAAATGTATTGCAGTACCTTGAGGGTCATTATCATTATCAGTGATTCCTCTCGCATTTGTTAATGGCTCACATCATTGGCTGGTAATCAGAAGATGTCTTTCCATGTTCGACCTCAGATCATTTATTCACATGGTTAGACTTGTACTTGAGTGAAAGATTGGATGAGATTGAAGACCCCAGATCTAATTTCATCCATCTGGGCTGCAATATATTTTCAAGAGTACTATATCAAATGTACAAATGGCCTTACATTCATGGTCATCCATTCATGGGTCTATATCTGTAGATGACTATATTTGTACATGTAATGAAAGTTTATAAGCTAAGCATGGGTATGCCTTCCCTCAGTTAGTTCGTGAGAAAAAATCAAACTATCATGACATTTGTATTGTAACTGATGCAGGTCACCTTCCACTTCGAAACCTTCTCTTCGAATGGTAAAGCATCTCACTTGACATGTTTGTTTTCAACTTCATGCTTTAGGGGGCAACTGTTACAGGTCAATTTGGGCACATCAATACCGAGTTCCAGATATGTATTATTAGGGTCCATCAAAACTCTAATTCAGTTGTTTTCATTCGCTAATGAGGTCAACCTACATCATGCTTGCCTCCCAAGAGTTTCCATGACACCATTCATCCAAAAAATGCCCCTAAAGAGATTAGTGCATGTAGCCTTCTATCAGGTTGCATTGTAATGTAGAAATTGCACTGACTGGGTGCACTGCAATGCAATTAGCCTTTGTTTCACTTGCACTGAGTGAGATTCATCAAATTTTTAAATGATTCCATTGGATTCCTCATCCAATGGATATTTCTGGAAGTTTCCAGGTTGATTGAGCTCGCATTTGGATGAGGAAGAAGATGAATGAACCTCAATCCATTATCCCTTCCTCCATGGAACCACTTCCCAATTTTGGCAGAGCATTCATGAGGGCCATTAATGGCTTAACCTCCTCCATTCAGCTATAAATTGACCAAGCATTCAAAGGCTGGTCTAGGTTGGAATTTCTTGAGATAAGTAAATGTTGTTTGAATGAGATTAGTAAGAGTATTGTAATGATGTCGAATTGTTGCTTCATGAGGAGAGAAGGGATTGAAACTGGAAGGAAGACACTGAATCAAGCATGAGCATTCATGGGTTGTAATCTTTCCTTTTATCAATAAAGAATTCAAAGATTTTTCCATTCATGTGTTTATATGATGTATATTATATTCTGGATTCTATGATATGTTTAATTAACAGATCATTATTGTATGCTTTGATGGGTTTCTGTGTCGGCTTGTGTGCAGGTACTTTCCAAGTGAGTTAAGTATGGAAAGGAGTGGCAGAATCGGTCAAAGGAGAGAGGGAGCAAGTGAAAGTTACAGGTTGGTTTCCTTTCCTCCTTCTATTATCTGTTGGTTATAGGAAAAACAACAAATTACTTTGTCTGTTGTTTCTAGACTAGCTACTAGGTCTAGAGGGTTAGGCATTTTTAGAGACACTAAATTTTCCCAAAACACACCTAGTCCCCATGTTTGACTCGGTGGATGGGGACGACTCTAGATTTTTTCTAGTAGTTCATCCCCTCATCTTTTCTTGCCTTCCTTTTTTACTACGAAACATTTTTCCATAAAGTATTAAGGCCATTCCTTTTTGCTGATTTGATACTTCATATCGAAGCCATTTTTTCCATGAGGCCTCAAATCACCTTCTGTTTAAATTGAATTCTTAAATTTGTCACTCATACTCAAACACCATCTAGTCTTTCCACTTGTTGACTCGTGTCAAATTTTTTTGTGAGTAACCATTATTTAGTCATGTTTTTAGGGTCCAATTTAGGCCCATTCCATGTGCCTTTTCGCATATAAACAACATCAACCTATTAATTACATTTGCCTATCATTAACTGGATATTTCCTTAAGGACACATGACTCTATTATTAGTGGTTGTGATGTTTATGCATGTTATCCATTGATATTATGATGAAGATAACATTAATGGTTATGTATGTTATCTATTGGTATTATGATGATTCTAGAATTAATGGTTATACATGTTCTCTATTGGTATTATGATGATTGTAACATTAATGGTTATGCATGTTCCCTATTGATACTATGATGATTGTAGCATAAATGGTTATGTTTGGTTTATATTGAATTTATGATGATGATAACTTTAATGGATAGGTATGTTTTCTATTGATGTTACGATGTTCATAACTTTGATGGATATGTATGTTTCCATTGATGTTATGATAATGATAGCCATGATAGATGTGTCCCCTATGTTACCTATTTGCATTAGTTCTGGTTCACAATGAACAATGATGCGAATGACTAGGTGATGTTGATGATGCTATTATGACAATGAATAACAACGAGAAACCTTATTACTGATGATTATTGAGTATGGCAAGAAACCACCAGAGGCACTTGCATATGACGAGTTGACGACACCTGGTTTAATGAAAATTTATATTTTGTCTTTGAAATTTTAAGTCAATTTTGAAACCTGCTATATATTTTATCTATATTCTGATGATATGTTAGAGGTTGCAGGCACATATTAGTTTCTTGGATGAATGACTCACATATGGGTGATGGGGATGTACAATTGGATGGAACTGCATGAGAGGGGTGGGCAGTGTCCCTGATCTAAACCACTAGCACTCCCGCTGTGACTTGGGATGGAAAGGTTGAAACACCTTCGCCTTGAAGATGACGATGTCATGAGGGCAGGTCCCAAAGTTGGGTCACTCATGAGGATTTTACCGGGGGGCGCGCATCAAGGCATATTCCTTGATCCCCGACACCATTAGTATCACTATAGCAGGAAACATAAGAGATGATAGTGGTCTCTGTCATTTCACCTATACTTTTCCCTCGTAGTCACTGAATGCTTGAAGGGCAAGTGGTGTGGCACCCTGAGAACTTCAAGGGAATTTCTTGAAGGTCATGACCAACTTGGCACCCTTGGCATCAGAAATAAACTGTTAGCCATGGCACCCTTGGAACTTCAAGGGAATTTCTTGAAGGACATGATCAACTTGGCACCCTTGGCATCAAAAATAAACTATTAGGCGTGACACCCTTGGAACTTCAAGGGAAGTTCTTGAAGGGAATAACCAAACTTGACACCCTTAGAATCATTAAAAATAAATAAATTAATAAATATAAACATGATATGAAAAACCAGGTAAATTCACATCAAGGGTAAATGATGTTAGAAACCGAGGTAATTAAATCAAGAATAAAACTTGGGTTAAGAGGATCATAGGAAGAAATACAATATTTTATCTTAAAAACTCTACCCTTCCCATGTTGGAAAATATTAGGTAGATAATGTAATTTAATTAGGTAAAAAGGGGAAAGAGGGACATAAATGTAAGGATAACTATTAAACCTAAAATAGTTAAACCTAATTAAGAGGAGGACGGTGAATTAAAATAAGATTAATAAATTAAATTTAGAGAAATTTAGAGAACCTCCATGTGGAAACAACCAACATAAGGATATCCATCTAAGAGATAACTTGAGTTAAATTAGGGAGTGGATAGGGGATCAAATCTTGACTTATCAATTGACTTTAGTAATGAACACAAATTAAGGAGTAAAAAGGGGATCAAGAGACAACTAGAAGAAGAAATAGGAATCTTGTTGAGGTGAGGAAAAATATTATTTTTAAATTAAAATTTAACGCAAATAATTTTGGAGATCCTTGATGAGAGAGTGACACACGGGTGGATGAATAATCAAAATATTGGATTAATAAAAATAGTTAATTATGCATGAAATGCCAAATTAGTTTAGATAAAAAGACTTCTGCTCAACTTGATATAGTTTATGCAAATCAAAATTACTGGATATGCCTCTACACAAGTTGATATGTTATAAGTTATTACTTTTAGACTATATTAAAATGTAGCATACTTCTACTCAAGTGAGATACTATACTAGCATAATCAATCTTAAACCTTGATTTATTAAGCACTGTGAGTGATAAAAAAAACTTGATGTCGGAGTTACTAAACTCAAGTATTTACATAATAATAAAGGGGACCCTCCATATAAATTTTTGTTAAATCGCTTTTATTTTGCTTGGCTTGATTTATTTTGTGGGATTTTTATTTTCTTCAGATTTTCATTTTGATTATTTTATGGAGTGTAGTTTCTCGTCATATTCCCAACGATTCTAATTTTCCTGAATATGGACTTACGGTTTGTGAATGACTCTTATTCAAAATTTAAATGATTTTTACCAACTAAACTTAAAAATCTACCAAATGTAATTTATTTTTGTATATTTAATTAATTTTATAATTTATAAATAATATTATTTAATCCATTTATTTAATTAACCTAGATTAATTTGATTGATTATAATTAAATATAATTAATCCGTAAATAACAAATTTTAATTAATTTATTAATCTAAATTAATTAAAATAATTCTAAATATTATTAATTAAGATAATTCTAGATATTATCCCATCCCCTCATGCCATACTCTCTTATATCTCCATTACACTCCCGAGGACTCCTTAAGAAGATCCAAAAAGCAACATTGTCTTTTTGTTGAATATTTTATTAAAAATGTTTTTAATTATTAATTAAATAATTTAATTTATTTTTTAAATTTTTAATTATTTTGTAATTTCATTAATTAATTTAATTTATATTTTTTTTTTTATAATTTGTCTATATATTTATAGTTTGTATAATTTTTTTATTTTTTATTTTTTAATGTAAAAGTTAAAAATAAAATTTAAAATTAGAATTTTTAATTAAAATGTCTAAATTTGGACTTGGCATGTATTTTTTTTTTAGCATATTAGCAGTTTTGACATCTCAACTTCAAAAATGCATATTTTGAATTCTATTTGACCAAACGAGGTTGGAGATGACTGTTAGAAAGATAGAAATGTGGAGAACAATTTGGGAACATTAAATCAACCAAATATACATATTTGGTATGCCTAATATTTAGCAGAAAATACAGCTCCAAATTTGCACCAAAAAACCAATTTTCTAAATTGTTTTGGAAAATTTGTTTAGTTGAAGCTTTCGGTTGTAGCTAATTAATTCAAGTCAGTCCTCTTGGGCCAAAGATATTATTACAAATATCATTGGGTAGCACACATTTCATTTATTTTATTAATTTATTTTGATTTCAATTTGAGAGTTTTTTTCCTAATTTTGGTATTTTTATTTTAATGAACAAATTCATTCATGTTAGATCTAAGACTTTTGTGATCCATAATGTTGATATCAATCTTTCAGATTAATCACATCGTTAGGATTTGGTTGACGCTTCGAACCAACTAATGTGGTTCGAATAAGAGTCATTTACAAATCGTAAGTCCAAATTCGGGAAAATTAGAATTGTTGGGAATATGACAAGAAACTGCACTCCATAAATAATCAAAATGAAAATCTGAAGAAAATAGAAATCCTGCAAAATAAATCAAGCCAAGAAAAATAAAAGCGATTTAGTGAAAATTTATATGGAGGGTCCCCATTATTATTATGTAAATACTTGAGTTTAGTAACTCCGACATCAAGCTTTTTTTATCACTCACAGTGCTTAATAAATTAAGGTTTAAGATTGATTATGCTTGTTAGGATTCCAAGAAACTCTCCTAGGTTGTAGCTCGGAGATGCCTAGTAACATATAAATTCAACTATTGTTGCAAGGTTTAATGGAAGGAATGAGGGTTTGGTTCAAGCCAGATAACCACTTCTACTTTGTTTCACTCCAGACATGCATGAACACCCTCAGACTACAAGGCTTTAGACCACCAATGCTCACATTTTAGATATTAGGTGAATATGGAGAATACTAACCACACCAGCAGATACACAAGACCATGTGATGGCCGGATGCAACTAATACAAAAACCTGCAAATCTAATCTATTAATTCAAAGACAGGATGACAACTCTCCTACATTAAATAGAAAGAAACCTGAGCAACCTATTCAGTGATGCATTCGAGATTCTAACTCAAAGATAAGATGACAGTTATCTAGTGCTAAACATCAAGAGATCAAGAACACAACATATTAGGCACAAGCTTAGAATAGAGGAAGATGGACAGTGAGCAGTTAACAGCAAAAGAAGCTTGTATTTGTTGAAAATGAAGATGAGACGCTGCAAGTGACAAAATGTCTACAGTCTCCAGAAGTTGAACCTTACATCAAATTCCAACCTTGATTACATCTTTCTTCTGGATATTTATAAGTTTTCGTTACAATGGCACTTGGTCGTTTAGGTATGGAGGGGTCATAATTGACCACCAACTGCATTTAACCGCTTGATGGAGTCTCTGAATGAGGTTGCTTGTTTCAGTGGGTGAATCCGATCTGTTCAGGTGCTGTGCTATCCTTTAGGCGGTTGGAGTGCTCGTATCGGTGGAGTCCATGACTGATAAATTCAGTTATAGAGTCATGCTATGTCCTTTTCTCCTTTGGCCATGCTTTTTGTCAAATATGGTTGTTGGGGGTCTGACTGTGACTGACGCTGGCAGAGCTGGTCATCTCCTTCTTCGAGCAACATAATGGGCAGAGGACGTGGAATGGGTGGGTAGGTGGATGATTTGGGTGAGTGAGAAGAATGACCGTCGGATCGGAGAAATGAATGGAGGAGATGGCTCGACAGAGGCTATCAGTCGAGGTGGGAGCAGGGTGTGTTAGGGCCGTTGGATCTTCAGCAGACAGATCAGACGGTCATCGGGCTACGGAGCTACACAGATGTTTAACGGGCAGGGGGGGTTTGGTCGGGCGGTAATGGTTTTCATCGCACTGCTTTCGGGCGTTAAGTGGTAAAAGTCCAGGGCCGAGCGATTCCATTCAATGATCAACATGTGGTAGCGGATGAGAGAGAATAAACGCTCTAATTGTGCACTATCGCTCAATCAAATTGTCGGTGCGATGAATGCGAATATCGTCAGATCTTGGCGGAGATGATCTGACAGCAGAGAGTGGTCAAACGGGTCACCTTTATCGGGTGCGATGTGGGCCGTTAGATTATCAAGGAATGATCAATGGTGGGAAAGCGATGAGGGGTTTATGAGCGCGTGAGGGTGTATGGGTAAGGTTTTATGGTTGGTTTGGGGTTTTGCGCTTGGGGCTAAGGCCAAAGGGGGTTACATTGTTGGGTTTAGGAGGCAAATAGGGAAACTGAGGTGGTGGAGAGTAGGCAGGGTAGGAGAAAGAAAGGGAAGAATGACCAATGTGAGGCCCCTTTTTGGACATAACCAAATAGACCATGCTCCTTTCTAACTTTAGCAAGTCAACGCTGCATAGCAGAGCTAACACTGGCTCCTTCTAGGGATGAAAGCCTCCCTGTGAGGTTTCAAGAACTGTAGACCACTGCCTTTCATACAAAAACAAGATCAACAATATTTCCTAGTGTTCCGTTGGGCATGGAGTCTGATTAAGCCTACACGAAAACTTTGTAAAAGAAAATATTTACAATGTTGAGGCCTAAAGGCCTTAAACAACATAAATCTTCAAAAACCGCCCATTGATTGGGCCATCAAAAGCTGTTTCTCCTTCCATACTTTGCAGCATGAAAGTGTTTCTCCCTTGGACCTAAGCAATGACAAAAGGTCTAGCCCACAGAGCATTGAACTTCCCATGATTACCTTTCTTCTCCTTCACTGCATCCCATTTAAGAACCAAGTATCGAATTTGAAAACTGTCCATCTTTGCATTTCTGTCAAAGGCTTCCTTGATCCTCTTTTGATGAGCTGCAAACTTTTAAATCAATTGTTCTCTGATTTTATGCACTTTAGCCAAGTCACTAATCCTCTTTACCATGTCACTTTCCTCATTCTGCTCTTCCTGCAAAAACTTAGCCACAGGGAGGGCCAACTGGATTTGGAGTACAACCTCAGTGCCATAAACCAACTTGAACGGAGAATTCCCTGTGGATTTCTTGGTGGTCACCTTGTCAGCCCACAATGCAAACTTCAGTTTGGAATCCCAGATCCTTTTGTTGTATTCCAGCAGCTTTTTGATTATCCTTATCAGGCTCTTATTGGATGATTCCGCTAGACCATTACCTTGAAGGTAATATGAGGTGGAATTCACTAGCTTAATTCCCACTGAGTCACACATGTCCACCGATTCTTTTGCCCTGAAGGCTGCTGCATTGTACATAACCAATTTGTGTGGATAGCCAAACCTGGTGAAAATGTTTTTTTGTTAAGAACTTCATGACAACATGGTGATCAACTTTCCTAGTAGGGATGGTCTCAATCCATTTCGTGAAGTAGTCAGCGGCTACTAAGATCCATCTGTGCTGGCCACTAGAATGTGGATGAATTTCCCCTATGAAATCCAAGCCCCACTGCTGGAAAGGGCCACCGGCATGTATCAGCTTCAAGGGTAAGGACTTAAACTGTTGTTTTCCTTCAAACATCTGGCACTTGTCACAGGATCTTACAAATGAAAAGACATCAGAAAACAGAGTGGGCCAATAATACCTAGCTCTGAGGATCTTGAGGGCTGTAGTTTTCCAGTAGTGATGTCCCCCACAGATGCTAGAATGAAACTGATGCAGGACCTCCACAGATTGTTCTTTGTCCAGACATCTTAAAAGGATTCCAGATGGATCCCTCCAATAAAGCAAGTTTTCATGAATACAGAACATGGCTGCCATGAGCTTCATAGTCCTGGCTTGGCTTGAACTTAGGCCTGGAGGAACTTCTAGCTTCAACAAAAATTGAGCTATTGTAGAATACCATTCACAAGAAGCTATATTTACAGCCAACGACCGGTTCTTCCCTCGTTCAACTATTTCTCCCCCTGTCTGTCTGTCATCTGAGTTTGTGCTTATCAAATTCATGTCCAGCATCCTGCAATTTTCTTTAGCCATCAGCTTAGCAAGGCCCCGACCCTTAATAAGCTTGGTGGGCTTCAGTTCTATGTTGAATTCAATAAGCTTTGCAATCCATTTAGCCCTCCTTCCATCAACATCTTGTTGCGTTAGGACATCCTTTACTGAAGCAGAGGGCACATATGCGATTACCTTGGAGTGTAGAATGTATATTCGGAAAGCTTTTAAAGATTTGATAAGAGCATAGGCCTGTTTTTCGATAATATCATACCTTAGTTCAGCATCCCATAAGACTGCTACAAGGGTGTCACCGGAAGCAAAGGAGAAGATATGGAACTCCTTGCTATAGTCTAGGCTAATTAAAGTGGGGGCTTCCATAATAGCTCTTTTGATGGCTTCAAAAGATCTTCTTGCTGCATCAGTCCATTTGATCTCTGATTCATTTTTCAGCATGGAGGTGATATGCTTTACCAATTATGCAAAATTAGGAATAAACCTCACAAAATTTATTTTACCCAGAAATGATTGGATGTCCTTTTTTTATCTTGGGACAGACAAGGTCTGTATCGCTTTCACTCTTTCTGGGTCAATCTTGACACCTACAGTAGAAACAATGTGTCGTAGAATCTTGCCCTCTTCTAAAGCAAACTATGACTTCTTAGGATTCACTGATATCCCAAACTTTTTGCACTTCAGAAATACTTTCTTTAAATGCTGCAAATGATCTTGATGGCTGATGGAGTAGACTTTTATATCATCCAGGTAGACAAGGACAAACTTATCCTTCTCTCCTACAAACGCTATATCCATAGCTCTCTGAAAGGTGGCCCCAACATTCATCAGCCCGAAGGGCATCTTAGAGTACATAAAAGTGCCCCAAGGAGTGGTGAAAGCAGTCTTTTCTTGGTCATCTGGATGTACAACAACTTGGTTATACCTTGAAAATCCATCCAGGAAAGACATAACTTTGGCTCCTGAGACTTTCTGCAGCAAATGCTCCATCTTGGGCAGAGGATAATTGTCTTTCTTAGAGCATTTTTTCAGGTTCTTGAAATCAACACACAACCTGATTTCTCCACTCTTCTTCCTCACCACTACCAAGTTGACTACCCACTTTGAATACCTCAGAGAAACTATGATTTTGGAAGCCAACAACTTCTTGATTTCTTTTTCAATCAGAGGGAGGAGCAAAGGATTAATGGGCCTCAACTTCTGTTTGAAAGGAATGGTGTCTTTCTCTAATGGGATCTTATGCTGGATGATATTTTTGTCATAAGTTTTAAGATCACTGTATTCCCAGGCAAAGACATCAACAAATTGCTTCATTAAGGTGTAGTACTCAGAACTTTGGGCAACAGACAAATCGGTGGACAGATTTATATACTTTGGCTGATCTGGACTCCCTATGTTATGCCTATGGAAAACATACTAATTTTCTTTTTGGGTAGCCTTATGAGGCACATTGTTATGGTCAAAAAGCTTCTCTAGAGGCATTAGACCTTTAGGTATATGATTGCTAGGCAACTATACAATACTGTCTTGGCCAATTCTATTCCCTAGCTGGGGCTGGGGACATTCCTCCAACGTTTCATTCTCTTGATCAATTTGCATTTCAGAGAATTCATCAATGACTTGCAGAAACCTATTTACTTCATCATCATCCTCAAAGACTTTCCAGTGCTGGACATTATCAGGCAAGGATGGTCTATATTTTATCTGGACTTCATAAACCAATTTAAGGGGCATTGGAGGGATGAACATGCTAGCAGACACAACAAGGGAATCAACAAGTTGATTTTTTGCTCTAGGAATATATGAGATACAAAAACCATCAAAAGCATATTTGAGTCTCCATACCTCATCTCTGTATGCTTTCAGCCTTCGGTTCCTTGCTTGGAACGTTTTGTTCACTTTTTGAATGATGAGATCGATATCTCCAAATACATTTATGTCTCTGATTCCCATGTCTTTGGCAGTGTTTAAGCCCAATATCAGAGCCTCATAGTCTGCTATATTGTTGGTGACCTGAAAAGTCAGTTTAAAAGATAGATGTGTGCTTTCTTGTCTTGGAGACACCAGCACCACTCCTGCTCCTAGAGTTTCCCTTGAACAGGCTCCATCAAAGAACATATCCCAAGCCCGTGTCCCTTCCTCTTCCATGGCCTGACATATTGGTTTCTTGAGCTGCACCGGGGCCCTATGGGATTCTTCAATTTGGTGAATACATGCTCCAAAATTAGTGTCCACAGCGTAGATGGGATGATTAGTGGGATTCTTCTCATCACTGATGATATAGGCTAGCTGGGATTCCCTGTATAGTCTTCTGCTTTCTCCTCCAAAAACTAGGACAGTGGCATAAGACAAGTCATTTTGCAATGTCCCACCCAACCTCTTAATCCACCCTCTGGAAAGTAACATACCAAACTTAGGGGGGACATCTGCTACCACAATATCCATCATCATGCTCTTCATGGGTAGCTGAGTTAGGGTGATGGCTAAGTCTTTGATTAACCCCAAACATTTCACCTTCCTCGAATCAAAGGAGAACAAGTCATGATAAGGTCTGGTAATATCAAGGCCTAATTCTTCCATGATAGCTTTGGGCATCAGATTATCACTGGCACCTGTGTCCAACAGGCAGTTGTGGAGGATTTTATTGTGAATGGTCAAGGAGACATAGAATGATGGGGAATTTTCATCAGCAGGTTCAGTCATTGGGCTAAGCACAACTGCAGGTTTATCATCTTGTAAGTTCACATGGTCATTGGATGTTTGTGTGGCTTTCAACTCAAGGGCATCAAGGATGGGCTTCTTAAAGACCTCACTCTTTACAAGTTTTATCAGAGGTACCGATATTTTTAACTTCTGGACTTCTGATTAGAAATTGAAAGGGGAAGGGGACTTTTCAGGGCCTCTTACCTCTTGCGTTGGCATTTTGAGGATGATGGGATCAGCTGTCGGTCGCTTCTGCTTGCAGATCTCTTGCTCTGTGGGGACAACAGCTCTTTGAGCAGGATTCTCTTTGACATTACTCGTTCTTGACCTCAAGTTATACCTTTGCTGGCCTTCAGTCTATAGAAAAGCTTCTCTGTCCCACTCTTGAATGGTCTGGTCCCTGAGTAATGACTCCTCGTAGGTAGCTAATGTCAAAAAGGCAGCACCGCCCTTGTCTTCCATGTAGTGAATCTCATCCTCTTCATCAAACTACTCCTCCTCCATGACTACGTTCTGGAGAGGAGTCTTCACCCTTTGTTCTTCACTGGCCTCTTTGCCCCTCTGAATAATCTACAATTTCTCATTTGCTCTTCTAAATGGATTTGGATTTCTAGGAGCAAATGTATTAGGAAGCCTTGCTTTCCCAGAACTCTGCTCAACCTTCAGTTTGGATACTTCAGCAGCCAATGACTCTATCATTTTAGTCATTTTGTCTATTTTGGGTTCTGAAGATGAAGAAGAAGAAGAAAAATCACCTCTCTACCTCCTTTAGCATGTCCTTTGAGTTTTTCTGTAGCCATGATATTGGATTCCACCTCTAAGGCTGCATCTTGCATTTAAACTAGAGAGGCACATCTTCTTTCTCTTAATAGCAAGCAGAAATCAGAATCAAAGGAATTGACATAGGTGAGTTTGTCAGAGGTGGGTGTAGGCTTCACTTCAGCTGGTATCTTGCTAAACATACGATTGAATCTTTTATTAAGGTCAGATAATGACTCCCCATTCTCCCTTTTCAGGTTACCAAACTCAGTATGGTAATATAGCAGGTCTTTCTTATCTCCCTAATGCTTTAGAAACACATAATCTAATGCTTCAATGTCTGCTATAGACCTAGGGGTCAGCTATCTGAACCACTTTCTAGCCTCTCCATCAAGGCTTTGGACAAATACTCTCATCCACACATCATCTTCACTGATGTCTAGGTTATCAGAATAGCTATAAAAAGACTCTAGGTGTTCTTCACCTGTTACTCCCTCTGTACCAGTGAACTTAGGCATGTATTTCTGATATTCTCTTACAGGCATGACATTCAAAGGAATAGGTAGGACCAGGGATCCATACCTGGCAGCTATGATTCTTTCCATTTTGGTGGGTGCTTGTGGGCTTGCCATGACTGGGGTAGATGGAAGGGTACTGGCAGTTTGGAAGGTAGGGAGTTGAGAAATGACTAACAGGGCTAAAGGAATATGATGGATTGGAAGGGAAGTTTCCTTTGGACTAAGATCCAAAGGGGAACTTATTGAACAAGGAGCTTTATGAATCTCTGAGAGTATTTCTTCATTGATAATGCTAGGCTCTATATTTTCAACATGTGCATGCTCTGTTACAAGCCTTTCTTGCAGAGATACATAAGATTGTTTAGGCTTACTTGATCATGATGCTCCTTTTCGTGATATCTTGCTTTGCTTGACAATCTTCTCAGGGTTAGGCACTGGGTCAGCTGGTGATTTTTGATGATTTCTCTGAGTGTGTCTCACAAATTGAGCCAAAACTGTGATGTGGAGTCACCAAAAGATTAGTCCTCCAGTAGAGTCGCCAGATAGATGATTACAACCAGAAATGTGTCCAGACTTTGTCTATCATCAAAGCTAGATCTGTGTTTTTCTCCCAAGGAAGTTGAGCTTCAATCTCCTCTCCACGACAATGGCGCCAATTATGTTAGGATTCCAAGAAACTCTTATAGGTTGTAGCTCGGAGATGCCTGGTAACATATAAATTCAGCTATTGTTGCAAGGTTTAATGGAAGGAATGATGGTTTGGTTCAAGCCAGATAACCACTTCTACTTTGTTTCACTCCAGAAATGCATGAGCACCCTCAGACTACAAGGCTTTAGACCACCAATGCTCAGATTTTAGATATTAGGTGAATATGGAGAATACTAACACCAGCAGATACACAAGACCATGTGATGGCCGACTGCAACTAGTACAGAAACCTGCAAATCTAATCTATTAATGCAAAGACAGGATGATAGCTCTCCTGCATTAAATATAAAGAAACCTGAGCAACCTATTCAGTGATGCATTTGAGATTCTAACACAGAGATAAGATGACAATTATCTAGTGCTAAACATCAAGAGATCAAGAACACAGCATATCAGGCACAAGCTTAGGACAGAGGAAGATGGACAGTGAGCAGTTAACAGCAAAATAAGCTTGTATTTGCTGAAATTGAAGATGAGACGCTGCAAGTGACAAAATGTCAATAGTCTCCAGAAGTTGAACCTTACATCAAATTCCAACCTTGATTACATCTTGCTTCTAGATATTTATAAGTTTTCGTTACAATGACACTTGGCTGTTTAGGTATGGAGGGGTCATAATTGATCACCAACTGCATTTAACTGCTTGATGGAGTCTTTGAACAAGGTTGGTTGTTTCAGTGGGTGAATCCAATCTGTTCAGGTGTTGTGTTGTCCTTTAGGTGGTTGGAGTGCTCGTACTGGTGGAGTCCATGACTGATAAATTCAGTTACAGAGTCGTGCTATGTCATTTTCTCCTTTGGCCATGCTTTCTGTTAAATATGGTTGTTGGGGGTCTGACTATGACTGATGCTGGCAGAGCTGGTCATCTCCTTCTTCAGGCAACAAAATGGATAGAGGATGTGGAATGCATGGGTAGGTGGATGATTTGGGTGAGCGAGAAGAATGACCGTCGGATCAGGGAAATGAATGGCGGAGATGGCTCAATGGAGGCTATCGGCCGAGGTGGGAGCGGGGTGTGTTAGGGTCGTTGGATCTTCAGTGGACAGATCGGACGGTCATCAGGCTACGGAGCTACGCGGACGTTTAATGGGAGGGGGTGGTTTGGTCGGGCGATAATGGTTTTCATCGCATCGCTTTCGGGCATTAAGTGGTAAAAGCTTGGGGCCGAGCGATTCCATTCAATGATCGACACGTGGCAGCAGATGAGAGAGAAAAACCACTCTCATCGCACGCTATCGCTCGATCAAATTTCCGGCGCGATGAATGCAAAGACCGTCAGATCTTGGCGGAGATGATCTGACGGTGGAGAGTGGTCGAACGGGTCACCTTTATCGGGTGCGATGTGGGCTGTTAGATTATCGGGGAATGATCAATAGTGGGAAAGCGATGAGGGGTTTATGAGCGCGTGAGGGCATATGGGTAAGTTTTTATGGTTGGTTTGGGGTTTTGCGCTTGGGGCTAAGGCCAAAGGGGGTTACATTGTCGGGTTTAGGAGGAAAATAGGGAAACTGAGGTGGTGGAGAGTAAGTGGGGTAGGAGGAAGAAAGGGAAGAATGACCAATGTGAGGCCCCTTTTTGGACATAACCAAATAGACCATGCTCCTTTTTGACCTTAGCAAGTCAGCGCTGCATAGCATAGCTAACAATGCTAGTATAGTATCTCACTTGAGCAGAAGTATGCTACATTTTAATCAAGTCTATAAGTAATAACTTATAACATATCAACTTGTGTAGAGGCATATCCAATAATTTTGATTTGCATAAACTATATCAAGTTGAGCATAAACGTTCCTTGAATTTTTTCGAAATAATGGGTATAGCAGGCCCGAGAGCCTCAAGGCCTTTCACCAAGCCAATAAAGTGCCTAGAGTAAAGATCGTCTGTGCTGATCCTATCGCTAAGGTTCATCTCCCGTATATTCAGGGGACCACGGATAAGATTGCCCATATTCTTAAAAATATGAATGTCTCTTCTTCTTTCAAACCTCTCCAAACTGTTGGGTGTGGAGCCTGATTATCTTCTGTATTCAAAGGTATTTCCACATTGGACCCCAGTTCAAAATGGGGCGGAAACACCGCCCGTAAAATATTCGCTGCAGGGGGGGTCCAGGGGGCATGGCTGTGACCTTTGGGGAGCCCCCCCTGGCGGGGGGTTTTGGGGGTAGCGCCCCCGAAGCTAAGAATAGATGTAAAATTGCCTTGTAAAAGTATAGTAATTTCTAGTCAATCTGAGCCGTTCATTAGGCGGATATATGACGGTAGAAGTTATGCTTAATTTAGTGTTTTTTGCCCTAGAAGGCAACCCCTCACTATATATGAGGGAATTGTATTGCATCTATGTAGATCTGTATTATGAGTGAGAAAGAAGGAGGAGATTGAGAGCCAAGAGGGTGTTACAATAGATCTGCTGTAGGTTGTATCTATTCAGTTTGCTGGATAATATAAAAGGAAGGACTGGTTGTTTCTCCGTGGAAGTAGCCCAAACTGGGTGAACCAAGTATATCTATGTCTCTCTTGTTTTATGCGTTTTCCGTGTTTATATTTCTGCAATATTTTATGTGTTTCATTGCTCCGTAATATATAATTTTCTAACAACTGGTATCAAAGCCGAAGATCTTTTTTGGCTAACAAACTTGCAGGAGAGAAGGATTCCTGGTTCGAGTGGGAGCAATGGCAAAAGATGATAAGTTTAGGGTCTAGAAATTTAATGGCCAAAACTTCTCGTTGTGGAAGATGCAGATGGAAGAATATCTATATAAAAAAGATCTGTACCTACCATTGGGCAGAAAAACAAAGATTCCAACAGGTATGACAGATGAAGAATGGAACCTTCTTGATAGAAAGGCACTCAGAACAGTACGGTTGTGCCTCGCAGCGTCGGTTGCCTTCAAAATTTCGAAGGAAGCAATGATAGAGGGTTTGATTAAGGCATTGGCGAAACTATATGAAAAACCCTCAGCCTCAAATAAGGTATTTCTTATGAAGCATTTATTTAATATGAAGATGTCGGAAGGTGGATCTGTTGCAGGCCATTTAAATCATTTTAATACTGTTACAAGTCAGTTAAGTTCTGTAGGGGTAAACTTTGATGATGAAGTTAGAGCTCTGTTATTCTTGTGCTCATTACCAGAAAGTTGGAATGGTTTAGTAATGGCCATTAGTAACTCTGTTTCTGGATCTAGTACTTCAAAGTTTGATGATGTTTTCGGTGCTATCCTTAGCAAGGAAATGCGACAGAAAAGCTTCGGTGAGACATCCGGTAATGCTTTGAGTGCAGAGTCTAGGGGAAGAAAAATGGAAAGAGGAAAGAGCTCAGGATATCGCAGTAAATCAAGGAAAGGCAGATCCAAGTCCAGATCGGGGATAGTCTGCTGGAAATGCGGAAAGAAAGGACACATAAAGAAATACTGTAGATCTTGGAAGGGAAAAGAAGGAGATGCATAGCAAGAAAACAATCATGAAGCAAATGTGAAAAGTGAGGTGTTACAAGATGCTTTGATTCTTTCTTTTGAAAATATTACTGATTCCTGGGTGGTAGATTCAGGGGCCTCATTCCATGACACACTTGATAAGAAATACTTTCATGACTATGTTCAAGGAGATTTTGGACAAGTCCATTTGGGTGATGATAAACCCTGTAAAATTGTTGGAATGGGTAAGGTTCTTGTAAAGCAGCACAATGGAAACAAATGGCTACTAAAGGAGGTAAGGCATGTTCCAAATCTGAAGAAAAATTTGATTTCAACAGGGAATTTAGGCGGTGAAGGTTGTGTGAAAACTTTCACAGATAAAGCTTGGAAGGTCACCAAAGGAGCCCTGGTAATAGCAAAAGGTGAAAAGGTTGGTACATTGTATTTATGCAATGTTATTTCTAACTCTGTTAATGCTTTAACTTCCGAAGGAGCAGATGCAACATTATGGCATCATAGGCTCGGGACACATGAGTGAGAAGGGGATGAAGATCCTTCACTCAAGAAATTTATTGCCGGGTTTGAAGAATGTTGATTTGGACTTCTGTGAGAATTGCATTTATGGAAAACAAAAGAGAGTCAGATTTCTCAAAGTTGGGAAAGAAAAGAAGAGCGAAAAATTAGAGCTTGTGCATACAGATGTATGGGGACTTGCTCAGGTATCATCTCTCGGCGACTCTCGTTATTATGTTACTTTTATTGATGATGCAACTAGAAAAACTTGGATTTATTGTATTAAGAATAAATCTGATGTATTTGATACTTTCAAGAAATGGAAAGCTTTGGTTGAGATTGAGACAGGAAAGAAATTGAAGTGTCTCAGATCAGACAATGGAGGTGAATATTGCAGCAACGAGTTTGATAGGTACTATTCAAAGCATGGACTTCACAGAGAGAAGACAGTTCCAAGAACACCACAAGAAAATGGTGTGTCAAAAAGGATGAACAGAACAATCATGGAGCGTGCAAGGGGCATGAGATTGCATGCAGGATTGCCTTTACAATTTTGGGCAGATGCTGTAGATACTACTATTTATCTAATAAACAGAGGGCCATCAAGTTCCTTGGATGGTGGTGTTCCAGAGGAAGCATGGACAGGTAAAAAGGTAAACTACTCCTTTTTAAAGCCTTTTGGTTGTGAGGCCTTTGTCCATATTAATAAAGAAAATAGAACAAAGCTTGAGGCAAAATCAAAGAAATGTACCTTTATTGGATATGGTGTTAATGATTTTGGTTATCGCTTATATGATTATGAAAATAACAAAATAATTAGGAGCAGAGATATAATATTCAATGAAAAGGTCTTGTATAAGAATCAGTTGCAAGAAAAGAAATAGGAAAAAGAAAACAAGGAATACACAGTTCTTGATGAGATCACTGAAAAATTAAAGGTGCCTGAAAATAGTAATAATCAACAACCACAACAACAAAAACCACCACAACAGCAACAAGCACCCCAAACACCTGAAAGTGGTGTTAAAAGATCTACTAGGATAAGTAGACCCCCTGAATGATACTCTCCTTCATTATATTATTTATTGTTGACTGATTCTGGTGAACCCGAATGTTATGAAGAAGCAATGCAGGTTGAAAGCAGGAAGAAGTGGGAGCTAGCCATGGAAGAAGAGATGGACTCAATGCATAACCAAACTTGGGACTTAGTTAGGTTGCCTGCAGGTAAAACTACATTGCAGAATAAATGGGTTTACAAGCTGAAGGAAGAAGATGGAGGAAAACAGAGCTACAAAGCTAGACTTGTGGTGAAGGGGTTTGCATAGAAGAAAGGTATTGATTTTGATGAAATATTTTCTCTTGTTGTTAAAATGACTTCAATCAAAACTATTCTAAGTCTAGTAGCAACTGAAGATTTGCATCTTGAGCAGTTAGATGTAAAGACAACCTTTCTCCATGGGGATTCGGAGGAAGAGATATATATGCAACAGCCACAAGGATATGAGGTAAAAGGGAAGGAGAAAATAGTGTTCAGGTTGAAGAAGAGCTTGTATGGCTTAAAACAGGCTCCAAGGTAGTGGTATCTAAAATTTGACAAGTTTATGTCTGAAAAAGGTTATACTAGATGTCACTCTGATCATTGTGTTTATCTGAAAAAGAAAAATGATGGCATCTATATTATATTGTCATTGTATGTAGATGACATGCTTGTTGCAGGGTCTAACATGCAGGAAATAAATGTGCTCAAAAGAAAATTGGAAAATTCATTTGCAATGAAGGATTTGGGAGATGCAAAACAAATCCTTGGTATGAGAATAACTAGAGACAGAAAAAATCGCAAACTAACATTGTCTCAAAATGAGTACATACAAAAGGTGTTGAAAAGATTTAATATGCATAATGCAAAACCTGTTAGTACACCTTTTTCTAGCCATTTTAAACTTAGTAAGGAAATGTGCCCAAAGACCCAAGAAGACATGGATTGGATGTCTAAAGTTCCATATGCATCAACAATTGGAAGCTTAATATATGCAATTGTCTACACAAGGCCTGATATTGCACATGCAGTGGGAGTTGTAAGCAGGTACATGAACAATCCAGGAAAGGAACATTGGATGGCAGTGAAATGGATTCTCAGATATTCGAAAGGTACCACAAATCAAGAATTATGCTTTGGTGGTTCAATCATTTCTCTACAGGGATATGTCGATGCAGATATGGCAGGTGATAGAGATAACAGGAGGAGAACTACATGATATGTATTTACTGTAGGTGGAACAGCTGTTAGCTGGGTTTCAAAAATCCAAAGTGCTGTTGCACTTTCAACAACAGAAGAAGAGTATGTTGTTGCTACAGAGGCTACTAAAGAAATGATTTGGTTACAAAGGTTTATGGGTGAATTGGGTAAGGAGCATGATATGGGCACGTTATACAGTGATAGCTAAAGTGCCATTCATCTTGCAAAGAACTCATCATTTCATTCTAGGACTAAACACATACAACTCAAGTACCATTTCATACGATCAATGTTGGAAGATGGAGAGTTGAAGTTGGAAAAGATACACATTAGCCAAAATCTTGCAGATATGCTAAAAAAAGTTGTAACCAGGAAAAAACTGAGAATATGCCCAGTTTCAATTGGTCTTCAAGTATGATGAAAAAGATGAGAAACAACTAGGTCCAAAGACGAGTCATTGTCCAACAAATGAAGCAGCACTGGAGTTGCTATAATTAGTCTCCAAGTGGGAGATTGTTGGGTGTGGATCTTGATTATCTTCTGTATTCAAAGGTATTGCCACATTGGACCCTAGTTCGAAATGGGGCGGCAACGCCGCCCATAAAATATTCGCTGCAGGGGGGGTTCAGGGGGGGCGGCTGCGACCTTTGGGCCCCCCCCCCTGGCGGGGGGTTTCGGGGGCAACGCCCCCAAAGCTAAGAATAGATGTAAAATTGCCTTGTAAAAGTATAGTAATTTCTAGTCAATCTGGGCCGTTCATTAGGCAGAGATCTGACGATAGAAGTTATGTTTAATTTAGGGTTTTTTGCCCTAGAAGGCAACCCCTCACTATATATGAGGGAATTGTATTGCTTCTATGTAGATCTGTATTCTGAGTGAGAAAGAGAGAGGAGATTGAGAGCCAAGAGGGTGTTACAGTGGATTTGCTGTAGGTTGTATCTCTTCAGTTTGCTGGATAATATAAAAGGAAGGATTGGTTGTTTCTCCGTGGACGTAGCCCAAACTGGGTGAACCACATATATTTGTGTCTCTCTTGTTTTATGTGTTTTCTGTGTTTATATTTTGGCAATATTTTATGTGTTCCATTGCTCCGTAATATATAATTTCTAACACAAACCATTAAAAATTCCCTTAGATCCGTTAAAGACCCTATTGACCCGAAAGACACGAAAGGGGTCTACCTTATTCCCTGCTCCTATGGTACCCCCTACATTGGAGAGACAGGTAGGTCTATTAAGTAGAGAATCAGTGAACATGTGACTGACATTAGACACAGTCGCTCTCACACATCAGCCCTTGCTGAGCATTCTGTGAAATCAAAACACCATGTCTGCATTGAAGATTCCAAAGTCATTGCTAGGGTTGATCATTTCCACCACAGGAAACTCAGAGAAGCGATTGAAATTGAGAGGCATGCCAAAAACCTCAATAGGGATGATGGCTGGAAATTAAGTAAAAGCTGGATTCCAGCTCTCTCCTCTTGACCCTTCGTCCCCTCCCTCTCCTTTCCCCTTTCCGTTCTTGTTGGATCTCCCTTCTCGCCTTCTGGTTTTTCCCCCTCGATCCTGCATTAATTTTCTTTAATTTCTTTGTTTGCTGTCGAAGTATATCTCTGATCTAATATTATCTTTTGCCTTCCTCCTTTTTAATGTGATTAGTTTTCCTCCTTCCTATTATAGTATTTTATTTTATATATATTAAAATAATATATTAAAATTATTATATCTTATTAATCAATATATTGTATTATAAGTGAATTTAAATATTAAGATAAGAATTTTTAATATTATTAATCTCTATAATATCAATAATAATAGAAATACCATCGGTTCATCATTAGCCATCCTCCATTTTTATGTGATTAGTTTTCTTAGTCTTTTTATTTTATTAAAATTATTATCATAGAAATTAATATATCGAATTATATTAAAATAATGTATTTAATATTATTATTAATCTCTATAATAATATTATACCATCGGTACATTATTGATAGGATTTAATATTACAGTCCCTCTATAAGATTATAATAATAATTAATAATATTAAATTATTAATAAATTAAATACTATTCCAATCAATAAAAGATAGGGTCAGACCCTAACACATTACACTATTTAAACTAACTATTTATAGATGACATTACTATTAAACATTTAACTTATGATTTCTAAATAATATTACTTCATAACAACTAGTTTCTATTACTATAAGTCAAACCCTAACAAACTATATTATTAATTATCTCTAGACAATATTACTACAATAGTTAATATTAATTAGCTCTAAAAATTAATATTTAATTCTAATATTCCATTTATAATATCGAAATTTAATATTTATTTATTACACAACAACTATTTTATAACTAAATTTAATTTTATCATTTTAAAATATCGAAACTAAATATTTATTTATTACATAACAAGTTACCTAACGGCTATTTTCCAACAGCAAACTCTGGGCAGTGATGCATCCTTGCTATTTATTCCCTCAGATCTATTGATTTCTCTCCTCCTGCACTTCCCTGTGACATACCTCGAAGTGCCCAAAACATAACCATTATACAGTATACTCATCTATGTATACAACCCAGATCCCTCCTAAGACTTTGTTTGGAAAATGCTTTGAGCTTTCCGTGAAGAAATAGCTCTTAAAACCTTAAAATGAGGATCATTTCTCTTTTGAGGCTTAAAACAATGATGATCGCTTGTTGCACTGTACTTGACCAGTGATGGCATCACTCTGGCACCTAAATTTTCCTTAGGCTGAAGGAAGGCAAAATTCAGGGTAACCACAAACCACGCTCAGTCTGGTAGCTAGCCCTACCAGAACAGGAGAGGGCTCTCTCCGGGTCACACTCAGGAAAATAAACAATAGGGTCTTAGATGACTAAAAAATGAATACTGATTTTAGGCTAGGTAAATAAATATGATAGAGGTATTTTGAAAAATGACTGAGCTTTCTGGGATGTGTGGGGGCCAAGGAACAACATGAGAAGAGAATTTAACTCAAAGACGCAGATTATTTCGTGAGGCAAGATAGGCGGAAAGTCTAGCAATTAGATTCGAAATGGTATGGAGTGGAGAGATTGTTTAAGAGTGTGAAAAGGGCATAAATACATGAATCCATTTCAACAGAAGAAAACATAGAACATGAAAACTATCCCAAGGCAGAGCAGTACACTGAATTCTACCTTTTTACTTAGAAAGCTTTCACTAGAAATGAATATGAATGAAAATATGAAACATAACGAAATACATATGAAACATAAAGAAGATAAATTTGCTAAACTCATGCCACAGGAATCTCATGAACCAGAGCTGCAATCTTTCATTAATTCTCTGTCAAAATGTACAGTGAGTGACTGGGTGTCTCTCCCACAGTTTCCCAGAAATTCCAACCCTTTGCAAATAGTGTTGCTTACAATAAATAGACTATGCCATTGGGAAATAGAACGACCCATAGTTGGGGATTTTTTCAAATGATTACAAACTGGAAATGGAAAGCCAACCATTAGTTATAGGTGTAGTGTTACAGAAATGACAAATGGCTTGGGTGACTGCTCGCCTTCCTTTGCCACTTGGATAGGAGCCCACCTTTAGTGAAAATACTTTTTAAACATTGCCTTAGTTTCCGAGAAAAATATAGTGTAAATGAGCGGGCCCACTTGGAGAAAGTCGCGAATCGAAATGTCGCGGAGCGGAAGTGATTTTGGCCTTTGGGTCTATATGCGCTGCGCCCAAATCTATATGCGTCGTGCCACTTTGGAGGCGATTTTGAGGTACCTGCAGGAGTCCAAATTTTTCCCAAGTGTGCTTGTTGGAAAGCGTGGCCTATCTACTTTCCAACCCAAGTGGAATTTCTGAATTTGGTGCTCATTTTCCCCTCCAAAACTTCATTCTCCCAAGACTGCTTCCTGTGTGTCAAAATAGGGGCAGAGAGGTCATTTTTTGAGTGTTTTTGACCTCCCGGGGACTCAAATCATGCCCAAATTTCTTTTCCATGCACCAGTAGGCATGATTTTTCATGCTGAATCCAAAAATGCAAGCCATTTGTGATTTGGAGTTCCCAATCCTAAGCGCCGCGCGAGTGGCGCAGCACACAGGGAGAAAAAACCTGTGTTGTGACCAAAAATTTGCCATGTGACCAAAATTGCCCCAAATTTCTTGAATTTTGGGCTGGAGCTTCCTTATCAAGTGTTATGCTGGGCCAAAGAGGCTTAGACCAATATCTGAAGTCGATCGATCTCCCTTTTCCTCTTTTTCTTCTTGATTGCCTTCCTCAATTTCGCCTTCAAATTCCTGATTCGGGCCTTGCACACTTTGTTTCGCGCCATGTAGTGGAAAGCCATGTGTCTCAGAAATGCATGGTCCTTGTCAGCCTTGTCCAGTAGCCTCTCCAAGTGCATGTTAACTCTCTCGAGATTGGCCTCCTGATCCTCATTAATCTCTTGCTCCAATGACATGAGCTCAACTCTTCTCCTTTGTGCAGCTTGGCGATGCTCATGAATGTTTTGTAGCTCCATGATCGCTTGCTGATCCTCCAGCTATTTGTTCCTCTACTCCAGATATTTCATGTTCCATTTGGCTCTTTCCAAATCAAGGGACAAGGCTTGAATCTCTGCTTGCTGCTCCTGGATGATCTCTTTAAGCTATGCACTTGTCGGTTCTGTATCTGTATCATCATCATGAAGGAGAACGAATTCGGTCTCTCGTTCACCTGATGGATCACCTGAAGGCCCCTCATCCTGCATTGGCGCCTTGCCTTTATCCTGTTCCTGTGATGCTGATGGAGGAAGCGAGGCCTCTTCCACCCTGGGTGGAGATAACACTCGCTTTGCCGCTGCAAACAAATGTCTATTGCCCTTCTGATATGTGATGAATACTGGCATAGTAGTGGTCTTATGGCACTCATACTGATGAGAAGGACCACCTATCTCATGCTCAACCACTGATAATACCTGTGAAGTGCTTAAGAGGTCACGGGAGATGAATTCCTTCCAAGCAATGCCCTGCAATCCCAGCTGATGATCCACCAAAATCTTAATAAGAGAAAAATGATAAACAATGTTAAGTTGCTGTTGATGGTTCTTGTGCTGCATGAAGGTGTTCATCCTCTCTATGTTCCTACAAATGAAATATGGGATGTTCATCATCCGTACCCTGGTAAAGTGCATGAGAAACTTGATGTGATAGGCATATAGACGAGAGAACCTCCCCTCACAGCTGAAGTACTTCATGATCAACTTCATGAGTGGAGCATATTCATCTTTCAAATATCAGAATGGAAAGACTCTTGTGAGCTGCCTCAAGAAAGTGGCCTTAATGTAAGGCTCATAATGCTGCCGATCAACCTTCCGTTTCTTGTGCCATGGTTCTCCAACATTAGGTATGTCGGTTGCTAATGAGACAGTTTCAGGTGTCAATGTGAAGGTGACACCTGCCAAGATAGAGTGATCTCCATGTAGGTGAAGCACAAAAAGATGGGCCAACTCATGATGAACTCGAACATTAGCCACTCTTTGACAAAACTCAAAACATGATAGATGTTGGAAACATGACATAGCAAGAGGGCATGCCTGCAATTCTGTGAGGGTGGTTGGCTCATCCCTAACACGTTTTCCACTTTTATGATGTCTCCAGGGAGCTTGTTCTTCTGAGTATGAATCACTTTGAGTTTCCACCTCGTACTTCGATGAATGCTCAAATGCCATGACTATTGTATATGGATTGTGCTTGGATTGCCCTTTGATGATGGTAGTGAAACTATGTGTTGTTATGAACTCTGCCACCAAGGGGAACAATGAAAAAAGGGAGTGTTAGGAAGGGGAATAATATGATGGGAATAGGGGTTATGGGGGGAAATTTTGTTTAGGGATATGTAGGAGGGTTTGGGGATTTTATAGGGTAGGGTTTTGGGGTTTACATTGACCAATGAGTGGAGGGATAGGGAATATGGGTTTAGTAATGTTTTAGGGTAGGGAAAATAGGGAAAAATGGGATAGGGGGGAAGGGAACAATGGAAAGGAGTGAAAAAATGAGAGGTGAAAGAGGAGCCTTGGCATCAATACCACAAGTTTGCAACCCTAGCAACAATGGCTTTGATGTTTTCTAGTGGTAGGTTTTAGGCGTTTTTATTGCAACTCTAAATAGCCATGAACCATCACTACATTCCATAAAATTTGATTAGCAAGCCAAGATATAGAGCCTACCTATCAATTTGAAGGTTTTCAAAATGATTGGTTGCAAGTTTGGCACAAATTCGGGCCTTTGTGGGTGTGTGCCGCGCAACAAACCTAGTGCACCGCGCTCGGTATATGCGTCGCGCCCATGTTAAATTTACACTGCGGGGTTGCGCTCTGTGTGCCGCGCTCCCTATGTGCGCCGCGCCCCTCTGTGTGTGCGCCGCACTCCTGAAAACGACTCCAAACTCACTCCAAACGCGTGCTTGCACTCTCACACTTACTTTGCAATGTTTCTCTCTTCCTTGGTGTTCACAATGACTTTATTTCTTGTGGAAACCTGTATATAAAGGCTTTGAAGTCATGGGTTTGATTTTTGCTTCTCCAAAACCCATTTTGCTAATGTTTTGTTTTAACACTTTTCACTGATTTAATGCAACACTGAATTTCACTTTTCCCTTTGAATTTTTAGCTAAAATGATGAAATTTTTTGGCACTTTTGCAGCGGTCGCACGACATGGCATTTGGCCAAGGAAACCATGACTGCACCTGAAGAAATCAACTGGAGAATTTCTTGAAAATGATCACAAATGACACACTGTTTGACTTTTCTTCAAAACATAGTTTTGAAGAACAGTCGTGATCTGTCAACATGACGATGAAAATCTCTAAATCATAACTTTGTAAGGGCCTCCCTCTGGCCTGCGTGGCTTTATTGGACATCTTTGAAGACCAATTTATCTAATCCCTAGACCTAATGAGTGAAAATGACTCTCGTCCATTAAAATATCAAACATTGACTGTCATAGACTTTAGTGAACATTAATGAAAAGACATAAGCTAGCAGGTGCCAGACATGAGGGGAAATGACTGACATGACCTTTCCGACAGATTATGGCTTGCCCCTAGCGGAATGCAGTTGAGTGAATGGAGCGAGACACCTAAAAATGAAATGCAGAAAGAGTTTTGATCTCCGACGGAGGACTGACAAGACCGACTCTAACATTGGCTCCAATGGGGATGGTAGCTCCTTGGAGGTGCCAAGAACGGTAGATCTCTGGAAGAGATAGACAGTGCCTTCATCCATTGGGCTATGGAGTCATTATTTCGACAAACAACACAAGACTTCGATTCATTTATTGACTGAAACTTGACTTAAACCAACTTAATTATGAAACCAACATGACTGAAAAAACTGACTCAATGCAAAAGGAAATGACTGATGACTGACTTAACTAAAATAAGAACTGACAAAACTTATTCAATGGTGGCAGTCCATCAAGATTCTAGGGTTTCAAATCATGATGACAGCCACCTGTGTACTAATGCAATATGTACAATCATGTGTAATGTGTCTTCCAATGTAAGCAATCAAGTAGATGCCTCCTTGATTGATTCTTCGAATCAGATCTTCGAGTCAACAACAGATACTGGTAACTGGGCCTCCAAAAACACAATTGACCATAATCCCCTTCATCACTGAATACTGCAATAATCACCTTCACTGCTGACTGCAACAAATCTTCCATTGGATCCTGAAAAACATGAAGTCTTTCCTCTTGCTGAAAAAACAAGGTATCTTTTTCTCTTGATTCTGGTCTTTCTTCATAAATAAGGGTATGCTCCTGGTCTTAAAAAAATTCTGAACAAATGGGTGAGCATATTTCCTCTTTAAAGAACATTTCAAAACATGAGACATATGAGGAAGAGTCTGAAAGGGAATCCTGAATGGTCTGGTCTGCTGAATTCTGAATATATTGTAGGTCATATTCATATGATATGACAACCAGCTTGTCTTTGCATTCATCAATCATGAGAAAAGAAACCTCAAATGATTCTTGAAACCCAACACAATCATTTATATCATCTACCATAAATTCACCCAGAGCTTTTTCACTTACTTGAACAAAGATCTCATCTCGCTGTTCATAGAGGGAATGAGCTACCTCCTCATGAAGGTCTAGTTCTGGCGAGATAAGGTCAGCTAGGTCTGTACCTCTGTTTTCTCCATTTGAGGCAGCCTCAACCATGAAACTCTCTTTTTCCTCCTCACCATCTGTCTCTTGATCTGATTTATCATCCCCATTATCTGAGATTGGAACATCATTTTCTTGCATATCATCTTTTATTTCCAACAGATCTGAAACAAAACTTCTTCTTTCATCATTTCTAGCCATATGGAAATCTTCAGCCCGCTGATCTATAATGCTGCCCACAGAACTGTTGTCCTTTTCAGAAGAGGAAAAATTTCCACCATCACCTTCTTGACCGGGTGCACACAGTAGATCTGTGTTAACTTGAGATGGAACATGATTGTTCAAGAGTTGATCTATTTCATCTTCAGACAAAGGAGATATGGCTTTTCATTTTCTCTTGCACGAATAGTGATTTTCTTCAATATTTTCAAGTGGAGGAGTGTACAAATTTTCCTCAGACTGCTGATCCATTTCATGTAATTCCTGTTGACTGTCAAGATGCAAAATTCCTTCATCTTCCACCGTACTACAATCTTGATTCTGCTGCAAATTTTCATGATCATCTTCATGCTGCTGAAATGGGTTTTCACACAGGGCTTCCATGATCTCTTCATCCATGAAATTATCATCTTCATAATATTTTTCAAGGCTTTCAATAAAACCATCAGCGTATTTGCAACAGTCATGAACTAAATTTAATGTTGGATAAGAGTCTTCATACTTCTCAAAGAACATGGCATGAAAATCCTTTAAACAGTAAATACAAGCAGGCGACAAACTTTCATACCAAGATTGGGCTTCACCTTCTAGAGTGGCCATGAATATCTTCATTAAGAAATCTTTAGGAAAATCAACCTTCAACTTGCGAATATGCATGTGAAATCGAACTAGATATAAAGCAACGTCCTTCTTACCATCATCTTTAAACATAGGCAAATTCCTTGACCAATCTACTTTCGGAATCTTATTTGGAAAGCCTGGAATGTGATCTCGGCTCATGGGAGCGTATCTTCTTGCAATCCGCTCCATTTAAAAAAAAATCTCAAAGCTACTGATCCCTCTGCAGTGGAGTCACCATGAAGCACCGGTTGCTGGATTCTTCAGTGAAAGGAGTTGCCAGGTGAATGATTTCAGCCGTTCTTATGTCTAATCATTGTTCACCATCAACAATCAACTTTGAACTTGAGATATGTACTGGGGCAAAACAATCTTCAAGCAAACCATTTTCTTCCCCAGTGGAGTTGCCACTATGTTAGCACCTAAATTTTCCTTAGGCTGAAGGAAGGAAAAATTCAGGGTAACCACAAACCACGCTCAGTCTGGTAGCTATCCCTACCAGAATAGGAGAGGGCTCTCTCTGGGTCACACTCAGGAAAATAAACAATAGGGTCTGAGATGACTAAAAAATGAATACTGATTTTAGGCTAGGAAATAAATATGACAGAGGTATTTTGAAAAATGACTGAGTTTTCTAGGATCTGTGGGGGCAAGGAACAGCATGAGCAAAGAATTTAACTCAAAGACGCAGATTATTTCGTGAGGCAAGACAAGCAGAAAGTCTAGCAATTAGATTAGAAATAGTATGGAGTGGAGAGATTGTTTAAGAGTGTGAAAAGGGCATAAATACATGAATCCTTTTCAACAAAAGAAAACATAGAACATGAAAACTATCCCAAGGCAGAGAAGTACACTGAATTCTACCTTTTTACTTAGAAATCTTTCATTGGAAATGAATATGAATGAAAATATGAAACATAACGAAATACATACGAAACATAAAGAAGATAAATTTGCTAAACTCACGCCACAAGAATCTCATGAACTAGAGCTGCAATCTTTCATTAATTCTCTATCAAAATGTACAGTGAGTGACTGGGTGTCTCTCCCACAGTTTCCCAGAAATTCCCCCTTTGCAAATAGTGTTGCTTACAATAAATAGACTATGCCATTGGGAAATAGAATGACCCACAGTTGGGGAGTTTTTCAAACGATTACAAACTGGAAATGGAAAGCCAACCATTAGTTACAGGTGTAGTGTTACATAAATGATAAATGGCTTGGGTGACTGCTTGCCTTCCTTTGCCACTTGGATAGGAGCCCACCTTTAGTGAAAATAATTTTTAAACATTGCCTTAGTTTCCGAGAAAAATATAGTGTAAATGAGTAGGCCCACTTGGAGAAAGTGCGAATCGAAATGTCGCGGAGTGGAAGTGATTTTGGCCTTTGGGTCTATATGCGCCGCGCCCAAATCTATATGCGTCACGCCACTTTGGAGGCAATTTTGAGGTATCTCCAGGAGTCCAAATTGTGCCCAAGTGTGCTTGTTGGAAATCCTGGCCTGTCTACTTTCTAACCCAAGTGGAATTTCTGAATTTGGTGCTCATTTTCCCCTCCAAAACTTCATTCTTCCAAGACTGCTTCATGTGTGTCAAAATAGGGGTAGAGAGGTCATCTTTTGAGTGTTTTTGACCTCCTGGGAACTCAAATCATGCCCAAATTTCTTGTCCACGCACCAGCAGGCATGATTTTTCATGTCGAATCCAAAAATGCAAGCCATTTGTGATTTTGAGCTCCCAATCCTAAGTGTCGCGCCAGTGGCGCGGCGCACAGGGAGAAAAAACTGTGTTGTGACCAAAAATTTTCCATGTGACCAAAATTGCCCCAAATTTCTTGAAATTTGGGCTGGAGCTTCCTTATCAAGTGTTATGCTGGGCCAAAGAGGCTTCAACCAATATCTGAAGTTGATCGAGCTCCCTTTGCCTCTTTTGCTTCTTGATTTCCTTCCTCAATTTCGCCTTCAAATTCCTGATTCGGGCCTTGCACACTTTGTTTCGCGCCATGTAGTGGAAAGCCATGTGTCTCAGCAATGCATGGTCCTTGTCAGCCTTGTCCATCAGCCTATCCAAGTGCATGTTAACTCTCTCAAGATTGGCCTCCCGATCCTCATTAATCTCTTGCTCCAATGACGTGAGCTCAACTCTTCTCCTTTGTGCGGCTTGGCGATGCTCATGAATGTTTTGCAGCTCCATGATCACTTTTCGATCCTCCAGCTGTTTGTTCCTCTGCTCCAGATATTTCATGTTCCATTTGGCTCTTTCCAAATCAAGGGACAAGGCTTGAATCTCTGCTTGCTGCTCCTGGATGATATCTTTAAGTTGTGCACTTGTCGGTTATGTATCTGTATCATCATCATGAAGGAGAACGAATTCGGTCTCTCGTTCACCTGATGGCTCACCTGAAGGCCCCTCATCCTGCATTAGCTCCTTGCCTTTGTCCTGTTCCTGTGATGCTGATGGAGGATGCGAGGCGCCTTCCACCCCGGGTGGAGATAACAATCGTTTTTCCACTGTAAACAAACATCTGGTGCCTTTCTGATATGTGATGAATACTGGCATAGTAGTGGTCTTATGGCGCTCATACTGATGAGAAGGACCACCTATATCATGTTCAACCACTGATAATACCTGTGAAGTGCTGAAGAGGTCACGGGAGATGAAGTCCTCCCAAGAAATGCCCTGCAATCCCAGTTGATGATCCACCAAAATCTTAATAAGAGCAAAATGATAAACACTGTTAAGTTGCTGCTGAGGGGTCTTGTGCTGCATGAAGGTGCTCATCCTCTCTATGTTCCTGCAAATGAAATATGGGATGTTCATCATCCGCACCCTGGTAAAGTGCATGAGCAACTTGATGTGATAGGCATATAGATGAGAGAACCTCCCCTCACAGCTGAAGTACTTCATGATCAACTACATGAGTGGAGCATATTCATCTTTCAAATATCAGAATGGAAAGACTCTTGTGAGCTGCCTCAAGAATGTGGCCTTAATGTAAGGCTCATAATGCTGCCGATCAACCTTCCGTTTCTTGTGCCATGGTTCTCCAACATTCAGTATGCCGGTTGCTAATGAGACAGTTTCAGGTGTCAGTGTGAAGGTGACACCGGCCAAGATAGAGTGATCTCCATGTAGGTGAAGCACAAAAAGACGGGCCAACTCATGATGAACTCGAACATTAGCCACTCTTTGACAAAACTCAAAACATGATAGATGCTGGAAACATGACATAGCAAGAGGGCATGCTTGCAATTCTGTGAGGGTGGTTGGCTCATCCCTAACATGTTTTCCACTTTTATGATGTCTCCGGGGAGCCTGTTCTTCTGAGGATGAATCACTTTGAGTTTCCACCTCGTACTCCGATGAATGCTCAGATGCCATGACTATTGTATATGGACTGTGCTTGGACTGCCCTTTGATGATGGTAGTGAAACTATGTGTTGTTATGAACTCTGCCACCAAGGGGAACAATGCAAAAAGGGAGTGTTAGGAAGGGGAATAATATGATGGGAATAGGGGTTATGGGGGGAATTTTGTTTAGGGATATGTAGGAGGGTTTGGTGATTTTATAGGGTATGGTTTTGGGGTTTACATTGACCAATGAGTGGAGGGATAGGGAATATGGGTTTAGTAATGTTTTAGGGTAGGGAAAATAGGGAAAAATGGGATAGAGGGGAAGGGAACAATGGAAAGGAGTGAAAAAATGAGAGGTGAAAGAGGAGCCTTGGCATAAATACCACAAGTTTTCAACCCTAGCAGCAATGGCTTTGATGTTTTCTAGTGGTAGGTTTTAGGCGTTTTTATTGCAACTCTAAACGGCCATGAACCATCACTACATTCCATAAAATTTGATGAGCAAGCCAAGATATAGAGCCTACCTATCAATTTGAAGGGTTTCAAAATGATTGGTTGCAAGTTTGGCACAAATTTGGGCCTCTATGGGTGTGTGCCGCGCAACAAACCCAGTGCGCCGCACTCGGTATATGTGTCGCGCCTGTGTTAACTTTACACTGCGGGGTCGCGCTCTGTATGCCGTGCTCCCTATGTGCGTTGTGCCCCTCTCTGTGTGCGCCGCGCTCCTGAAAACGACTCCAAACTCACTCCAAACGCGTGCTTGCACTCTCACACTCACTTTTCAATGTTTCTCTCTTCCTTGGTGTTCACAATGACTTTGTTTCTTGTTGAAATTGTATATAAAGGCTTTGAAGTCATGGGTTTGATTTTTGCTTCTCCAAAACCCATTTTGCTAATGTTTTGTTTTGACACTTTTCACTGATTTAATGCAACACTGAATTTCAATTTTCCCTTTGAATTTTTAGCTAAAATGATGAAATTTTTTGGCACTTTTGCAGGGGTCGCACGACATGGAATTTGGCCAAGGAAACCATGACTACACCTGAAGAAATCAACTGGAGAAGTTTTTGAAAATTATCACAAATGACACAATGTTTGACTTTTCTTCAAAACAGAGTTTTGAAGAATAGTCGTAATCTGTCAACATGACGATGAAAATCTATGAATCATAACTTTGTAAGGGCCTCCCTCTGGCCTGCATGGCTTTATTGGAGATGTTTGAAGACCAATTTATCTGATCCCTAGACCTAATGAGTGAAAATGACTCTCGTCAATTAAAAGATCAAACATTGACTGTCATGGACTTTAGTGAACATTGATGAAAAGACCTAAGTCAGCAGGTGCCAAACATGAGGGGAAATGACTGACATGACCTTTCTGATAGATTATGGCTTGCCCTTAGCAGAATGCAGCTGAGTGAATGCAACGAGACACCTAAAAATGAAATGCAGAAAGAGTTTTGATCTCTAGCGGAGGACTGACAAGACCGACTCTAACACACAACAACTATTTTATAACTAAATTTAATTTTATCATTTTAAAATATCGAAACTAAATATTTATTTATTACATAACAAGTTGCCTAACGGCTATTTCCCAATGGCTATTTTCCAACAACAAACTTTGGGCAGTGATGCATCCTTGCTATTTATTCCCTCAGATCTATTGATTTCTCTCCTCCCGCACTTCCCTGTGACATACCTCGAAGTGCCCGAAACATAACCATTATACAATACACTCGTCTATGTATACAACCCAGATCCATCCTAAGACTTTGTTTGGAAAATGCCTTGAGCTTTTCGTGAAGAAATAGCTCTTAAAACCCTAAAATGAGGATCATTTCTCTTTTGAGGCTTAAAACAATGATGGTCGCCTGTTGCACTGTACTTGACCAGTGATGGCATCACTCTGTTCCCTTGCATACCCACGATGATCCCAAAAAGGTAATTTTCCCAAAGAATATGAGAAGCTTCGTGATCTAGAAGCTTCCAGAGCGGTGAGCTGGAGGTTGTTTCTCATAGATGAGGACGAATTCTCCCAATTTGGCCTCTTTGTCTTATCCCTATGAGCTACCTTCTTGAGATGAGGGCCTAATCCTATCTTTGGAGAACTCGTAACTCCCTCTCCGAGCCTATAAGTTCATCCTCTCCCATTCCCAAATGGTTGGTCTATGTTTATTTGCACCCTTATGCTAAGCTTGTGCCTAGAGGCTATTCATTAGACTTGGAGAAGGAGTGCTTGGACGGTTCTTGGTTTGGACTTGGATTACCACTCAAGGAGAGCCTTTCAACATCAAGGCTTTGGTTGTAAGATTCCCTTTATTTCCTAATAATATACAACTGCTAGTTCATCTTCCCAAAATATATATGTTCATGTATTATTTAGCTTGACATTCCTTGATCAGTTAAGTTGGTTGTTATTGGATTTGCTATTGGCTTTGGCATGCTTTGTTGTTTCTTGATCACTTGTGCAGGTACATAAACATTGATAGAAATAGGAACAAGCCCATGACACAAGCGGTTCAGGGTCCACAACAAAGGAAATCAGAATAACATCAAAACAAGGTAGGCCATCTCTTTCGTTCTTAGTTTCAATTGTAACCTAGGAAGATGTCTTGTTGATTGTCACTTCAGTTTCTGGACCCACTCATTGGGCTAGAGGGATCATCTCTATCCACATAGAGGGTTAACCTTGTCAACAAAATGGCAATTCCACTGGGGGGTCTATGATCCTTTCCTTCCGTTTATTCACCTTGTCTTTTGACGAGTTTGATCAACCATTCATTCTTAGACTTCATTGCTTGTTTGTAATCAGTCTCACTTTCTGGTAGATGCTTGAAGGTTGTTGATTTGAGTTGTTCTTGAAGATTTTGTGTCTTTTCTTTGTTTTTCTCACCCATCATGTATTTTTCCCTGACAGTCGCGATGATATTTCGGGTTTGTTGATTACTCTTTTCTTGTCTGATTGCAATCACCTCTTAACTTGGTTTAAGTGTGTTTGAAGTTTGATTATCCTTTTAGGGTTCTAGGTCTTCTATTGATCCAGGTGGATATTGGTGGACACCCGCCAATTCCACTTGGACCCTCACCATTTCTTCTTTCAGTTTTTGAGTTTCCTTAATTGTAGCACAAGTTACTATTTTTAGCAGTTTTTCGGGTCCTAAACTTCCAGAGCCGTTTTGAGGCCCTAAACGACGTTTTTTTGGAAATTTATTGCCAGTGATTTTTTGTCTAAAATAATCTTTTCCGTCGTATTCCTCGGAGAGATATTTCTAATGGGCTATCATGTGCGTCAAACGGAGATAATATGACCAAGTCATGACCTCAGGAAGTTGGCTATCCAACTCACCCCAACGGGGCCCATTAACTCTTGGTGTTACATCTCCTCGAGTTAGGGCTTTGGTTGTTTAGGGTTTTCTCTTATTGTTCAATAATAAAAAGGCCCTTGAGCCTCATTGTAGTTCAGTTCAGAGGCATGTAGCTGCCACATCTCTTCTCAGAGATAAGCTACCATCGCCCTAGCTGGTGTATTTCCATTTTTGTTTGTAAGCATATTTCAGTATTTCACATTAACGAAATGAAGTATTATTTCCACTGCATCTCTGTGTTTATGGTTATCTCTGTAATTTGTTGTGTTCCTGTTTAAATCTGGAGCAGTGGTATTAGAGCGGTCTGCTTTTTTTTTCATGTCCATAACGAGGTTGGGATATAAGGAGTTAGGGCTTGAACTAGTTGAACCCTTGCAAGACCAGCCTCGCAAATCCCGACAGCCTCCCATGGCGGATGAAAAGAAAGACGAGGGGCAGGAGATCCTATCAAAATCTTGCTCAAAGAAGCCTTCGAGCGACAAAGGAACGTGATGATGGACAGCTTTGCCTAGATCCTTCAACGGCTACCCAGAGGTGACGCATTGGCTTCCAACAGCTACTCTGGAAACACCACACCGTTTAAGGTACAAGTTGATTTTGAAATCCCCATATTTGAGGGTCAGATAGACGCAGATGTCGTCGATAAATGGTTAAATCTGCTAGAGGGTTATTTTTCTGTTCATGATTTTTCCAGTCGGGAAAAAAATTTTTTTCTCTTTTCTCAAAGCAGACTCCCATGTCAAGGACTGGTGGGAAACCTACTACGAGCAGAAGGATGAAAGTACAGGCTCACTATTTTCAGCCGCACCCACTTGGAATTCATTCTAGGATGCCATCAAGGAGTAGTACTACCCTGTTGAAAGCTACGAGGATCAATACATAAAGTGGACCACGCTGCGGCAGGGAAGGGACCAAGACGTGCCGGAGTTTACCAATATTTTCCATACCATTCGCACACAGTTGGGTATCAAGGATTTGGAGCAGCATTTGGTACTCAAATATTGCGGCTACCTTCATAAGTACATCTAGGAAGAAATAGAATTCCTAAACATCTCCTCACTTGGCACGGCATACAAATATGCCGTCAAGGTCGAGCAAAAGTTTAAACAGAAGAAGCGAGACTTTGGATCTACGAATTCGAAGCAAGGGAAAGGTTACACCAAACCACAAAACAAAGGACAAAGTCAAGGCGGGGTGGCCCAAGACAACCCGCAAAAGCTGCAAGCAAAGAACAATGCCGCGAAGTGGAAAAAGGACACGGGAAAGTGGTGTGAGTTCCATAAGAGCTCCACTCACAACACAAGTGAGTGTCGAGCCAAGCTGTCACTAGTGGTCGAGCTAAAGGTTTCAGAATCAGATGCAGGTTCTGACTCTGAATCAGAACTCGACAAGGGGAATGACAAAGGGAAGAAGATTATCGATGCGAAGTCCAATGCCACTGCTGCCACCACGAAGATCCAGAAGGAGGAACCCAAAGATCCAAAGGAGGAGGAGCGTCTCTTCCACTCCCAGATGTGGGTAAAGGGCTCCCCGCTACAGTTCATTGTTGATAGTGGGAGCCAAAACAATGTCATTTCGGCAAAGGTCGTGAAGTGGCTAGGCTTACTAACCATAGGACATCCACAACCGTACACCATCGGGTGGCTTCACCAAGGACGGGATCTTCGCGTGAGCCAGCAGTGTCGCCTTCCATACAACATCAAGCCCTTCACAGATGAGGTATTGTGTGACATTGGTCCCCTTGAAGTTTGTGATGTATTATTAGGACAACCATACTTGTGGAAGCGACATGCTATGTATGAATCAAGGCTCCGTGTTGTTATTGTTACTTTGGGAAATAAGTTGTACAGGATACCAAAAGTAGCACCACCTACCGCCATCTCTTTGGTTACTGCAAAACAATGTAGTAAGCTCATTTCCAAAGCCAGGAAATTTGTTTTCCTGATGATACGCCCTCAAGGAAAGAAGTAGACGGTGGCCACGACCTCCAGACAGGGCCCCTCCGCACGACAACTACAGATGGAAAAAGTCATGGAGGAGTACGATGACATCTTCACCTCCCCTGCAGGGGTTTCTTTGCACTGTTAGGTCAAGCACTCCATTGATTTGACCCTAGTTTCACCACTGCCCAATGGACCAATCTATCGGTGCTCTGTTCTGCAAAACGATGAAATCAAGAGGTAGATTTAGGAGCTACTACAGAAAGGTCACATCTGTCTGAGTTCATCGCCCTGTGGGAGCTTGATCGTGTTGGTACAGAAGAAGGATGGCACTTGGAGACTCTGTATTGACTATCAGGCGCTGAACAAGATCATTGTCCGTAATAGGTCTTGATCCCACGGATTGATGACCTCCTGATCCAACTAAAGGGGGAGAATATTTCAGCAAGATTGATTTTAAGTCAGGATATCACTAGGTACCAAATCGAACCCTCCGATGTGTGGAAGACTGCCTTCAAAGCCAAGGAGGGTCTTTTCAAATGGTTTGTTATGCCTTTCAGATTAACGAATTCTCTTGCAACCTTCATGAGACTAATGGATGACATCTTGTAGCCATTCACCAACTCATGTGTAGTGGTATACTTGGATGACATCCTGATCTTCAGCCAGAGTTGGGAAGAGCACCTCCACCACATTCGACAGGTTCTCCAAACACTGCGACAACACAAATTATGTGCCAATTTGGAGAAATGCACTTTTGGCATGACCTAGGTTCAGTATCTGGGATACATTATTGATGAACAGGGGGTGCATGTGGATCCGGCCAAGATCCAAGTCATTCGAGATTGGCCATCTCCAACCACTCTGACAGAGCTCTGCAGCTTTCTAGGTCTTGACAACTTCTATCGCAGGTTCGTGTTGGGATTTTCTCATATCACTTGGCCCTTGAGTCAAGTAACCAAGGGAGGAGCGAAAGAAAAATTCTTTTGGTATGAATCTCAACAAAAGGCATTCACAGAGTTGAAAGATCACCTCTGCTCGGCACCAGTGGTCGCATTACAAAAATTACAACAACCATTTGAGGTCGAGACAGATGCCTCTGACTATGCTATTGGGGTAGTCCTTAATCAACATGGGCATCCAGTGGCATATCACAGTGAGACACTTTTAGACACAGTCCGGAAGTATCCCACTTATGACAAAGAGATGTATTCCATTGTGAAGGATTGCCAAAACGGAAGCATTACATTTTGGGGAAGGAAAATGTCATCCACATAGACCACTGACCCCTGCTGTTCATATAGACCAAAGGGAAATTGCAGAATGATTGCCATCAAAAGTGGTCCACATACCTACAACAGTTCCATTTGAATATCAAGAGTAAGAAGGGAAGCACCAATAATGTTGCAGATTGCCTCAGTCGACCACCGATCATGGTGTTAACCACTGTGCTCAACTCTTGTGGGCACGAGACTTCTTATGGCAACTTCTCTACAAAAGCGACCCAACATTCGGCCACACATACCAGACACTCTTGGAGGGTCAGCATGTTCTAGATTTTCACCTCCAGGATGCCCTATTATGCCACATGGGTCACCTTTGTGTTCCTTCAAGCGAGCGTGCCAATATGATTTTGGAAGCACACTACAGTCGGGCTGCTGGGCATTTCAGGGCCGAGAAAACGGTGGCAGTACTGCAGAAGTATTTCTATTGGCCGAATCTTCGACAGGATGTCGGGAAATACATCAGATCATGCATTGCTTGCGCCATTGCCAAACCGACCATTAAGAAGCAAGGCCTCTATACCCCGTTGCCTACCCCTAGTCGACCTTGGGAATCCATCTCCATGGATTACATGTCAGGCCTTCCTTCCACTAAGCATGGAAATGACTTTGTTTTTGTGGTCATTGACAGGTTCTCGAAGATGGCCATTATGGTAGCCTGCAAGAAGAATATCACAGCTAAAGCCACTGATAAACTCTTCTTTGAACGAGTGTGGGTACACTTTGGGATCCCATAGTCTATCATCTCAGATCGAGACAGCAGGTACCTCAGTACATTTTGGTCTAGTCTTTGGTCTATGTGGACACCAAACTCACTAAGGCCACAATGTTCCATCCTTAAACTGATGGCCAGACAGAGGTTGTTAACAGGATGATCGTACACATTTTGCGCATGTACAACTCAAAGAATCCACGCACATGGGTTGAGAGCCTCCCCTATGTTCAACACAGCTACAACCGAGCTCTCCACAGCTCGACTGGCCACAACCCTTTTCAGGTGGGCTTGGGATTCCAGCCACTATGTCCCATTGATGTGGCCCTGCCATTTGGAGCTACTCACGCAGATTCAGCTCATGTCCAGCCCAAAACAGATAAGGAAAACAATTTATTTGAGCACATCTAACATATTCACCAGTAGGTCCATGACATTTTGGAGAAATCAAATGCCAAGTACAAGCAATGACATGATCAACATTGGGTGCCACACAAGTTTTAGGTGGTCGAAAAAGTCTGGTTGCATTTGCAAAAGGAACGCCTTACCGGAGCCTATCGGAAACTCAGACCACTCCGATATGGTACTTACACCATTACCAAGGGTGTGGGAGACAATGCATTTGAGCTTAGCATTCCCCCATTCCTTGGCCTGCACCCAGTGTTCAATGTGGACCGCCTTCAACCATACTTTCCACCATTACTAGACACATTCGACATTGCATAACAACTCACACCCACAAAGTTAAATCACAATTGCATGGAACAAGCTGCAATTGATCGGATCATGGACACACAGATCAAGCACACTCGCTAGTAGAATATCCAACTGTATCGAGTTGTCAAAGCATGCCAACTCCTTCACCAGGGCAAGTGGCTCACCAGGGACCAAGTTTAGTAGAAGTTTCCTCATCTCATGGAGGAACTCAACGTAATGGGGACCATTGCTTCCTAAGGGGGGAGGAATGATCCAGGTGGATATTCGTTCCCACTCGCCAATTCCACTTGGACCCCCACCATTGCTTCTTTCAGTTTTTCAGTTTCCTTAATTGTAGCACAATTTACTATTTTTAGCAGTTTTTTTGGTCCTAAACTTTCGGAGCTGTTTTGAGGCCCTAAATGACGTTTTTTTGGAAATCTACTGCCAACAATTTTTTTTCTAAAATTGTCTTTTCTGTCGTAGTCCTCAAAGAGATCTTTCCAACAGGCTATTTGTTTTTGGGAAAATTAGTGTCTTGTCGAACGACCAACCCTCTAGGTTTGGTAGCTAACCTAGAAACAACAGTTTAAAGCAATTCAATATCTTTCCTATGAGTGACAAATAAGAAAGAGATTATGAAGACCAACTTGTAACTTGCGCTTGAATCCTCGCTTGATATCCCTCTCCTTTGGCTGATCCTGTAAATCCTCCCCGTACTTAACATGCTTGGAGAGTACCTGCACAACTACAGAAACAAAGACCTTTCAAAGCATAATGATCCATCACAGCATAAACATCATAGAATCAGAAATATGATAAACAAATGAATGCATTTACAGTTAACAAAATCAATTGGGAAAAATCTTGAAGAACTTTATTGATATCAAGGAGAATTACAACCCATAAGAATTTTGATTCAGCGCCATCCTCCAAGCTTCAAGCCTTCTTCACCTCATGAATCAGCAAGAACACACCAACAATATCACAATGCTCTCACCTCAATACTGAAACTAGCAGCACTTCCTTACAACTCAGAACAATTGAGCCTTCTAATCTCTTGGATGGGAGATCCTTTTATATATGATTGCAAGAGGGTGAGTCATCAATGGGGATGATGAATGCCATTCCATTTGTTGAAATTAGTTCCATAAGAGAGGGGAATTGGAGATGATTTCCTAGTTCCCTTGGTCATCCTTGGGTGGATTCAGAGAGGCAAGTGGCATAGGAGAAGTTTCTAGAAGATTCCATGAGCAACCAACTCACAAACTATCGCAGAATTTTGTTTAACCTCGCCCATCGTACTTACTAAAGGGCCAAACTGTGATGCATCTCACTTAAACAATGTAGCAGATGAGATGCATCTCACCTTAACACTGGGCTTTTAGATATGGTTCAGTTTAGGCACTTTCTGGATGATTTCCGAGATGGAACTTTTGGGGAATGAGGCATTCAGATGACTAAGCTTCTTTAGGGTATAAAAAAACTCTTTTAGGGGTTTTTGAGCCCTAATATCATCGAAATATGAGTTTGGGGTTGATGTGCCCAAATATGTCTATAACAGTTGCCCCCTAAAGCATGAGGTTGTAAATGTTCATGTCGGGTGAAATGCTTTATCATGAGGATCAGAAGTTTCGAACTGGAAGGTGACCTGCATAACTTCCAATACAATACATCATGATAATATGATTTTTCATGAACTAACTGAGGGATGCATTCCCATGTTTAGCTTTATAAATTTTCATTTCATTTACATAGATCAGATAGTCATCTGCAAATACAAACTTGTGATTCTACATATATAGAGTCATAATCCATGATTAGGATGACCATTTGTGTAGAGCCTTTGTACATTTGATGTTTTTGTATCCGTGAATATATCGCAGCCTAGATGAATGAAGCTAGATCTAGGGTCTTCAAAATCGTTCAATCTTCGCTCGATGTGCAAGTCAAACCATGTGAAGAGATGTTCTGAGGTCGAACATGGAAAGACGTCGCCTGATTACCAGCCAATGATGTGAGTTGTCAACAGACGCGAGAAGGATCACTAATAATGATAATGATCCTCAAGGTACTACAGTACATTTCACGTGGTGTGGATACATGATCTGATGTCAAACACCACGCAAAATATTTCGGTCAAAGGCCATTGATGTCAACCTGTCGCCGGAAGAGAGAAACTTTACATTGATGTAAACATGCTTCAAAGCACTGGAAGGGTGTTTCTAAGTCAACTTCTTGGTTAATGAGCTGATGTCGACATGAAGCGACTTGTCGTAGGAGGGCCTTGATGTATCCCACATCTACGACATGAAATGAAGTAAATGATTTCTGGAGGTGAAAATGAATTGACGACACAAGGTCCAGGAATGGTGGTCATGAAAAATGAAGGTTGGAGGTATTACAGTGTATGAGACATTAACTGGATGACTTGTCTTGAACATATCGGTGACACTGAGATGAATTGGTAGCGTTAACCCCAAAAGATGGATGGTATGAAAGACCAATGGTATGATGATCGGTGAACGGAATAACCCAACCCAACTCAATCACGAAGATGAAGTGAAAGTGTCATGTTCAAGAGAGAATTGCTACCATAAATTCTTCAAGATTTTTCCCTTTTTTCCCTAGTCATTATTGACCAGTACCTCTTTATTTTTTTCAAGCTTGAGGAGGATAACATATGCTTGTTCTATAATTAACCCTTTGGGCAAACCCGTCGCTATTTGATGTTTTAACGAGTCTAGCGACAATGAAACTCGGTCTTGTCTAGATGGACAAGTTTGTCACTATTATTTTAACGATTTTAACAACAAATATAACTCGGTCCTTTTCATGTTTAGAGAGTTTGAAAATGGATGAAAAGAAAACTCGATAAGTTCTTTTTCGTAAAGTAATCCCTCAGGTCCGAAAAAGGATAAAATAATACAAGAGGGATGACGTTTCCAATACTTTAACGAGCTGGAAAAGACAAGCACTTGACAATCTTTTTATGTTTAGAGAGTTTGAAAAGAGTTTAAAGAGGACTCCACTTTGAGGAACGAGTGGTGTCTAGGGTAGCAACTAGTTTCGGTGATGTTGGAACTTCTCAAAACATGATGATTGATGTGAAGAGGCTGGGTAATAAGACCACTCATTGCAACTGTTCCTAAAAAAGGGTAAACAACCAAGTGAAAGTGTATGATCGACAAACAGGATGGTGGCGATGGGATGAAAACAACCAAGGCTCATATGATGAAATAGGCTGATAGAATGGCAATCACGAGGGTTAAAAATGGAAATGGGTTCATTTTTACACAAGATTGAACCATAGGGAACTATGCTTAGATTCAGTTTCATGTTTACACAAGCTTGAAATGAAAAACGATTAAAAATGGAAATGGGTTCATTTTTACACAAGCTTGAACCATAGGGAACTATGCTTAGATTCAGTTTCATGTTTACACAAGCTTGAAATGAAAAACTATGCTTAGATTCAGTTTCATTTTTACATAAGCCTAAAACAAAAAACTATGCTTGAGAATGGTTTGCGTGCCCCTAGCATGATGAAAGGGAGAGTCTCCTGTAACCAGATGGAAGTCGCTGCGGTGAAGCAGGATGATTATCCAACACCTTTTGGCTTCGTCCAGATAGACAAAGGTGAATGGGGTGATTCCCTTCACATAACCTACAGGGAAACTTAACTTTACCATTAGGTGTGTGCCCCAAAAGCTTCATTACATTCACCTAAGTAGATTACTCATGGTTATCAAGTGGATGGAATGAAGGTTCTTTTACAAGATCAAGTGATAGATTCAACTGGGATTTTACGAGATCTACTCAAAGACTCGACTTGGAACTTGGGACCTTGTTTCATTTTTTTTTAAATGAGCTTGACACAAGACAAGGAACTCTGCTCATGGACCTGTTTCATTTTTTAAACGAGGTTGAAACAATAAAAGAACTATCCTCATAGATCCTTGTTTCATTTTTTAACGAGGTTGACACAAGACAATGAATTGTCCTCCTGCTCTTTGTTTCATTTTTAAATGAGGTTGACACAACACAACGAACTATCCTTGGACCTGTTTCATTTTTTTTAACGAGGTTGACACAGTAAGAGAACTATCCTCGAACTCCTTGTTTCATTTTTTAACGAGGTTGACATAAGACAATGAATTATCTTCGGAGGCTTGCTTCATTTTTTAAATGAGGTTGACACAGTAAAAGAACTATCCTCATAGACCTTTGTTTCATTTTTTAACAAGGTTGAGACAAGACAAGGAACTATCCTCATACCCTTGTTTCATTTTTTAATGAGGTTGACATAAGACAAAGAACTATCCTCTAATATGTTTCATTTTTTAACGAGGTTGACACAAGACAAAGAACTATCCTTGGATTCCTTGTTTCATTTTTTAACGAGGTTGACACAAGACAACGAATTATCCTCGGAGGCTTGTTTCATTTTTTAAATGAGGTTGACACAGTAAAAGAACTATCCTCATAGACCCTTGTTTCATTTTTTAACGAGGTTGACACAAGACAAGGAACTATCCTCATACCCTTGTTTCATTTTTTAATGACGTTGACACAAGACAAAGAACTATCCTCTAGTATGTTTCATTTTTTAACGAGGTTGACATAAGATAAAGAACTATCCTCGGGGACCTGTTTCATTTTTTTAACGAGGTTGACACAGTAAAAGAATTATCCTCGAACTCCTAGTTTCATTTTTTAACGAGGTTGACACAAGACAACGAACTATCCTCGAACTCTTGATCATAACCCATAAGAGGTCATGAAGGAGCGATCTGGTTCCATTGCCCCCGGTACATGATGTAAAACATCACTGAATTGATCTTCAGTTGATGTAGGTATAGAACAAGTTGCCACATAATTAACCCATGGCGGGGATGATAACATTGGTATAAATGGACCATTTAGGGATGATGGTTGACTAGAAGCTATATTTGGATCGGGAAATGAAAGCTGGTCAACGGTGAAAATTTTGCCTTCATGCAGGAAACAAATCACTCGAAAGAGTGTTGAAACAATAGCCCCCATGCCATAAAAATAGTCGCGCCCAAGAAGTAAATTGTAATATAATGGGCCTGGGACTACCATCACGTTCAGATAAACGATTTTTCCTCCCAAAGTAATAGGTAACTGAGGGAGGATCCCTAACGGTCAACTGGTTCCTCTGTTAAAGCCCAATAGATTCTATGTAACCGGCACAAGCAGTGGCAAACCAAGCGCTTGCCAAGCAGTTGAGGAAAGGATACTCACTTATGCACCTTCATCTATAATAGTGCCAGATACAATCATTTTACAAACTTGTACTATGATCCGAAAAGGCACATAAGAAGGAAGGAAAAATCCTGCTAGTCGATTCCAATCAAAGGAAGTGACTAGACTACCTGGAGGGGGTACCGTAGAAACGAGAGAATTAACCCCTTGAATTACGATAATTGGAGGATTTTCCTCCTGTCTTGATGGAATAGGTGGATTGCCCCCAAGTTCCTTTGGATCTGAAGAAACAAAAAGAACCTGAGTGGTATGGTGTTCACTCTCTTCGAAAAGGTACGATTTATTGAAGGTGAAATCGGGTCAACTGTTACCTCGACCTGTTGATTTTGGTTGGGTATAGACTCATAGGATTCACTTTTAGAGAGAGTGGGTTCGACCGACAGTTGATTTTGGTCAGTTAGTTCATCAACTAGTGAAGGATTTAGGGAGAGTTTCCTATAACCAGATGGAAGTCGCTACGGTGAACCAGGACGGTTATCCAACACTTTCTTGGCTTCATCCAAATAGGGACAAAGGTGAATGGGGTGATTCACTTCACATTACCTACATGGAAACTTGACTTTTCCCTTATGTACATAAACTTTACTATCACTAGTTGATGGTATGTCACCAACATGATCTCCAGAGGTTGATGACATGGGATGATGTGAACGGGAAGACCATTCTTCTAAGATCTGAGGAATATCGGACAACTTCGAAGAAGATGGTCTCCTGCACAAATTTTACATGGATATCGAACTTTGTGAGGCTTAATGGATGGTTTCTCATTAGATTTTGCATTCAAAGCAATGATTGCTTGGTTTCCCCTCTACTGAATTTGCTTCTTCTTCTTCTTCTTCCCTTTCTTCTTCTTCTTAGCCACCTGGTTACTAGTACCAATAATTTCACCAGGCGAAGAGGAAGAAGGGGAGGAAGAAACAACTGAGGAAGAAGACAAAAGGTCAACTTTAGGATGAACTGGAGGTTGATTTTGTCTAGTTGGCGGTGTACTCGATTGTGGAGAAATCATGACATTTTGAACCAAGGAGGTTGAAAACAACCATACTAGCAAGCCAATGGTAAATCCTGGAAGGGACAATGTAGCCATATATGGAGCACCAATATTTCCGAAAGAAGGAAAAGGACTAGGATTTCCATCAAAAGGAATTCCTTGATCGTTGGACTCCAGATTTGTTGCCATATGTTTCAACCTAAGATCAGCTAAGTAATAGGGAATTTATTTGCAGTCAATTTATTTTAACAACACTTTGGACACAACTCTACTTTTTCAATTTTAAAGAGTCGAGAAAAAGTTAAAGATGACTCTAGCCGCCTTCGATTTTTAATGAGCCTAAAAGGAAAAGTGCTCAGATGGACCTTTTCTTTTAGAGAGTCGAAAAGGAACGAAAGTGACTACTCTAGAAAATTTAGACAAAAAGGTTTACCAGACTAATCGCAAAACTGCAATATACACCTTGGTGAAAATTAAAGAGAAACTACCAAGGACTTATGTACGGCAGTAAATCTTCCCGAATGTTGTGTTTAGTGCATTGCGATCGATAAGGCAGCATACTCGGTTTCCTATGGATAAAGGATTTAAGCCTATTGTGGTCTCCCAATATATACACGAAGGTACGGGGAGCACAAGTCCATGCTAGAACTTGTCATATAAAAGAGGAGGAATCACCCAACCTTCAATGAAAATGATAGGCACTAGGTTTAACGACGTCGGAACACGTCTCTAGCCTAGACCTCTAAACGTGTTGCATTAGATTCCAAAGAGTTGTTAAGTTCATTGAAGTTCATTTTAAAGTTGATCTTTCTTAAAAGTTTGCCTTTGATGGTTCACCATGAAATGTGATATGAAATTCCTAAAGATGCAATCTACAATGATAAGTAATCTTTTCGTTTATTTGACCAATGAAAATACTAACTACAAGGGATAGAGCATAGAAGCGCTTTTAAAGCAAACAAAAAAGAGCACTCACTAATTCAATTTCCCTAAATCATCTTTTTGCACAAGAACCAAAATGATAAAATGCAAATGCATGTATTTGTTTTCAGCTCTCCTTAATGTGAATGATTCAAGAAGGAAAACTAAATGCAGCAATGACTCAAAATGTTTCACCCAAAATGACAATTTCGACAATTTTTCTTCAAAGAGGGAAAGGAAGACTCAAAATGACACTTTCAAACTTGAAGAAATATCTTTTTGACACTTTGAATGACCTCAAATCAAATCAAAAGCATAAAAATATTTTAATCGATAAGCTATGAAGGAGGATTTTGCGACACTTCACTTTTTCGACGAAAATGGAAGACTTTACGACACTTTTTCTATCGAAAACGACAAATCAACTATCACTACTTTTGATAAAGGATTGTAAATGAAAAACAAACACACAAAAAAATTCACCAATCCTAATCTAAATAGAGGTTGATCTAAGTGATTTAAGTTGGCTTCAGTGATGAGGTATTGTTCAAATTCAGCAAGCAACCAAACAAGTATGAAAACTAGTCAAAAACCCTCAATTCCTAGATGGGAAATTGAGTTCAGTCAATCATCACACCTGGCCTATGAAGATAGTTAGATGCATCGCAATTTTCTCATTCGGGGGGTGAGATGCATATTAAGTCACAGTGAAAGACAGTGCGATTGTCAGGGAGCGCTTCTAAAAATGGTTTTGGCTCAAATTTGCAGTGGTTTTCAATGGATCAAGCTTGTCTTTGATGAACAATGATAAGGAAAGTATGATGGAATGTCCTAAGAGGTTACTGAGCTACCAAAATGGCATCTAGATGTTTTTGGAAGTCAAATGTTTAATTCATAAACTAAACTAGAGATTGACTGAAGCAACATTTATCTACTACGCAATTGCATAACAAGAGCGGTTCGAAAGCTTCCTGGTTGGTTTCAAACTCTGTCTATAGTTTATATAATTCAACATAGAACAACCAATAGCAACAAACAATCATTTTGTCTCCCCAGTGGAGTCGCCAATTTGTTTATGGGAAAATTAGTGTCTTGTCGAACGACTAACCATCTAGGTTTGGTAGCTAACCTAGAAACAACAGTTTAAAGCAATTCAATATATTTCCTATGAGTGACAACTAAGAAATAGATTATGAAGACCAACCTGTAAATTTTGCTTGAATCCTCGCTTGATCTCCCTCTCCTTTGGCCGATCTCGTAACTCCTCCCCGTACTTAACACCTTGGAGAGTACCTGCACAACTACAGAAACAAAGACCTGTCAAAGCATAATGATCCATCACAACATAAACATCATAGAATCTGAAATATGATAAACAAATGAATGCATATATAGTTAACACAATCAATTGGGAAAAATCTTGAAGAACTTTATTGATTTCAAGGAGAATTACAACCCATAAGAAGTTTGATTCAACGCCATCCTCCTAGCTTCAAGCCTTCTTCACCTCATGAATCAGTAAGAACACACCAACAATATCACAATGTTCTCACCTCAATATTGAAACTAGCAGCACTTCCTTACAACTCAGAATAATTCAGCCTTCTAATCTCTTGGATGGGAGATCCTTTTATAGATGATTGCAATAGGGTGAGTCATCAATGGGGATGATGAATGCCATTCCATTTGTTGAAATTAGTTTCATAAGAGAGGGGAATTGGAGATGGTTTCCTAGTTCCCTTGGTCATCTTAGGGCGAATTCAGAGAGGCAAGTGGCGCAAGAGAAGTTTCTAGAAGATTCCATGAGCAACCAACTCACAAATTGTCCCAGAATTTTGTCCAACCTCGCCCATCGCACTTACTAAAGGGCCAAATTGTGATGCATCTCACTTAGACAGTGTAGCAGGTGAGATGCATCTCACCCTAACACTGGGCTTTCAGATATGGTTCAGTTTAGGAACTTTCTGGATGATTTCTTTAGGGTATAAAACAACTCTTTTAAGGATTGATGATCCCTAATATCATTGACATATGAGTTTGGGGTTGATGAGCCCTAATATCATTGACATATGAGTTTGGGGTTGATGTGCCCAAATATGTCTATAACACTATCATGCGCGTCAAACAGAGATAATATGACCAAGTCACGACCCCAGAAGTTGGCTGTCCAACTTGTTAGCGCTTGAAATTTCACCTCAGGCTGAAAAAGGTAAACTCCAAGGCAACATCAAACCACTTAACCTTGTAGCTAGACCTACGGGGCAGGAGAGGGCTCTCTCCGGTCTATCTCGGTAAAGATCTTCAACGGGCGAGATAACCAATAAGGAAACACTAATTTTAGGCTAGTAAACTGATAAAAGGTTTGATTTGGGATCTTTAGGGTTTTGGTGGAAAGTTGGGGAAAGGCAATTTTGGGTGTGGGGATTGGACACAGTTTTTGCAGGGGGTTCTTTGGGGCAAGGTAGGAGACTGTACTGATGCCTTTGAATTAAGTGAATGGATAGGAATGACCGGTGAGGAGCTAAAGAGAGCAAGAAACCTTCAAGGGTTATCTTTAGACAGATGAAAACATAAATATTAAGCAAACTTAAAAGCAGAGCATGGCAATCATGAATTCTACTTTAACACTTCATTTGCCTAATTTGCAGAAGGAAAAGTAAGAAGATGAATCACATAACAAACTTACAAGTACAAAGAGAAACACACCATCAATACATGTAACCACAGGAATCCCAAAAAGGACTGCAAAACCCTGGTCTTTCTTCCTTTGCCAAAATTGCAGAGGTACAATGAGTAATACAATAGAAACTTTCTCCCTCAAGAGTCCAACCCTCCAACCTCTGAAAATGACTAAGAAAATACATAATATAGGCAAGCTAACACCTTTCCTTGCCTCTAGGGGTCTAGCTCATCCTTCTAGGATCTGTTTCAACCAATTCTAAACTGAGCACTAAAATCTAGGCAGTCAAAACAACTTGCCTCTATAAGCTAGGAAAACAATTCATTCATTAAATGTTTGCTATTTCATGAATGAATCTTCTAGAAGAGATAAATAAGTGTCAAAATATCATAAAGTTACATCATTTACAACAAGGAGGATCAAAATTCACTCAAAAAAGTCAAATCCAGTCAAAACTGCGTTTTGCTGAGCTGTAGGTGGATTTCTGTGAAAAACTGCCCAACAGGTCGTGCCCTAATCCTGAACAGGTCGCGCTACTTTGGAGTTGCTTTTGAGGCACTTCCAGGTGTCCAAATGAGGCAAAAGTGGGCTTGTTGGAAAGTTCTGGATGTCTAATTTCCAACCCAAGTAGAATTTCTGAATTTGGTGGTCATGTTCCCCTCCAAAATTGCAATCTCCCAAGACTGCTTCCTGTGTGTCAAAAAGGTGGCAGCAAGTCATTTTTTGCATATTTTTTGACCTTCTGGAGGCTCAAAACTTGATGAAATCTCTTGGTAATTGCTGAGCAGGTGTATCTTTGCATGAAAAATCCAAAAATGCCGAGTTTTCCCGAAATGGAGTTGCCCATCAAATAGGTCTCGCGCGGCGTGCGACCTGTTGGTGAAGAAAACCTGTGTTTGGCACAAATAATTCACAATTGACAAAATTTTCTCCAAATTTCTTGAAATTTGGGCTGGAGTCCCCAATAAAGTACCATGCTCAGTCAAAGAGGCTTTGGCCAAAATTTGGAGTGGATCGTGTGTTGTAGGGAAAAGTATCCGACTCGGATGACCCTATCCCACTCTAAGGGTGACAGTTCCTTAGCAACAACTGTAAAACAAACTACTTAAGGTTTACTTCTTTATGAAAGCAAAAGAGAATGGAGAAAGCACTAACCGTTGCCTTGCGCTTAATGTCGAATCCAAACTCTTCTCTTTGGCCGCTTGCTCCTAGCTCTTTGTTCTTCTGCTCGCCCAGCTACGATGAGATCCTGCAAAATAACAAAGAAGGAAACTACAAGAGGCATGCAATCATAACTGGTTCATGGATTAGTGTAAACCAAACATGCAATCATCACAATATATAATTGAAACAAGAGCACATAGAAGAACCTCAATAGCTTTTATTAATGAAGAAATAAAGGTTCTGAGAGTATTACAACCATTGAAGGCTCCAACCCAACAACACCTCCCAGCAGAAAGAATTGCTCTTCTTCACCTCTCTCAAACAATCACCCAATAACTCAATAGTGAAACCAACAGCATATCATTACTTTGCACAAAATTCCAGCCTCCTGAGCTCATAGGAGAGAGCTCAATATATAGATGAATTGAGAAAGGATGAGTCAGCTTGCAACTGATGTGTAGCTGCCTTGTGTCCTCTCTCTCTTTAGTTAATCTTTAGTTGATCTTCAGTTCTTGAGTCCACTTGGAGAACTTTGCTTCCACTTGGAGAAACAGAGCCTCTGACTCATCACAAGGCGAAATACCTGATCCAAGTGTCATTTTTGGAAGATTCCAAAGCAATGACTCACTATGCCACTTGTCCCTTCTCGCTCAGCGCAGGTGGCCTTTGTCCCACTTGCTTTGCAACGCAGGTACACCATGGAGCAACTGAGTTTCAGCGCAGAAACCTAGTGGAGCACCTGCTTTGATTTCAGGATTGCTTGTTTTTGAGTGTTTTCAGGTGGAGAACTGATCTGAGAGCTGTTGGTTTGCTGATCTTGTTCCTCTAGGGGTAGGAACATCATGTTTAGGGAACTTTGGATCCCTTGGATTATTGACAATTCATGCTTGTTGCTGTAAGGCACAAAATTGTCTATAACAGATGCCCCCTAAAGTATGAGGTCGTTTATCGGGTGAAATGCTTTATTGAGAGGATCCGAAGTTCATTCAATCTGCTGAGAAGTGTTCTGTAATAAGATACAATACAATACATTATTTTTCATACATTTTTCATGATCTAGTTGAGGCGGGCATTCCCATGCTCAGCTTTATAAATACATTTTGGTACATAGAACAGACGATCGTCTGATTGTAGACTGATAATTCTCTGCTGAAATTATCATCCTTTGAGAAGGATGATCATCTGCTGTAATGGTGTACATATCAAATGTCTTTATGTCCTGAATATATATCGCAGCCTGGATGGATGAAACTAGATCCGGGGTCTTCAATCTCTTCCGATCTTCACTCGATGTACAAGTCGATCCATGTGAGAATTTCTTGAAGTCGAACATGGAAAGACATCGCTTGATTACCGGTCAATGATGTAAACCGTTAACAAGCGCGAGAGGAGTCACCGATAAGGATGATGACCCTCAAGGTACGGCAGTACAATCCACATGGTGGGAATAAAGGACTTGGCGTTGACCACCATGCAAAATCTTCTGGTCGAAGGTCATTGATGTATACCTGTCGCCGGAAGTGAGAAACTTGCCATTGAGGCATGCAAGCTTCAAAGTACTGAGGGGGGTGTTCCTAGATCAACTCCTTGGATAATGAGCTGATGTCGACAAGGAGCGATCCGTCAAAGGAGGGCCTTAATGAATCCCACATCAGTGACACGGAACGGAGCTAGTGATTGTGATGAGGTGAAAACAAACTGTGATGTATGATTCAGGGTGGCGGTCATGAAGTGGATGAAGGATAATGTATGGCAGTGGGTGGAACACGGTTGACTCTTTACAGAACCACATCTCTTGAACATATAACGACACTGATGTGATGGATTGGTAGCATTACCCCAATTATGGATGGTGTGGCGAAGACCATGGTTATGAGACCGGTGAATGAAACAACCCAACCCGATGTGATACGGAGGACAAAGTGTCATGTTCAAGAGCGACTTGCTACCATTAATGCTGTGAGGTTCTCCCAATTTTTCCCCAGTCATTGCTGACCAGTACCTCTTTATTTTTGTCAAGCTTGAGGAGGATAACATATGCTTGTTCTATAACCTGCCCTTCGGGCAAGCCCATCGCTATGTTTTAACGAGCCTAGCGATAGGGAAACTCGTTCTCGTCTAAAGACAAGTTTGTCGCTATTTAATCATTTTAACGAGTCTAACGACAAAGAAAACTCGGTCCTTTTCATTTTTAGAGAGTCTGAAAAGGTACGAAAAGTTAACTCCAAAATTCCTTTTTCGTCTTCTAATCCCTTAAGTCCGAAAAAGTATAAAACAATACAGAAGGGATGAATTTTCGATTTCTTTAACGAGCCGAACAAAACAAGCGCTCGATCTTTTTGTGTAATAATCCCTCAGGTCCAAAAAGATTAAAATCTAGAGGAGGGATAGCTCTTCTTGTCCTTTAACGAGCTGGAAGGCCAAAACTCGGCAAACTTTTCATATTTTACGAGTCAGTGAAAAGAGCTCAAAGAAGACTCGTCTTTTGAGGAACGAGTGATGAACAGGGATAGCAGCAGATTCCAGGTACAGGTTGGAATTCTCCAATCACGGCAGTGTCACAAGGATGGCTAAGTGAAATCACTCTTCGCAGCTGTTCCTCAAAATGGGTAAACAAACATATGGAGGTGAACGATTGGCCAAAATGAACGGATGGAGGTGATGGCATATAAACACGACCAAGGGCTTTTAATATGGCTTTCAAAGGTTACATTTCTCGAGGTTGTTTACCAGTTCATTTTTTCTGGATGAGCTTGAACTGTAGGGAAAGATTGCTCACAACTTGTGTTTATTTTTTTTTAACGAGCATGAACTCTGTACAAAACTGCTCGATTCTTGCGTTTATTTTTTAACGAGCATGAACATTGCTAAAACTGCTCGATTATACCAGTCTTAATACAAGGAATGCTTTAGGTGAGGTAATCTTATTTAAGGAGCGATACCTCACTAATTACTCCAATTTGGCAGGTTTTAACTTTTGCCCTTCATCCTTTCTTTATGCAAGCTGGAAACGGCTAATCCTACGAGTTTAACGGGTTAGACCTACAGGTTTAAAGGGAGGACCTAAAAATTTACAAAAAATAAATAGTCGTCCCGTGCTTGCACTCCAAAAGGTTTGCATGCCCCCAGGTATAAAGTATAATTTCAAGGCTCTTCTTCTCCTCTGTCCCACCTTTGTTTTTCTACTTGTCGTCTTGCTATATTTTTAACGATACTTGTCTTCTCGTTATTTTTCGGTGCCAATGGTACTTGTCTTCCCATCAGTTCACTTTTTGATTTTTGCAAGATCGCAGCAGATAAAACATTGGTGTTACGGGGGAGAGGTCCTCTTACTTATTATCCGAAAAATGGTTTTGTTTGCTGCCGCAAACTAAACTCTCTTTTCGGCGATGTCTATCATTAGGTTGCTAAGGATGGTGACTACTTGTTGCAACAATTTCCTCTCTTTCTTTGAAGACTGCCCCTACTTCTCTTTTAAAACATATTGTTTTAATGGGTGAGGCTTGACATTCAAAGATGGTGCCTTCTTGCTGCCACAAATAGATCCCCTCCTTAGGAGAGCCCACCTCTTTAGACAAAGGGAGCGATTCTTCCGCTTCAACATAACTTTGACAAAAGAATTTTATCCTAGAACAACCCTCTCTTCCTTTTTTGGACGGGGTACGGACTAGCCCATTCTTCTGCGGAAATTAACTTTATACCTAAGGTTTTCTCTGCCCGAGGCAGGCCAGGGTGCATGCCCCCTGGGTCCCCATTCTTTTCTTCTCGAATTACTCGCATTCATCGGGAAGTAGAACCGGAGGCGGTGGCATTCCTTGAGTGAATAAACCGTTAAGGGATGGTATTTGACTATTTGCAATGTGTGATCCTGGAAATGAAAGTTGGTCTATGAGCTTGACCATTCTTCCTTCGTGCGGAAAACACATGACTCTAAAGAGCGCGGACACTATTGCCTCCATGCAATATATATAGTCTCGTCCAAGGAGTAAGTTATATGCCAAGGGTCCCTGGACGACCATGATGTTCATATGAACTGTCTTCCCTTTCAATGTAACTGGAACATTGGGGAGAATCCCTAACGGGTGACTGGTTCCTTTATCAAAACCTGATAGATTTCTCATCTCAGGTAAAATCGCCGGGCAACCCAGTGCTTTCCAAGCAACAGAGGAAAGGATACTCACAGATGCCCCTTCATCAATGATAGTTCCAGCCATCACCATTCTGTAGATTTGGACTATGATTCTGAATGGGATACTGGCTGGTAACCGGGGTCTGCCTAGTTGATTCCAATCAAAGGATACAACTAGGTTGCTTGGTGGTGGGACCGAATATACGGCCGGATACGACCCTGACGATGTTCCTTCCTGCGATAAAGGAATGGGCGCATTGCCCTGATGCTCATCAGAGTCTGTGTTGATGAAAAGAATATTGACGGTGTCATCCTTATCCTCTTCAGTGAGGGTGTCATTTGAAGATGGGTCTTCAATGACGGGGTCATTGGAGGATGAAACCTCCGAAGGGAGAACGGGGTCGACTGCCGTTTCGACCTTTAGACTTTTGCCTGTTCTGGATTCAGTAGGTTCATTTTCAATGACCGACACTTCAGCTGACCACTTGAGCGGGTCAGCTGGATTTTCAACTACCGAGGGATTAGGCACGAGTTTTTGGTATCCAGGAGGAAGTCGTAACGGTGAAACCGGACGATCTTCCAAAAATCTCTTTGCCTCATCTAAGAATGGACATTTGTGGATGGCGTGATCGCCTTCACACAATATACAGGGTGATCTTGGTCTCCCTCTTCGTCCTTCACTCTCGCTAGTTGACGGACTGCAATCAACATGACTACCAGAGGTTGATGCTACCGGATTGTGCAACCTTGGGGACCAGTCCCTTAGTATCCGGGGAATACAGGGACAATCACAATGGAAGTGGGCCCCTTTGCAAATGACACATGGCGATTTAGGCCCGGTTGGTGCAGTGTGTGGGTTTTTGTCAGCTGTCTTTTGCTTGCCCCCAGTCGCCTTCGCCATAGGCCCCTTCTGCTTCTTTTCTCTCTTCTTCTTTTCCTTCTTCTCCATGGGAGGCTGACTTTTGCCGGCTCTTCCTTGTGAAGATGAAGGATCAGAGGAAGAATTGTAAGAAGTGGAAGGCTGGTGGGTAGCTCTAGACTGTTCTGACTGTTGATTCGACTGCTCAGGATTAGTGGCGATCTGGACTACATTAGTTGAAAAGAGCCATACAGGTAGGCCAATTGTCAATCCTGGAAGTGACAATGTTGCCATATGAGGCGCACCAACATCTCCCCAAGAGGAGAAGGGATTTGGACTTCCACCAAGGTTGTTTCCTTGGTTGGTGGGCTCCATACTTTTCAACTGAAAGATCAACGTGGGAATAACAGGTGATTATGTTCCGCTTAAAATAAATTTTATTAACGACGCTTTTAGACACAAACTTGCTTTTTCATGTTTTAAGAGTCGAGAAAAAGCTAAAGATGACTCTAGTCACCTTCGATGTTTTAACGAGCCCGAAGTGACAAATGCTCGGATGGACTTTTTCAGTTATAGAGTTTGAAAAAAGCCAAAAGAAACTTCTCTGGAGATCTAGGCAGAGGGTGTGCCAAACTTTTCGCGAAACCACAGAATACGTTTTACGGTACGGGTGGTCGATCTTCGTGAATGCTGTGTTCACTGCATCGCGATCGGTAGGGCGGCCGACACGGCTTCCTATGGATAAAGGATAATTGCCTATAGGGGTCTCCCAATATATACGCGACGGTACGTGGGAGCACAAGTCCGTATTAGTGCCACCGACTCTCAGGAGGAATCACCCACCTTCGTAGAGATCGACAGTCACTATGTTTAACGACGCCGGAACACGTCTCTACCTAGACCTCTATGTGTTTGCGTTATGTTACAAAGCGTTGTTATGTAAATTGGATTTATTTTAATGTTGATCTTGCTTATCAGTTTGCCTTTAAGGATCACCACGAGATGTATATAACAAATTCCTGAATGCAGTCTAAGATGAGAAGCAAACTTTTCAATCTTTCAACTTTGAAAACCTTAACTACTGAGGGAAAAGAAAGGCAAATCTTTTCACACAGATCATAGAGCACACACTAAAATGCAAATCTTTCCTAAATCGTCAAGCACACAGTCAAATGCAAAATGCACAATGCATGTATTTTCTTTTCCCTTTCTTAATGTGGATGGATTACAAAAAGAAAGTGGTTATATAACTTTGATTTCGATTTAAAGCGAAAGTAAACAAGTTTGTCCAAAATCAAAAGACACCTTAAGATTCACTTGCTTAATCACTGGAAATACATGAAATCAAACCATACTAACGAAAGTAAAATGACTAATCAACTATGGACAGCAAACAGGCTAACTCTTTAGACCAGCAAAATGCTTAACACAGGTTCAGATCTAAAAGGCCAAAAGCATGACTAGTTTACTTTTCGTTATGGGAAATTGTAAATGAGTAAGAAATACAAAGAATAAGTACAATTTCGTTATATAACAGAGGCAGAATGATGGCAAGTAATATTGGTTTCAAAACAGGCACAAGACTGACACCTAGCAGCAAAACTAAGTGAAAACAGGCAAGAGAAAGGAGGAAACCCCAAATGCACTAAGCAAATTTGGGCCAACGCAGGCTCTGCACAGCCAAACTGGCTCTCAGCGCAGGTAGCCCCTTCGGGACCTGCGTTGCAAAGCAGGTAGCCTGTGTACTACCTGCTTTGGAAAACGAGAATTGCGTTTTCACAGTTTCCGGGTCATAATTTTCTCAAAAATGCACGGTTTTTGCTCAAATCAGAAGCAATCAGTCAAGCACATTCAAAGGGATGATTAGGAGGGTGCAAAGCTATCACTAAGAGCTTACAAGGATCCTTGTAGATCATCTCTTCAAATCATGAATTTGCTCAGAAAATGAGCAAGAGTAGCTGCCCTCTACTTCGCTTTTGATACAGTCAAAAGCTTTTCGATTTGGTGCTCTTTTGTTCAGGAAATGAATAGAAAAATACTACAAACACAATCAAACGGATACGATCCCCAGCGGAGTCGCCAGTTTGTTGTAGGGAAAAGTATCCGACTTGGATGACCCTATCCCACTCTAAGGGTGACAGTTCCTTAGCAACAACTGTAAAACAAACTACTTAAGGTTTACTTCTTTATGAAAGCAAAAGAGAATGGAGAAAGCACTAACCGTTGCCTTGCGCTTAATGTCGAATCCAAACTCTTCTCTTTGGCCGCTTGCTCCTAGCTCTTTGTTCTTCTGCTCGCCCAGCTACGATGAGATCCTGCAAAATAACAAAGAAGGAAACTACAAGAGGCATGCAATCATAACTGGTTCATGGATTAGTGTAAACCAAACATGCAATCATCACAATATATAATTGAAACAAGAGCACATAGAAGAACCTCAATAGCTTTTATTAATGAAGAAATAAAGGTTCTGAGAGTATTACAACCATTGAAGGCTCCAACCCAGCAACACCTCCCAGCAGAAAGAATTGCTCTTCTTCACCTCTCTCAAACAATCACCCAATAACTCAATAGTGAAACCAACAGCATATCATTACTTTGCACAAAATTCCAGCCTCCTGAGCTCATAGGAGAGAGCTCAATATATAGATGAATTGAGAAAGGATGAGTCAGCTTGCAACTGATGTGTAGCTGCCTTGTGTCCTCTCTCTCTTTAGTTAATCTTTAGTTGATCTTCAGTTCTTGAGTCCACTTGGAGAACTTTGCTTCCACTTGGAGAAACAGAGCCTCTGACTCATCACAAGGCGAAATACCTGATCCAAGTGTCATTTTTGGAAGATTCCAAAGCAATGAATCACTGTGCCACTTGTCCCTTCTCGCTCAGCGCAGGTGGCCTTTGTCCCACTTGCTTTGCAACGCAGGTACACCATGGAGCAACTGAGTTTCAGCGCAGAAACCTAGTGGAGCACCTGCTTTGATTTCAGGATTGCTTGTTTTTGAGTGTTTTCAGGTGGAGAACTGATCTGAGAGCTGTTGGTTTGCTGACCTTGTTCCTCTAGGGGTAGGAACATCATGTTTAGGGAACTTTGGATCCCTTGGATTATTGACAATTCATGCTTGTTGCTGTAAGGCACAAAATTGTCTATAACATCGTGCCTTTTCCGTCGTTTTAGTGCCTTGGCCAACCTCCTTGGATCTGGCGATTGTAATTTGACATTTCTCTAAAACCATGACACCTGTGCAAAAAGTGAAGGAGGTTTTTCTTCTTTGGCATGTTATGGAAAAAAAACTCTCTCAGTTTTCCCAAATTCATCTTTGATTGCTCTGAAACATCTTTTAAGTGAACCTTATCCCGATGTGTGAAACAAGGAATTTCGTGGAAATGAAGCGAAATGAAGGGGATAGGGGGCTTCTAAATTCTTGGGGAAATTTTTGGGAGTGGGGAGGGATGTTAGGAAGCAGGGGAAAGTGGAATCTCAGAGATTGAGTGAGGGGAAGGGGTCCAAAAGGGAAAAACACAGGCCAAACCTAGAAAATTGCCAGGTTGTAGCTAGAAACTAGGGTTTGTGCAAAAATGAGGAATTTGGCGGATCTAAGGGATGGGAAGTGTTTAATAAGGTACATGAAGGATAGGGGAAGGTGTATGAACATCTAGATACAAGTTTTGCTAATGATTTGGCCGTCCAAGAGAAATTATCTTTCAAAACCCTAGGAGAGGGAAATGACCTTACCTAGGCACAACTGAAGTATGAACAAGGTGTAAAATGACTCATTAGACACTGAGATGATAATTAAAACCCTATGAATGATGATAGAATCAGCTGAATAGTGACATAGATTGGCATTTGGGCAACTTTGAAAAGAGTGAGAGCAAACCCTAGACCTAATGCCTAGTGACCAAATTTTGCTTGAAGACTCACTGAAATGACAAAATTTGACCTTGACACTTTGAGACCACTTTGTAAGAGCATATTTGATCACTGTAGGAAGGCTGGAAAGACTGACACTAACATTGGCTCCAATGGGGATGGTAGCTCCTTGGAGGTGCCAAGAACGGCAGATCTTTGGGAGAGCAGACCAGCGCCTTATCCATTGGGCAATGGAGTCAAAAACTCAAACTAAAATGCATGACTGAAAACTGATGACTCGAATGACACAAATTGACTCTCACTCAACTAAAAACTAACTCAATACTTAAACACAACTGACAACTGGAAATGATGCTCAAAGGGGAGCTTATTCATCAAAACCTACTCTAACAGTTTCATTCATCACCTGATCAAGTGAAATGAAACAACCAATGCAACCAAGTAAGTATCCCGTTTGCTGTTCGAAGTCTCCGCAAGTGCTCACTTATGAACAACAAGAGAGAACTACTGAACGACAACTCCCATGATAACTTAGAAACAGATTCGTTGAATGATATGAATTCTCTATCCACCTCCAAAAACACTGCATAAGGATCTTGAAATTTATGCACACTGGAACTTAGCTCATCCAATGGATTACTTCTCGTTTCCTCATACCATGAATGCAAACTTTGATCTGAGCCTTGTGACGAGACCTCTGCTGAAAATGAGAAAGAAACCGACTGCCGGATCAAATTCATATCAGCACATGTTTTAAGCTCACATGTAGTCAATGGAGAAAGACTTTGACTGCAAACCTCATCCAAAACATCAGCTATTGGATCATGAAAAACTTGAAAAGACTGTTGTACTGTATCCATTGAAAATGTATGACATCCTTCTAGCTGTTCATCTTTTTCCTGAGAGATTTTACGAAGATTCTGCCTTATAAACTGAAATGCTTCGAAACAAAAGGGTATAGAATCTTCCTGCATCATCAAATCATGTATTTCATCTTCCAAAGCTTCATCTGTAATCTGCCCTTCAATTTCATTTGGTGGCTGCAAATCTGATGCTACAGGCTGCTCAAGAATTTTGTTATCTATCTCATCCTCAACATTAACACTGAGAGATTGCTAATTTGTTATAGGTTGTTCATTTGAAGATTTACTATGCAATCTACCCTTCAAAAACTGAAATGATTCAAAACAGAATGGTACGGAGTCACCTTGAATCATTAAATCTTGTGTGTCCACTTCCAAATCTTCAGCTGCAACTTGACAATCAATGGCTTTCGGGGGTTGCAAATCTGAATATGAGAAGTCTTGAACAAAATTTTCATTGCTCTCAAGATGATTCAAATCAAGACTTGTTGACATTTGATTTCTGATTGCATGGTAGTTATCTCTGATGAACTGAGACGAATCAAAACAAAAAGGAAAAGATCCTTCACTTACTTCAAACTTTGATGCACTTTCCTCATCATTGCCATAGCTGATATGCATCGGTTGATCACTGTATTCAAGCTATTGAAAATGAACTTCTTCCTCGCACAAACCAGCTGCTGATTTGTCTACAAGATTAGCTTCTGTTTGGAGAAAATAATCATCGTCATACTGATCAAAATGAGGCAAATCATCACTATAAAACACATCATCAATCATACATGTCATATCAATATATCTCTCTTCTCCAAGGTGATCTACAAAACAATCATTATCAGATCTATGACAACTAGGATAAGAAACAAAATGTTTTGGATCAGCAACTTGTTCTTCTTCAATCAACGAGCCATGAGCTTGAACATCATAATCATTTCTTGCGGTGATCTTGTCCATCATCTTTTCCACTACACTTACCAAATTGTCAAGCTTCACCTCTAGAGATGTTGATTTTTCCGGATCTATGTTTTTCATCTCTTCTTCTTTCAACCTTGCCCGTCGGATCAACAAATGCGCCTCTACATTTACTGCACGGTTTTGCATCTCGTGAAGTGTTGCAATATCCCTTTCTCTCAGCTGAAACTCCATCTCCGGATCAAAGGCACCCGGATAGTGCAAGAGAGCAGATCTAGGAGTAGGCCTTATATCAACTGGCATTGAATAATAAACTTGGTTAAATCTGGCCGAAAACTGTTGTACTGTCTCCCCTGGCATTCTTTTCAGCTGGTTATATTCTTCTATAATCAAGAAAAGGTTCTGCCCGATCATCCACCTATCGAGAAAAACTTTGACGAACTGCTGGAAATCTGAAATGCTTGCATCAGGCAGGGCTTTGAACCAACTCTTCACTTTGGCTTGCAAAGAAAGAGCAAAAAGCCTTATACTAACATCTTCTTCATCAACTTCAAAAAGATCTAGAAAATTCTCAACATTCTGCACATGTTTCTCGGCATTGACATTCTTACATTCACCGTCAAACCTCGGCAAGTATAGATCATAGTTTTTGGGGAAAGCATGAAGAACCGAAGGTAAAACAAGAGGTTTATACCGATCTGGAATTTTACAAGGTGTAGGGATATGCATAACAGGTATAGAATCAGTCTTGGTCTCTTGAGATTCATCAATTTGAAGATGGTAATCACAAAATTCGGAAAAAGGATCTTGATAAAGCTCAAAGGCATGCAAATCTTTGGTATTCACAATCTTCAAAGGGAAAGAATCAATTGCAAGCCTGGGATCTTTTCTCAAGCATACTATACTTTGCAAAGCCTTCTTGACATTCTTGGGAAAAGAGAAGAAATAATTTATGACAAAGAACAAAATGTCTTGGATGAAATTCCAACTTGAATACTTGATCTGTCCATATTGTCCTTTCATGTTTCTGCTGGTTGGGATCATCCTCCAGTGGAGTCTTTGGATCTGATCTCGAAAATGATTTAGAGTCGCCGGGTGAATGATTTCAGCCTTTCAAGTGTCTGATCGTTGTCCACCATCAACAATCAGATCTGAACTTGATACATGTACTGGGGTGAAATGCAAATGAAGTGCTGTATTCACAAGCTCACGGAGATTGACTGAAGCAGCGTTTATCTACTTCCGCTAATGCAAAGCAAAAGCGTTTCGAAGGCTACCTGGCATAACTTCAGGCTCCGTCTAAGACTTATGAGACAAGCACATCAACCCACAAACAAGTTTGTTCTCCCCAGTATGGTCGCCAATATGTTAGCGCTTGAAATGTCACCTCAGGCTGAAAAAGGTAAACTCCAAGGCAACATCAAACCACTTAGCCTCGTAGCTAGCCCTACGGGGCAGGAGAGGGCTCTCTCCGGTCTATCTCGGTAAAGATCTTCAACGGGTGAGATAACCAATAAGGAAACACTGATTTTAGGCTAGTAAACTGATAAAAGGTTTGATTTGGGATTTTTAGGGTTTTGGTGGAAAGTTGGGGAAAGACAATTTTGGGTGCGGGGATTGGACACAGTTTTTGCAGGGGGTTCTTTGGGGCAAGGTAGGAGACTGTACTGATGCCTTTGAATTAAGTGAATGGATAGGAATGACCGGTGAGGAGCTAAAGAGAGCAAGAAACCTTCAAGGGTTCTCTTTAGACAGATGAAAACATAAATATTAAGCAAACTTAAAAGCAGAGCATGGCAATCATGAATTCTACTTTAACACTTCATTTGCCTAATTTTCAGAAGGAAAAGTAAGAAGATGAATCACATAAAAAACTTACAAGTACAAATAGAAACACACCATCAATACATGTAACCACAGGAATCCCAAAAAGGACTGCAAAACCCTGATCTTTCTTCCTTTGCCAAAATTGCAGAGATACAATGAGTAATACAATAGAAGCTTTCTCCCTCAAGAGTCCAACCCTCCAACCTCTGAAAATGACTAAGAAAATAAATAATATAGGAAAGCTAACACCTTTCCTTGCCTCTAGGGGTCGAGCTCATCCTTCTAGGAGCTGTTTCAACCAATTCTAAACTGAGCACTAAAATCTAGGCAGTCAAAACAACTTGTCTCTATAAGCTAGGAAAACAATTCATTCATTAAATGTTTGTTATTTCATGAATGAATCTTCTAGAAGAGATAAATAAGTGTCAAAATATCATAAATTTAAATCATTTACAACAAGGAGGATCAAAATTCACTCAAAAAAGTCAAATCCAGTCAAAGCTGCGTTTTGCTAAGCTGTAGGTGGATTTCTGTGAAAAACTGCCCAACAGGTCGCACTACTTTGGAGCTGCTTTTGAGGCACTTCCAGGTGTCCAAATGAGGCAAAAGTGGGCTTGTTGGAAAGGTATGGATGTCTACTTTCCAACCCAAGTATAATTTCTGAATTTGGTGGTCATTTTCCCCTCAAAAATTGCAATCTCCCAAGACTGCTTCCTGTGTGTCAAAAAGGTGGCAGCGAGTCATTTTTTGCATGTTTTTTGACCTTCTGGAGGCTCAAACTTGATGAAATCTCTTGGTAATTGCTGAGAAGGTGTATATTTGCATGAAAAATCCAAAAATGTTGAGTTTTCCCGAAATGGAGTTGCCCATCGAATAGCGCGCAACCTGTTGGTGAAGAAAACCTGTGTTTGGCACAAAAAATTCACAATTGACAAAATTTTCTCCAAATTTCTTGAAATTTGGGCTGGGAGTCCCCAATAAAGTACCATGCTCAGTCAAAGAGGCTTTTGCCAAAATTTGGAGTGGATCGTCCTTTTCCGTCGTTTTAGTGCCTTGGCCAACCTCCTTAGATCTAGCAATTGTAATTTTGACATTTCTCTAAAACCATGACACCTGTGAAAAAAGTGAAGGAGGTTTTTCTTCTTTGGCATGTTATGGAAAAAAAACTCTCTCAGTTTTCCCAAATTCATCTTTGATTGCTCTGAAACATCTTTTAAGTGAACCTTATCCCGATGTGTGAAACAAGGAATTTCGTGGAAATGAAGCGAAATGAAGGGAATAGGGGGCTTCTAAATTCTTGGGGAAATTTTTGGGAGTGGGGAGGGATGTTAGGAAGCAGGGGAAAGTGGAATCTCAGAGATTGAGTGAGGGGAAGGGGTCCAAAAGGGCAAAACACATGCCAAACCTAGAAAATTGCCAGGTTGTAGCTAGAAACTAGGGTTTGTGCAAAAATGAGGAATTTGGTGGATCTAAGGGATGGGAAGTGTTTAATAAGGTACATGAAGGATAGGGGAAGGTGTATGAACATCTGGATACAAGTTTTGCTAATGATTTGGCCGTCCAAGAGAAATTAGCTTTCAAAACCCTAGGAGAGGGAAATGACCTTACCTAGGCGCAACTGAAGCATGAACAAGGTGTAAAATGACTCATTAGACACTGAGATGATAATGAAAACCCTATGAATGATGATAGACTCAGCTGAATAGTGACATAGATTGGCATTTGGGCAACTTTGAAAAGAGTGAGAGCAAACCCTAGACCTAATGCCTAGTGACCAAATTTTGCTTGAAGACTCACTGAAATGACAAAATTTGACCTTGACACTCTGAGACCACTTTGTAAGAGCATATTTGATCACTGTAGGAAGGCTGGAAAGACTGACACTAACACAACTCACACCAACGGGGCCCATTAACTCTTGGTGTTACATCTCCTCAGGTTAGGGTTTTGGTTGTTTAGGGTTTGCTCTTATTGTTCAATAATAAAAAGGCCCTTGAGCCTCATTATAGTTCAGTTAAGAGGCATGTAGCCGCGACATCTATTCTCAGAGATAAGCTACCATTGCCCTAGCTGGTGTATTTCCATTTCTATTTGTAAGCGTATTTCAGTATTTTACATTAATGAAATGAAGTATTATTTCCACTGCATCTCTGTGTCTATGGTTATCTCTGTAATTTGTTGCGTTCCTATTTAAATATGGATCATCTTTGTCATCCTTCATCCACTCGTTGATCTTCTCATCAAAGATCAATTACCTGTGTTAAAGAGTCTTTTGTTTGTTTGGACATATTTTTCAAATTACTTTTGGTTCTTGTGTCTTAAGTTGTTTTCATTAGTGTCTAATTGAGTAGATACCATGAAAGTCGCTTAAATTGTGTTTGACAAACGATAGATTACAAATTGATTGTCTCATTTGAATAGAAAGGAAGTGTTTGCTTTGAGTTTTGAAAAGCGAAAGCGAAAGTGTTTATCTTTTCATAGTTTTTGAATCATTTTTGTTGCATTCAAATCATTAATGTGGAAGAGATTTTCATGTTTGTTGGCTTGCTTTCATTCTCTTTTACTTTTGCACTAGATTACATTGATTGCATTTAAGTGAAAAGAGAAAAATCATCATTATATCTTAAGGTATTTTTGCTTTAAGGTTTGTTTTGGCATTGCATTTGTTTATGATATGAAATATTAGATTTCATGTTTTGCATTTAGCATTTGAAAGTTGCCATTTCCACTTTTGCATTGGTTTGATGCATGATTTAGGTGATTTTCTTCCCTACATAGATAGATTTCATCGAATTGAAGGATTTATTTTCATCATCTAGTTGCATTTTAGGAACTAGTAACTTTGTTAAGGCCTTGGAATAGAAACATAATTCCAATATTAACTTTAAAATCTATCAATTAATCTAAAGAGCATTTGAAACATTAACTTTCATACTTAGTGGTCTAGGTTAGAGACGTGTTCCGGCGTCTATAAAACTTAGCAGTTGTTATTCGCTTCGACATTAGACAATGCTATTACATACTTGTGCTCCTGTTGTGGTCACCAACAACCCCCCTCTTTGTTTGGTATTAGCAATAACACCAAGCAAATGGGGACCCTTAACAAAAAATCCAAAAAACATTTTATCAAAATTTTTGTACTTTAACTCCCTAAAGCTGTATCGCATCGCAAAGAGAGAGTGAAGCGTTTTCCTATGCGCATAAATAATTTGCGAAGAAGCGACATGAAATTCATCGCATCGCATATATTGAGAAGCGCTCTTAAATGAAAAATTAAGGAATCGCCGATGGCCGATATGCGACGTCGCATATCGCAACATCGCATAAGCAACACACAGTGATTGGATGATTAAGCGCGATTTGCGATTCGTGATCTGCGATCTTGCGATCTGCGATTTTGCGATCTGCGATGAATGCGACCATCAATTCCTGCGATGACACATCTTGACATCGCAATCCTCGATACTGTGATGCGAATCACAGAAATCACTCATCGCAAAATTTCCTCGACATAGTGTTCAAGGAAAGCTGTCTGTAGACCAAAATTGGGCGCGCGCCTTAAGAGAAATTAATGATTGTACGCCAAAGTATCCAAGAAGGATTGTGTTGTGTTTTTCGAAGAGTCAAGTCATTATGAGTGTCATGATTATGCATTCATTAGAACTTAAAGCTTTCATGTCAATCTTTTCATCATTACTCTTTTCCTTTGCGTAAACTGTAAGGCAGCAACTAATATAAATCAATGTGCAGGAAACATCTAAGGAAAAGGGGAAAGCGTCAATACTTGGAGAACAGAGAAGAGATGCCTTCGCAAACGGATGCCGCATGCAGCAGGACCGCGGATTCCAGAGTATCACTCAACAGACACTGATGGAAATAGACTATCCAAGACTCAGAGTCAAAGGCGCACAAAAGCAGCATGTTTACAAAAGATCCTGAAGCTCAGATTGGGTAAAGCAAAAAGAAAGACGCTAAAGAGGGAAGACGCTCCAGAAAAGCCTGGAACAAAGAACGGAAGCAGTTTTCAATACAGAAAATTGTTCAGAGAGCAAAGTCCCTAACTTATTCAGTCATTCGCACGGCCGGAAACCGAAATAGCAACAGCACAATCAGTTTGAAAGAAATTTGGGTTATACCAAGTATACACACAGTGAATACACCAAGCCAGAGGAAGATTTTCGAAAATATCTTCTAGTTTGTCAGAAAACGGTGCCAGCTCTTGTTATTTCTATTTTCATAGCTCAAACGAAAGGAGAAGACAACCAGCTGACTCTTCCCAGGCGAATGTTACATTGCTTACAGCACTAAGGAGCAAATACAGAAACGGTTAGAAATTATATTCAATTTTTAGAAATAAATTTGCTTTAGTAGAAGGGCGGTCATTTGAAACCGTGTCCTAAATTTATGTAATCAAGATTAATTAGTTAGTAGTATTTAAACCCTTCTCAGGCATTTGGAGAAGGGTCCGGAAATTTGTCAAAAAACTTGTCCTCAGAACATGCACTTTTGCACCCTCGGAGGGGGTTTTTGATGAATGGATGGATCGAGATTTATCAATGTTTGCATTTAATGTCTACTACCGATGTTGCACTTTTGTACTCTTAGTAGATGTTAGAACAAGTAGAGATAAATCGTTATTGCTTGAAGCTTATGAGTGGAACCAGTCATAAATGGTACTTTTATCTCTTGACCAACTTCTGCTTATATTCTTAAAGTGATATGCAGTTTTCAGTTGTTTATATGTTAATGCATGAATGTGTGGGTTACCATTTGGCACTTCTGTACGGTGGAGTCATTTATTTGTGCTTGATATATGAATAACTTATTATGAGGTATGTTGTTCACAATTGTTTTGCTTAACTTTTTATGCAAAGTGGTTTATCTTAATTGATTTCTATTCTTATGATAGGTGAATGATCTTTATTACCAGTTATTGTTCGAAATCTCTTTAGATCGCATAATAGAAGAAATACACCCTGGGTTACATAGATTAGATGTGTTGTTTCTTATTAGATTACAATAGCATAGAGATAGTTTAGAAGTTTGAATTAAATTAGCTTAAAATACTCCTAGATCAGCATCATCCAACTCTACACACGCACACACCCCTTAGATTGGGATACTGGTCCCATTATCCCCAGTCGGACCCGCTATACCAAATAGATCAGGAGCTGCCAACCAAGGTCCGGACTGGGTGGGTATCCCCCTTGTTGTCGACCTGATTTTCGGGGCTTCAACATATTTGGCGCTAGAAGGAGGGCACGAACTATGAATGGCACCTAAATCAAAATCTAAATACCATTCTGAGAGTAAATCGCCCTCATCAACTCCCCCGACTTCCCCAGTACGTTTAAATCCAGAGTCAGAAGTCGCTCGAGTATCAACCACTGCTACATACCCTAATATTTTAGACCAGTTCATCATTGAACCCCCTGAAATTCAAACTCTGATTCGTAAACTCCAGGGATTCTCTATTTTTACTCAGAGGTCTGATAAATCTCAAAGCAGCGTGACTTCACAGTACAATCCTGCTCATCCCCTGACTAGATTAAAGAGCGAAAAATTTGGCATCCAGCCAACTGAATTCCCTCTCCCCACCAGGAAAAGAGCAAGGAAAACACCACCAGAATCTGACAGTGAGACTCTTTCATCCACGTCGTCCATTTCAACTCCCTCACCGCGAAGTCAACCACCCACGTCTTCATTCCAAACCACTCATCCATCTTCCACAACCCCTCCTCTTCAATCATCAAAGATCATAATATCTTCATCTTCCCAGCATCAGGGATCATCCTCTGAACTTTCATTCACTAGCAGCTCAACGATGGCCCAGTCTCCATGGAACAATCCTAGGGCGGTTTTAATGCCTCCACCCCTGAGCCCAATACCGGCCCATCCTGAGAAATGGCTACCCAAATTCAATCCAGAAACAGGCATGCTAGCTGAAGAGCATATCAATAATTTCATGCTTTCTGTTAATCTCAACGGAGTTACCAACGAGGATGCTGTTGTCGGGATTTTTTCCTACACAATGCAAGGGACAGCCGGGTCATGGTACTTTTCATTACCTTCGGGTCTATCACAAGTTGGGACATTTTTCAAAGTCAATTCCTTACCAAGTTTGGGGATGATAGATCAACGACGACGTTGATCAATGACCTATCCAATCTTAAAGCCGAGGCTAGAGAACCCATCAAAGATTTTAATTTACGGTTCAATAAAATCCTCAACAAAATTCCCGCTGCTTCCCATCCCAGTGAAGAAGTGAGATGTGAATGGTATATTACAGCCTTACCATCAAACTTGGCAATCTTCGTCGATAGGGCAAATAAGAAAACCTTAGTTGAAAACTTGACAGAGGCGATAGCAGTAGAGAAACGCGTAGTAGCCCTGGAAAAAAGATCTACGATAGAGGAACGCAAATCTAAGAAAGTCTCCTACAAGGAAGACCCCAAGAAGAAACAAACGAAAGATCCTTTCGATTTGGAAGGATTACAAAAAGTGTTAAAAACCATGTCCAATGAGATGATTGACATAAAAAAACAAGTAGCAGAAACTTCTTCAAAAAAGCCCTACAGAGCTTTTAAAAGAAATCCTTCAATGGATGTGAAACCACCCAACGCTATCTCAAACGTCGAATCCGAAGAAGAGGGAGAAGAAGAGAATACCACTGAAGGGCAGACCGATGACGACGAAGTTGTGGAACTACAAGGAATGTGGGATTTCATCCTCCCACAAGAAGAAGATCAAGAAGCATTTTCGGTTAGCACACGAAGCAAAAATCAACTTGATCCTCCCCAAACTACCCCTAAGCAGAAGGGCGCAAGCCCTGTAGCAAAAGATAAAGTCGCAACAAAGAAAACAACTGCTAAAGTGACTCAATATAGCCCAGTCCAATCAGATCAAACACCTCCATCAAGAACACTCATTGTGTCGGATGAAATGGAGTACAACATTATCGATGACATGAAAAATACTAGGGCTAATATCACTCTTTACGAGTTGAGCAAATTGAAACATCAACAGAAGATAATGATGAAAGAATTACATGCCATGCCTACTACATCTTTACCTACAGCTGTAGCTTCCCACAACATGGGAAGACCTCCAACCAACACGATCAATAAGATTGACCCAAATGACATCGCCTTGATTGGAGGAAGATCAAGGTCTCACACTCCCCCTTTTCTTCTCACTTATGAAATTTTCAATAAAAACATGCACAATTGTTTGGTAGATTCTGGTGCTTCAACGAATATTTTACCCAGATCAATATGTGCCAAGTTGAATGTTCAACCACAAAAATCCGCGGTGCGCATAGTTCAGCTTGATCGATCTCAAGTTGAGGTGATTGGTGAACTTAATCAAGTGACCATAAGATTGTCGTCTAACCCGAAGGTATGTCAGGTTATTGACATTCTAGTAGCTGATATCCCTGAATTCTATGGTTTAATTCTTAGCAGGGATTGGTCCGAAAAACTCCATGGATACTTCTCAACCGACTGGTCGCACATGTGGTTACCCTACAATGGTAAACCGAATCAAATAAAGTTTGAAAAAGAGTTACACCAGAAGTACATAGTGACAGAATTGGAGGGAGAAAATGAAGCAATAGCATACAACAGCAGTATCATAGGCAATTACTCGGTAGATTCTTTCCTCGGAAATTTCAATGCTCATATCTCACCTTACTTAGAAAATTCAGTTTTGTCCCAAGTCGAAATTTTTTCCCAAACTGATAATTCAAAGTGTGTTAATTTTTTAGATAACCCTGTAAATACATCTTTGTTTTGGAAATTATATTTTGATGGCTCTAAATCTAACGAGGGAGCAGGAGCAGGATGCGTTCTGATTAGCCCAGATGGAAATAAGACCATGCTTACGTGCAGACTTGAATTCGATTGCACAAACAATACAACGGAATATGAGGCCTTGGTGCAAGGCCTATACAAAGCAATCGGGTTGAACGTTAAGTACCTTCAAGTCTTCGGAGACTCTGAGATCGTCGTCAAACAGGTACGTAACACCATACATTGCCTATCAGGTCATTTGAAACACTATCAATCTTTAGTACAAGATCTGACTGCACATTTCATAGCATTCAATATTTTGTCAATCCCAAGACTTCAAAATGCGAGCGCAGACCTGTTAGCTAACGTAGCCTCTAGACTTATTCCCTCCGAAGATTTTAGTCCAGATAGATTCTCAATCGAATTAATATTTAGATCATCCATGCCTGACAACATTACAAACTGGAGAGTATTTAATGACGATCCTGACATTGTAAATTTCCTCACTTCTGAAGGATCCTACTCAAATCAAATAATTGACGAAGACCATCATGATCACCAAATAAAACAAAATAGCACTGATAATGCTATACCTAAATCGGTGGTTAAGTTAGAAGACTTATATGATTTGAAAAGTTGGTTTAAAAGGTCTACCAATTCTAAACTTTACAGTTCGACTCTGAACTACGAATTAGTAAACCTAGGAACCGATGAGAAACCACAAAACGTTTATCTAGGCCACGGCCTAGCCCCTGAAGAAAAATTAGCGTATATCCGTCTTTTGAGGCAATACAAAAAAGTTTTTGCCTGGAATTACGACAAGCTGAAGACATACGACACTTCTATCATTCAACACACTATCCCTATGATTGACAATGAAAAACCTATCCAGTAGAAACTCAGAAAAATCCACCCCAATTTAGAAAATCAGATAAAAACTGAGCTAAATAAGTTGTTGAGAGCCAGAATAATTTTCCCCGTCAGACATTCCAAATGGGTATCCAATATGGTACCCGTTAGAAAGAAAAACGGAGATATTAGAATCTGTATCGATTTCCGGAATCTCAACAAAGCCTGTCAAAAAGACAATTTTCCCCTCCCACCTATGGAGCAGATATTACAGGCAGTAGCAGGCTCAGAATTAATGTCTTTTTTGGATGGATTTTCAGGATACAATCAAGTGCTGGTACATCCCGATGATCAGTTAAAAACCACATTCCGAACTAAATGGGGCACATACGCATATCGGAAGATGCCATTTGGTCTGATCAATGCCGGCGCTACCTTTCAGAGAGCCATGGACATCGCATTTAAAGTATTTAATTAATGGAAAGATCTGTGAGCAATTTTGAAACCGACGTTTCGGACTAGCTAGGTGAGTCCATCATCAGGGTAATGAGATCCGCATTTTGAGAAGAGAGAGTCAAGAAAATGAGAACCTATTAATAGAAGGATGGATAGATAACTTTGGTTTGGAGAGGTCGGCTTGATTTTCATCAATTTATTAATAAATGGATTAAAAAATTTTAATTTTGTTTTAAATTTTAATTTAATTAATAACTTTAAAACTATATTAAAAATAAAATTTTACCTAAATTACTTTGACCTAAATTGAAAATAAAATTAATTTAAACTAAATTTAAAATAAAATCAATTTAATTAATTAATTCATTAATTAATTAATTAAATTAATTTTAAATTTAGTTTAATTAATAAATTTAAAACTATATTAATTAATTAATTAATTAATTTTTAAATTTAGTTTAATTAATAAATTTAAAACTATTTTAAAAATAAAATTAATTCACCTAAATTAATTTGGCCTAAATTAAAAATAAAAATTGATTTAAACTAAATTTAAAATAAAATTAATTAATTAATTAATTAATTAAATTAATTTTAAATTTAGTTTAAATTTTAATTAATTAATTAATAGAATTTAGTAATTAATTTATATATATATATATATATATAGATAAATTTATATATATATATCTATATATATATAAATAAGTTAATTTTAATTTATTTAATTTTTGAGCTGTAAATGCTGTCTTAAGGGAGAATTTGTATAAATTAAAGTTACTTTATTTTGTTTAGCAAGGGTTTCCAGGTATTACTTAGTTTAAGACCATCATCCCTATTCATATTATTAGAAGATTTTTCAATTTCTATTGCCTCTTTAATTCTTCTTTTTAAATAGTGGTCTTCCTTGTGGATTAATTTAGCTTGTTCCATGCATATATAGTGAGAGGAGGAACAAGCATGCTCTGCAAGACCTGATTTATCAGACCTATTTCTAGTAATATCACTAATGTGCTCTTTTAATCTTACTCCAAAGGATCTCCCTGTTTCCCCTATATAAACTTTACCGCACGAACAGGGAATCGAATAAACGCCTTTGTGACTTTTTGGGTCAATTGCATCTTTTGCAGATTCAAGCATGTTTTTTATGGTGTTAGGGGGGGTGAAAGCTACCATAATGTTATGCTTAGCGAGAACTTTGGCAATTTTATCAGTGGTTCCTTTGATATAGGGAAGGGATATTCTAGGGTTATCAAATGATTTCTTTTTGTTTTGTTTATTGGTTAAGGAATTTTTAATAATTTTGCTAATGGTGTGATGATGGACTCACCTAGCTAGTCCGAAACGTCGGTTTCAAAATTGCTCACAGGTCTTTCCATTAATTAAATACTCTACCAGCCTGTATGGAATCTCTCTTCAATCGCATTTAAAGGTTTAGTCAATAAATCTGTAGTGATTTACCTGGATGATATAACAGTGTACTCCAAGAAGCGAAGCAACCATCTCAAAGACTTGAAACAAATCTTTCAACGATGTTTAAGGTATGGGATTTCACTTAACCCAAAGAAATCGTTTTTCACATTAAGTGAAGGAAAACTGCTAGGATTCATAGTGTCAAAATCTGGTATTCACATTGAACCTGACAGAATCAAAGAAATTTCCGAAATATCCATGCCTCATAACAAAAAAGCCATGCAATCTTTCCTTGGTCAAATCAATTTTGTAAAGAGATTTGTCCCAGACTTCTCACGTATTGTTTCTCCTTTGCAAAATATGATTAAAAAGAATTCAAATTTTAAATGGGGTCAAGATGAGCATGAAGCATTCAACTTGATCAAACAAGCTATCATTAACGCTCCATCTTTAGCGACCCCGAATTTTTCAGAATCTTTTATCTTATACACATTTGCCTCAAAGAAATCTTATGCCGCGATTCTAACTCAAGCAAATCAAGAGAAGGCGGAAGCTCCAATCGCATTTTTTAGCTCGAACTTACAAGGTGCTGAACTCAACTATTCAGACGTGGAGAAACATGCATATGCTGTTTTCAAAGCGATCAAGTATTTTAGACCTTTCTTACTTAAAGCCCATACCAAAGTCATAGTACCGTTTCCAGCGGTAAGAAACCTTCTGATACAGAAGGATGTGGGCGAAAAAAGAGAAAATTGGATCACACCAAGAAAAGAACTCTGAGATTGAAAGCTAAACAATACCAGCTCATAAATGATGTTCTGTTTAAAAGGAATTACGATTCCGTGCTTCTTAGGTGTCTTGAGAAAACTGAAGCCGAAAAGGTTTTGCAGGAACTCCACCATGGAACAGCAGGCAGACACTATGCTGGAGACGCTACTGCACATAAAATTTTACGTGTAGGATATTATTGGCCCACGATGTTCAAAGACTCACACAGTTACGTGAGGAAATGCCAAGTCTGCCAAACTGCTGCAGGGAAACAAAAGAAATTGTCCATGCCACTACAGCCGGTTAACATCGAGAAATCATTCAGTCAGTGGGGCTTGGACATAATAGGTGAGATCGTTCCTCACTCTTCTAAGCAGCATAGGTACATCCTCACGACAACATATTATTTTACTAAATGGGTAGAAGCAGTTCCTCTCAAGACAACTAATTCTGAAAACATTATTGAATTCATAGATCAATTTATAATCACTAGGTTTGGATTGCCAACGGCCTTAATGTTTGATAATGCTTCATACTTCTCTAGAAATACAATGACTGAGTTTGCACTTAAAAGAGGGTTCAAACTGAAATATTCGGCCAACTACTATCCGCAAGGTAATGGATTGGCTGAATCAAAAAACAAAAACCTGATCAGGATTATTAAAAGAATAGTCGACCAAAACCAAAAGAATTGGCACAAAGCATTGGTAAATGCTTTATGGGCAGATAGAATAACGAAGAAAGCTTCAATCGACACTTCTCCCTTTAATTTAGTTTATGGGAAAGAAGTGGTTCTTCCAACTCACTTAGTCATTCCCTCTTTGTCTTTAGTACAACACATCAATGAGGTATCTACCTCCTCCATACAACTAAGACAAATGGAAATAATAAAATTAGAAGAACAACGAGAACAAGCTAAGAAAACCCATGCCCATCATCAAGTGCTGATAAAATCCTCTTTTGACTCAAGCATAATGACCAGAAAAAACTTTCAGATGGGAGATTTAGTTTTGAAATGGGATAAGGCTCATGAAGAAAAGGGCAAACATACGAAATTTCAGAAGCTGTGGCTTGGTCCTTTTCAGATTGTAGAAGTCATAGGCCCATCGACGTTTGTGTTGCAGGATTTGGCAGGTAGAAGAGATTCTTTGCCTGTTAATGGACAGATTCTTAAAATGTATTTTCCATAGAAGATCATTCTTCTATTTTTGTAGGATAGTTTTAGTTTTTATTTGTTTTTCTCTTTCTTATAAATAAAATCAGTTGTAGATGGTCACTAAAAGGGTTCATGAAAAAGACACCAATTCTCTATCGGATTTTGAGCTTTTCGCTTGTACAAGTAGCAAATTTTTTCGAAAAATCTAATTTTTATTATTGACAGGTAGAGTTAACTTTAGCCTAGACATGATGCTAGTTTCAACTTCAAAAACTTTGATGAAAGCAACCTTTGGTAAGAAATTGTTTTATATCAGCACAATGAAAGGTATCAATAATAAAATAAATATTCTCTGTAAAGCTGCTGTTTTCAAACTCTATTATTGTCGTCCAAAGCTTTCTTAAGGAAAAACAATGACTTCCTCCCTGCTAAAGGAAATCAAAGCATTCAGAGGAACAATCCCAGAAAACACTATATCTCAAAGAATAAGAGGTCTCATCACGAGCCGACTTATCATGATCACAGATATTATAACTTGCTGACTTTGCCAATATTGTCTACCAAAACAGGGCAACGACTCAAGATTGTTGCAATCAAAAGACAAGGGGTCTCATCACGAGCCAACTTTTTCAGCAAAAGTGTAAATCGAGTGAATGACTGTGTCATAATTTGGCCACCAAACCAAGACATTGTTCTTTAGAGAATAAAAAAAAAAAAAGGAAAAAGTGTCAAAAAGGGTTTTTCTCTAAAATGTTGTAAATAACCTCAAGCAGGATAAAGGATCATTGCTGGATAACAGGTAACCCTGTCGAGGCTATGGACACTTGCGGGCAGCAGAGGCTCTACCTACAACAAATGAGCATATTTTAAAAGCTAGCACACAGAGAAGACCTTATTTTATCTTTAAAAAAGACCGAGTAATGTCTGGTGTGAATACAAGAACTAAGCCTGAGGAAACAAACAATTGGAATATGAAAAGGTTGAGACAAAGTATCATTGATAGGATAAGGAGTAATGTACTCTATCTGTCCATAACAAAATTTAGACATATGAAAATTTTTCTACTTCGGAAGTGGAAATTCAATAGAAAAGCAGAGATAACTGGTTCTTCACAGTGAATCACCATTGTTGTGGTCACCAACAACCCCCCTCTTTGTTTGGTATTAGCAATAACACCAAACAAATGGGGACCCTTAACAAAAAATCCAAAAAACATTTTATCAAAATTTTTGTACTTTAACTCCCTAAAGCTGTATCGCATCGCAAAGAGAGAGTGAAGCGTTTTCCTATGCGCATAAATAAGCTGCGAAGAAGTGACGCGAAATTCATCGCATCGCATATATTGAGAAGCGCTCTTAAATGAAAAATTAAGGAATTGCCGACGGCCGATATGCGACGTCGCATATCGCAACATCGCATAAGCAGCACACAGTGATTGGATGATTAAGCATGATTTGCGATTCGCGATCTGCGATCTTGCGATCTGCGATTTTGCGATCTGCGATGAATGCGACCATCAATTCCTGCGATGACACATCTTGACATCGCAATCCTTGATACTGCGATGCGAGTCGCAGAAATCACTCATCGCAAAATTTCCTCGACATAGTGTTCAAGGAAAGCTGTCTGTAGACCAAAATTGGGCGCGCGCCTTAAGAGAAATTAATGATTGTACGCCAAAGTATCCAAGAAGGATTGTGTTGTGTTTTTCGAAGAGTCAAGTCATTATGAGTGTCATGATTATGCATTCAATAGAACTTAAAGCTTTCATGTCAATCGTTTCGTCATTACTCTTTTCCTTTGCGTAAACTGTAAGGCAACAACTAATATAAATCAATGTGCAGGAAACATCTAAGGAAAAGGGGAAAGCGTCAATACTTGGAGAACAGAGAAGAGATGCCTTCGCAAACGCATGCTGCATGCAGCAGGACCGCGAATTCCAGAGTATCACTCAACAGATACTGATGAAAATAGACTATCCAAGACTTAGAGTCAAAGGCGCACAAAAGCAGCATGTTTACAAAAGATCTTGAAGCTCAGACTGGGTAAAGCAAAAAGAAAAACGCTAAAGAGGGAAGACGCTCCAGAAAAGCCTGGAACAAAGAACAGAAGCAATTTTCAATACAGAAAATTGTTCAAAGAGCAAAGTCCCTAACTTATTCAGTCATTCGCATGGCCGGAAACTGAAATAGCAACGGCACAATCAGTTTGAAAGAAATTTGGGTTATGCCAAGTATACACACAGTGAATACACCAAGCCAGAGGAAGATTTTCGAAAATATCTTCTAGTTTGTCAGAAAATGGTGCCAGCTCTTGTTATTTCCATTTTCATAGCTCAAACAAAAGGAGAAGACAACCAGCCGACTCTTCCCAGGCGAATGTTACATTGCTTACAGCACTAAGGAGCAAATACAGAAATGGTTAGAAATTAGATTGAATTTTTAGAAATAAATTTGCTTTAATAGAAGGGTGGTCATTCGAAACCGTGTCCTAAATTTATGTAATCAAGATTAATTAGTTAGTAGTATTTAAACCCTTCTCAGGCATTTGGAGAAGGGTCTGGAAATTTGTCAAAAAACTTGTCCTCAGAACATGCACTTTTGCACCCTCGGAGGGGGTTTTTGATGAATGGATGGATCGAGATTTATCAATGTTTGCATTTAATGTCTGCTACTGATGTTGCACTTTTGTACTCTTAGTAGATGTTAGAACAAGTAGAGATAAATAGTTATTGCTTGAAGCTTATGAGTGGAACCAGTCATAAATGGTACTTTTATCTCTTGACCAACTTCTGCTTATATTCTTAAAGTGATATGCAGTTTTCAGTTGTTTATATGTTAATGCATGAATGTGTGGGTTACCATTTGGCACTTCTGTACGGTGGAGTCATTTATTTGTGCTTGATATATGAATAACTTACTATGCGGTATGCTGTTCACAATTGTTTTGCTTAACTTTTTATGCAAAGTGGTTTATCTTAATTGATTTCTATTCTTATGATAGATGAATGATCTTTATTACCAGTTATTGTTCGAAATCTCTTTAGATCGCATAATAGAAGAAATACACCCCGGGTTAGCGTAGATTAGATGTGTTGTTTCTTATTAGATTACAATAGCATAGAGTTAGTTTAGAAGTTTGAATTAAATTAGCTTAAAATACTCCTAGATCAGCATCATCCAACTCTACACACACACACACGCCTTAGATTGGGAAACTGGTCCCATTATCCCCAGTCGGACCCGCTATACCAAACAGATAAGGAGCTGCCAACCAAGGTTCGGACCGGGTGGGTATCCCCCTTGTTGTCGACCCGATTTTCGGGGCTTCAACAGCTCCCTGTACCATCGAGTATATAAAGGGGAACCCCCATAGGTTGCAAACATTTATCCATAGAAAGCTGAGTCCCCACCCTGTAAATGTGATACACCGAACATAACATTCAGGGAGATTTCCTGCACGCATGTCAAGTCCTTGGTAAATTTATTTTCTTAGGTGTATATTGGAGTTCACAGTTACTTGGTACTCCTTTTGCCTAGATTTATCCGAGTGGTCATTTTGATCTTTTCTGTCTCTTTAAATTTGAAAAGATCATAGAGAAACTTGTCCTTTCAAGCTCATTAAACCATCGAAAGTGACTAAATTCACCTTTTCGTCCTTTTCTCGACTCTTAAAATATGAAAATGCAAAGTTTGTGTTTCTAGAAATAACTACCCACGATAAACATGTCAGACCCAAGCAGTTGCTTCTTGGACCAATATTGAGTAATTCCTTGTTAATTTCAATATTGTTTAAAAAAGCCTCAATGAATTTCCTTTTATTTTATGCTCTTGAGAGGAAGTCATCGTGGCTGAACCATTGAGTTCATCTCATAGTTATCCTTCATTGTCTGATACTGAAGGGTCCTCCCAAGGAGTTCATTCGGAGCTTCCTCAGTCACTTGAGGATCAAGGTTTTGAACTTGGGATTATTCCAAGTATCCAACCCTTGTCTTTTGATCCACCTCCATCAGATTCCTGGTCACCTCAAGAATCTGATCCTGATACCTTTGATAATCCTATTCATACCCCTGAGAGTCTGCAAACTCCTACGAGTCCACAGAGACTTATTATTCATCCGTTGAATCCGTTATTCGATTTTGTTGTGATATCTCCTCGATGTCCTTACAATCCTTACGATCGGCCTAGTATTCCTTTGGAGTTATCTCCTCACACATCTCAGGTTCCTCGTCACCAGTTGTTTCCATCTATGGAGTTAGAAGGTAAAATCCCAACCTCCTCTTCGGGTCATCTGAAAGTTTCCGCTACCCATACTCCTCATATCGATGATGAACAAGGGCATGAATTTCCTCTAGAAGGCTTTCCTTTTACAGGAAGAGTCCTGTCTCTCACCTTTCTTGAAACTAGTGGACCCATGTTGCCACATGGTTATACCACCTTAGCTCAATTAGTTTCAAGTACTCCTAGTGCTTTTCCATTGTATCAAAATCCCATTTGCTCTTCAAATGCTATGCCTAAATCCAGTCCATTCATTCCAAATGCGACCTCTCGAACTTCTGTACAAAATGTTGTTACATCAGTTCCTGTTCAACCTATGATTCCATCGCAACCTGTCTCATCGTTTCAACCAACCTTTCGGTGCAACCGACTATTTCATGTCAGGTTTCGGTGAGTTCTTCTACCCCTCCATCAAGTGGACAGAATGTGCCATTACCTAGGGGGCAAGATCCGAATACTCCTCTTGTGTCAGGAAAAACCAATGTGAGTGGATTACAAACTCACATGGTTGGAGTTAATCAACCTTATTATGGTAGTATTCCTAACCCTATTGGTCCATCCAGGTCAGGAAACTTCCAATATCAAAAACCTTATATGGTTCAGATTCCACTCCAACAAGATTATGTCCCATATGGTTCGCAAGCCTTGGTTAATCAATCTTACATTCCTCAAGTAGGAGCTTATGTCCAACTTGGTCAATCAGTTATTCCTGGTGGGTATGGTCATATTTAATTCGGAAATTACCAATACCCATAAGGTATACCCCAGGGAACTGTCCACCAACCCTTGCAGCAATAAGGACAACCTTTGCACCAACAAGGGAAACCTTTGCAACAACAAGGGAAACCTTCGCAGCCACAAGGGAAACCTTTGCAGCAGCAAGGGAAGACATTGCTGTAGCAAGGGCAACTGTTACAATAGTAGGGGAAACCTTTTTTGCAGTCTCAATAGCCTTTGCAGTCGCAAACTCAGTCTGTTCAGCAGTCTACTCAACCTTTGTACTCACAAGGCCAACCTTTGCAGCAACAAGGTCAACCTTTACAACAACAAAGTCAACCTTTGCAGCCAAAAGGTCAACCTTTGCAACAACAAGATTTATATGCGTATCCACAAGGTCAACCCCTGCAGCAGCAGGGTCAATCTCCTTATGTTCAGGGTCAACAGGTTCAACAACCTTGCAACCCATATGCCATGTACAATGCTTATTAGTGACCTATGGTAGGCCAATATCAAACCTACTGTAGACCAAATCCAACTTATGGTCAAGGTAATCCTTAGTGGGGACAAAATCAGGTCCAGTATGGACAAAATCCCCCATTGTGGGGGAAAAATTCTTACCAGCAAGGATGGAACCCACAGTTTGGGTCTCCTCAAGGACCCTATATGCCATTCAACACAAAATTACCTTTCTCATCTATGTTGGAGTTGCCCAATGTCTCGAGGCTCACGAATGATCCCATTCTTCATTCACCTTACTGGCCTCCAGTTCCAAGCAAAATTCCAAGTGATTTCCCCAAATTCGAAGGAAAGTATAAGGAGGACCCGCAAGCCCATATGACGACATATCACCTATGGTGGTCCTCCAAATCGTATGTCAATGATTCTATCCGTCTTCGACTCTTTCAGAGAACTCCCATAGGTTCTGCCACAAAATGGTATATTGAGTTGCCTCGAGGTACCTATGCTGACTTCAACTCTCTCGCTATGGCCTTCCTTACCTATTTCCAATTTCTAGTTCGATATGGAACTGACACTCATTTTCTCACATCCCTTAAGCAGGACACCGCGACCAATATTTTGATCATACCCATGAATGGAGACGTCGACATCACCTCATCAATTTTGAGATTGCTGATGAGTTGTTGACTGAATGGTTCACAAAATTATTCGTTAACAAGATTGCTAAGGATATAGCTATGGGTGGATGTGTTACAGAAGAGAAAGTTATTTCCCATGCTCAGTATCTAGACTTGGTCTATTCACAATCTGGCACGTTGTATGAGATGTTTCATAATGCTTCGAGACCGTCTTCGGATCTGACAACATCAAAGTATCTTGTTGTACCACTTGTTGATGATGTGATTGGTTCCATGTCTCAGACTTCCACGAAAGCTTCTTCGAAGCAGAAATCTGTTTCAGGCATTGGTTCCAATAATCCTTCAAAGAATTCATCCAGTCCTGGTAAAACCTCTGAGGTACATGTTTTTCAGTGTACCGCAATAGATAAGGCCTCTAAAGGTAAGAAAAAGGGAAAAGGTAAAGCCAAAGCGATGCCCCAAAACAAGATCCACCCAATTCATCTGCTGATGATGTTTCTAAGAGGACGCTGAAATATCCTTGCCTCATATGTGAGGAAGATCATTACACCAAGGATTGTCCCTGATGTTCTGAAGTTAATCGCTTGTTGAAGAGGACTCCTGTTGTCTTAAAAGAACATTTTCCATCTCAGCAGACGTAGTTGGTAGACCAACTACAATCCTTTTCCTCCTTTGGTTCCCAGGTTTTCATGATGCAAGGTTCATCACCTATTTTGATTGCTACTCAAACAAAGGACTATCAAACTACGCATAAGCAGATGGTGGAGAAAGAAGTCACCAATATCCCTTATACTTCTACTCCATATAGTTCTAGTCCGCTCCATATTGAGTGCCCTAACATTGAGTTCGTAATCCGACCACCTCCCAAGGTTGTTCTTTGGAAATTATCATATAATACGAATGCTAGAGTTACACAACACTACAATATTGTTGAGGATTTAGCTCAAGCACCTTCGGCGATGTCTACCTTGGAGGTTCTCCAAACCTGTCCAACACAACAGAAGTCACTGTTGTCTGCTATAGGTGCTATTGATCCTTTCGATTCGAGTCTGATTACCTTTGATCTTGAAAACCACGTTCCTCGTCTTCCTCATCAGATTTCTTTTCTGATACAAGTTCTTATTAAAGGAAAGACGATCCATCAGACTGTTATTGATGAAGGTGCTTCTACCTGCATCATGTCTGTTTCGTGTTGGAAGGCCATTGACTCTCCTTCTCTTAACCAGTCCCCGAACACCTTGGAAGCCTTTGATGGCAGAGGCTCACGTCCATACAATATTCTCACAAATTTGCTAATTACATTAGAAGGAAAGACCGTTGAATTATAAGTGGAAGTTGTAGATGCAAATCTCAATTACAACCTTATTCTCGGGCGAAGCTGGACCCATGCTATGTTTTGTGTTGTTTCTTCTTTGTTCCGGGTGCTTTGTTTTCCTCACGAAGGAACAATTTTCACGGTTGATCAACTGTATTCATTTTCTTCTGGTTCATCCAATGACAACATCCCTTATGTGGGAAATACTCAGATTCTCGATGAGAGTGTGGGGGTAGGTCTCTTCAAAGACTCTGCTTTAATGGGTACTTTTACTCTCCCACCTCCGAATGTTACTTCAATCAATATGATCTCAGTTTTCACGGATCCTTGGATTCTTCCTACCGTGGATCAAATTGATTCATTTGGCGATTCTATGCCTTCAAGTCCATTGGAGAAAAATTATTAAGAAATTGTCTTAGCTTTGATGGTCACTTCAGAAAGTCATAATATTTTAGTATGAACCTAGACACTTATCTACCATCTCCTTGGCTTGGTTTTTGGGATTCTCTAGATCCTTTGAACGAGACATTCCCCACCGACGAGAGTATCATTGAGGTTATGTCTCTAGATGAAACTCCTTGGAACGGTCTCCATCATTATTCTTCATTTCTTCCCAACCTCAGTGAGATGCCTTCGTGTTTTGAAGCATTTGTTCCTCATTTCCCCACATCTTCTCTTCAAACACTTGTGCTGGTGCATGAAGTCCTGTCGGAAGGTAATATGGGAAACATCATTGCTACTATGCCTCTTGACATTTCCATTAAACCTGGAATTGTCGAGAACATTCATATTGGGGTTTCCTGTTCTCTAGATGAGATCAGGGTTTACACTCAACTTTTTAAATAATTTTGAGATGTCTTCACGTGGCCATATAAGGAAATGCCTGGTATTGATCCAACAATAGTGGTGCATGAAATACCAACTTATCCTAGTGCCAAGCTTGTTCGCCAATGACTTCACCTCGTGCATCCTCGAAAGGCTGCTGCTATTAAAGAAGAAGTGGAGAAGCTTTTAAAAGCAGGTTTTATTTATCCCATCCCATTGACAGATTGGGTGTCTAATATTGTCCATGTTGCTAAAAAGCAGGGCATGATCCATGTCTGTGTTGATTACCGCGATATCAATCGTGCATGTCCAAAAGACAATTATCCCACTCCTGTTATAGACATTTTTGTGCCTTACAGCTCTAAGCATGAAATGTCCATAAACCAAGGGATCCTAAGTCCCTAAAAGTGTTGTTCTGGCCCCTAAAGGAACAAGGTCAACAAATTACAGCTTCTCCCAGAAGTTCTCCACTAGAAACTACTCAGAATCAGTCAAATCAGGATCATTTCAGCTGCTCCACTAGCTAGCTACGTTGCATAGCACCCAAGTACACTAGCTAGGTGCGTTGCAACGCACCTAAATGCACTACTAGGGTGCGCTGAGCGGGAAATGACAAATGGCAGTGTCATTCCGTGAGGTGGACAGACAATGGAAGCTTCCAGAATCTTCCCCAATGACACTTGCCTCACTGAGTTCGACCAAGGATGAGTAAGAGGCTCTCAGTCTCCAAGTGGAAGCAAGAACTGACAGAGAGAAGCCACTAGTCAAATCATAAGCTGACTCATCCTCTTTGCATACATCTATATATGGATCCCTCATCCCAGAGATCCAGAGGCTGGAATTTTGTACATTGCAGAGAATTGTTGTTGGTTTTGAGATAGAGATCGGAGTATTGGGTGATTTATGCTTTGTTGGAGGTGAAGAGGGGATTCCTTTGCTGGGGAGTTGATGCTGGATCAGGAATCATCGGTTGTAACTCCTCCTGGACCTTCTTGTTATATCAATAAAACTATTTGAGTATCTCCTACATGCTTGTGTATCAATGATGCTTTGTTATATTTGCATGTTTAGCTTAAATCTGATCCTAAGCTATTTATGAATATAAATCCATGTCTTTGTGTAGTTTTCTCCTTCTGCGATCTTGCAGGAACTTGGTGAAACTGGGAAAGTAAGGGAGCAGGTAGCTGGAAGCTGTCAAAGAGGAGAGAGATTGGATCAAAGGACTAGCGCAAGACACAGGTTGGTTCATCCTATTCCTCTTCGTTTATAGTTCATAAAGAAGAATACGAAAGTAGTTTTCTCTGTTTGTTTCTAAGGTACTGTCACGCCTTAGTGGGATAGGGGCATTCTGAGTAGACACTTTTCCCGTTAACAACTCCCTTTATCGATCAAATCATCGACAAGTGCGCTGGGAGTGAGATTTTATTGTTCATGGACAGTTTTTCTGGCTACAACCAGATCAACATTTCACCTGCTTATCAACATAAAACAACCTTTATCTATCCATGGGGATTTAAATAATTCTGGCACTACCTTCGAAAGAGCAATGTCTTATGCATTTCACAACATACGACACATTTTTCATCCTTACCTTGAAGACTTACCAGCTCATTTTGTTAAGCGTCATGACCATCTAGATCACTTAAGATCCATATTCTTTCGATGTCGGCATTATAACATCCATCTCAATTCGCATAAATGTGTGTTTTGCATTGAGTCTGGCTGAAGCTTGGGTTTTGTGGTGTCCCGCAAAGGCATCTGAATTGATCCTTTAAAAATTGAGGCCATTATCAATTTACCCCCCCCCCTCATCATTGCTGCAATTGTAAAGCCTGCAAGGAAAGGATAACTTTCTTTGTCGATTCGTTCCTAAGTACGTTGAACTCGCCAAGGATTTTACTCGCTTACTTAAGAAGGGTATCCATTTCATTTTGGATGAAGTTTCCAGGAAATCCTTCGATGCTTTGAAAGACACACTTATTAGTTTTCCTTTACTGCAGCCCCCCGATTATTGACGTGATTACTTCCTATACTTGGCTGCACTTGATACTACTATTGCTATGGTGTTAGTTCAGGACAATGACGGTGGCAATGAGCACATGGTTTATTATTTAAGCTGAAATCTTCTCGATACTGAGTCTCAATATGCCCATGTCGAGAAACTTGCCTTGGTAGCATTCCATGCTATCCAAAGATTTCAACAATATATCCTTTTACGGAAAACCACAGTGATTTCCGATTGTAACCCCATGACCTATATACTGACTCGTCAATTGTTGGGGGGAAAATACTCCAAATGGATTGTTATCCTACAGGAGTTTGATTTGGAGTTTATTGCCGCCAAATCAAAGAAATTACTCATTTTTGCTGAGTTGATCTATGCCCTTTCGTCTGCAAGCACTTCGACTGATTTTATTGAGCAGATGCCTAATGAAACTCTATTTCTGATCAGCACTCTTGACCCATGGTATGGAGATATTATCGTTTATCTTCAAACCCAAACCTTCTGATTTTAGTTGTCTCGATTTGATCGATGCCACACCTGGCATCATTCCCAACCCTATTGGATCCTTGGTGATACATTGTATCAGGTTGGTGTGGACTATGTTCTTCGCAGGTGTCTCACCCTAGAAGAGGCTGAGCGGGTCCTTAATGATTGCCACTCTGGTGCCTATGGTGGTCATATGTCAGGATATGCCACTACTAAGAAAATCCTCTGCATCGGTTATTTATGGCCTTTTATATTTAAATATTGTATTTTAGTTGTTCAAAAATGCCAGATTTTCAACTGCAAGCAGCGCGCACCACCCGCACCCTTACACCCAGTAGTTACCATTGGCCCATTCGCTAAATGGGGCATTTATTTCATGACATGTAACCCTCTCTCGACCGAGGGGCATGGTTATATAATCATCACCGTTGACTATTTTACTAAATGGGCTGAGGCAATGCCTACATACAATGCTGACGGTATCACTGCTGCTCAGTTCCTTTTTAACCACGTCATAGCACGTTTTGGTGTTCCTCAAGCCATTGTGACTAACCATGGATCACATTTTTGTCAGCACATGATGGCAAAGCTAACTGCTTAGTTGGGCCTTTGTCATGATAGCTCAACTCCTTATTATCCATAGGCCAATGGCCAAGTTGAGGCAGTTAATAAAGTTTTGATTACTATGCTTCAGCGTACCGTTGGGAAGCACAAAAAGGATTAGCATTTGATGCTATTCTTAGCTCTCTGGGCTTACAGAACTTCTGCTAAGACGACCACTGGATTCACTCCATTCCATCTGGTGTATGGTTTAGAGGCAACTCTTCCAATCGAATGTGAAATCCCTTCGCTCAAATTAGCTATCGAACTTCTTCTGGATACCTTGCCTGAAGAGGAACGACTACTATATCTTGAGAGGCTTAACGAGACTCGTCGCATTGCTGTGATGGTCATCGAAGCTCAAAAGAAACAGGTCAAAGCTAATTTTGACCAAACCATTTCTCCTCACACTTTTGCTGAAGGCAACTTGGTCCTTCTTTAAGATCAAGCCAACGGTAAATAGGGAGCAGGAAAGTTCGAGTACATGTGGCACGGGACCTACATCGTTACAAGTGTCTTACAAAAATGTGCCTATGAGCTATGTGATTATTAGGGAAATGTATTGTCACAACCCCGCAATGGGTTGTATCTGAAGAAGTATTATGCGTGAAATTCGTGTAATGACTTTTGTACATTAGTGTGTTAATTCATTAGTGTGAGTTTTTTTATTTTTGGTGTGGTTCTTTGTTTTGCAGACATGTGTTTTTTTGCTTGCCCTATGTTCCACTCGGTTTGCAGATGTCGTCAAGCCATTATGTTGGTTATGCTAATGGTGCTTGTTGTAGCACACGGAACCTGTCTTCTGCAGCATGGGTACTCTATGCCCCTAATGGTGAGCTGATTAATTTACAAGGTATCTCCCTTGGTTGAACAACTAACAATATTTCTGAATACAGTGCAGCCATTGAACTCTTGTCAGAAGCAGTTGCTCTTGGCATTAGGGATTTAGTTGTCAAATTAGATTCACAGCTCGCTGTGTTACAGTTAAACAATCATTATTCAATGAGAAATCCACAAATATTGCGTATGTATCTACATGCTAGATCACTGGAAAGAAATTTTGATTTCATCACATATCAACATATTCCACGTAATTTAAATTCATTAACAAATGCATTAGCAAATTTTGTTCTTGATAGTAATTTGCGTCATTTATAAAACTGATCATATTGTGGACACATAAGTAGGAAATAAAACATACATATCTCTCTCTCTCTCTCTCTCTCTCTCTCTCTCTCTCTCTCTCTCAGAGTGTTTACATCAAGATATCAAAAAGTAGAGTGTTCTGGACACTTGGCTTTCAAAGCCTACAAAATGTGTAAAATAACTAGGAAGGCTATCAACCAGCACGGTGCTCATGATAGCACAAGACCGCTCTGATCACTCGACCTAATAGCCGACACAGTGTTGCAGATACTCCCACTGTGTGTCTCTTCCAACGCAATGGAACATCATCAACAGTGGCATACTCTGGGATTCCTCGAGTTTTTGCCTCCAGGTTGCGCTCCATCTCAGCTAAGGAGTATGCCCCTTCTTCATAGTCTACGCCCACTATTTGATGAGAAACTTGACGTGCTATTGGCGACATGCCTAGTGGTCTCTTTGGTCCCACATTTTCACATTTTCACATTTATCACAAGTTGAGTCTCAGTTTACACTTTTACAAAAAGTCATAAAACTTGAAAAAATCCAAAAAACAAGTTTTTACCTGCATCAATCCACTGTTTTCTTGGTGGCAGAGGTAGATCTAGATCCCACCTGAAATCCATGCCGGCATAAGCATAGCCATATACCACAAGTAGTTGGCATTCTAGCCAAGAGAATAATTGTGGTGGGTAATGCATATGCTGACCCATTCCTCCTCGAGGCATGAGTTGGCTCCATCTCACTAGTCTCATATTTCGGGGGGTAGGATTTGCTACCTTTTCCCACTGATACCAGAATAAGGGCACTCGCTCTAAAAAGAAAGTCACCAGTATCGATCCAAACCCAAATTGCTTCAAGTGTCTGTGCTTCCCCTTGGTCAGTTGTCTTTTCATATTTGCCAAAAGGCCTCCACACCAGTTAAAAATGGTGGGAGTCAAACATGCAATAACGTATTGTAACTGGAATTTTGAAGCCTCATGCAAGGTTTGTGTGTCAGATACACTCACCATAGTGAAGAAGATCATTCTCAAGACAAGGTTGTTGGTGATTGTTGTTATCTTCACCTTCCTTCCATTGGTCATTTCGACACGTGGACAATGCCTCTAGACTAGAATCCTTGTACTTTCATCTCCTTGGAAAGATCCAAAGAGTTGGACCGCTTCCCCTCGTCAGGACAATCCCGTGATGAAGTAGATATCCACCTCCTCAAGTTCTAGTTCCTGACCTTTTATGATGAAGATCTCTCAATCTACATCCAAAATACTGATCAAGTAACACATCAATTACATCTGGGCCCTTAACCCTGTGGTCCTAAAGAACTTTAGCAACCCACAATTCCTCAAAGCATTTATGCATTCAGGATTCTGAGCCACTTGGCGGTCTTCAGCCTCATGACCTCTCTCTTTCCATTCCAAGACCATGATCTCCTGCAAAACATCATTTAACACTAATTAATGCTTTTTTTCATGGATTAAAATAATAAATTTTTGCTTGAAAAGAGGGTTTTCCTTCCAAAAAATCTGCCTCGGTGCCATTGCGCCTGTTTGTAAAAACAGAGCGATGTCATCGTGCGAGCCTTTGGGCTTGAGCGTGATCATTGTGGCTCCGATGACGATACCCGCGATGATCACCTGCACCCTAAAAAATAAAAATCCTCCCTTATAGCATATAAATTACCTTTTAAAATGCATAAAAAGGTGATAAAATGCAAGAGCAGGGTTGGGCCTCTTACCTATTGCAGATAGTTCATGAAATGGCACTCTGGATCTCCCGTAATGGCCACTTGAAAATTGAGAAAATTAGGGCACAAATGCACTTTCAGAGCTTACTATGGTAAATGGTAAAAATATATTTACTTTTGGTTATTTATAAGTTTTGCAAGTCATTTTTGTCAATATTTTAATAATATTTTAATGTTTTTTCTCGATATCAGTGATGGGTGCAATTCTTTGTGCAATTACAGGCACATTTGAATGAACAATGATCATTATTGACTGATTCTTGTGAGTTTTATTTTATCTCTTTTTTGGACTCATTAAATAAACAAAAAAGGAACCCCCTTGGAGTCATCTTTGGGCTCTTTTTTTACTCTTGAAAATTGAAAAGATTGTTAAGTACTTGTTGTTTTGAACTCGTTGAAGTAAATGAATCAACATCACCTCAGTATACGTTTACCCCTTTTTCGGGCTGAGATTGACTATTTACGAAAAAGGTACACCTTAATCGACATGGTCAAGAGGTTCTCTCGAGTATTGTTTTCTACCTTTTTTGGATTCGAGAGACAAATTACGAAAAGGGTCATGATGGAGTTTTCTTTTTCATATATTTTTCAAACTCTCTAAATATGAAAAAGATATCGATTTATTCTTATGTCGGACTTGTTAAACTTTTACGACAAAAGACTCATCACCATGATGAGACCGAGCTTCTCCTTCCTAGGGCTCGTAAAACTTACTATGATGGATTCATGCGAAGAATGAACTCACATGAAAAGCATATGCTCTCCCCTTCAAGCTTGTGATAAAAATAATTGGGGTACTCTCTAGAAATAACGAGGAAAAATGAAGATGAAACATCCTTTTTATAGGCAGCATGTCGCTCTTGAACATAACACTCTTCTGCTCTCGTGTTGGGTTTGGGATATCCTCACTCAGTCACTTGTCCTCTAAGGTTTGGGTGATCCATTTTTTCCTCTCATTTGACTATTCCATTTTGTCATCATGACCTTTAGTCCTATGTCGAGTCATATGATACCACACTTCGGAGTTGTGTCACCAGTGTTCAAAAGAAGTCCAATCTGCAGTTATTTACCTATACACTGTTTGAGTCGCTGTTACAGTCTAGAAAATTATTCCACTTTATTCCTTGTTTTGTGTCGATGATGGGGGATTCATCATTGTCCTCCTTCGATAGGTCTCTTCCTATCGACTTCAACTCATTATCTAGGAATGTGAATTAGAAACTCCCTTTTAGTACCTTAGAGCTTGCATGCTTTAATGGCAAGTTCTTCGCATCCGACGATAGGTCTTCATTATTGGCTTTCGATCAGGTGACTCCACGAGTGTTCGACTTAAGCTTCATTATCACATTCACAGATTGTATTGTTGTACCTTGAGAGCTATTGTCATTATTGGTGGTTTCTCTCGTACCTGTTAATGGTCCACATCATTGGCTGGTAATCAGGTGGTTTTCTAGCATGTTCATCTTCAATACATTCATTCACATGTTAGAATTCATACTTTGATCTGGTTGGATGGAGTGCAAGACCCCGGGTCTTGTCTAATATGACTCAGATTGCGTGGAGTTATATGTTTTTCATGATTGTACACATGTTTCTACTATACGGATGGTTGTGACCATACCGTGGGACTTTATATTTATGATGATACTCGTTATCTGGATGTTTGTGCCCATACCATGGATCTTTTCATATAGTCTTCATCATCCGGATGGTTGCGTGCATGCCGTAGATTCATGTCTTGAACTCATATATGTATATGTATATGCATCCTTGATTTGCAGGTCTCCTGATAGTGCGTATCCTCATCCTTGCAAGAGCTCACAAAGCATCTCAACCATCACTCCTCATTCTGCCTTCATGCTTTAGGGGGAATTCGTTACACAATATTTTGTCACACCTCCTACACTTCCCTGTGACATACCTTGAAGTGCCCAAAACATGACCATTATATAGTATAATCATCCATGTATACAACTCAGATCCCTCCTAAGACTTTGTTTGGAAAATGCCTTGAGCTTTCCTTAAAGAAATAACTCTTGACACCCTAAAATGAGGATCATCACTCTTTTTAGGCTTAAAACAGTGATGGCCACCTGTTGCACTGTACTTGACCATTGATGGCATCACTCTATTCCCTTGCATACTCGCGATGATCCCAAAAAGGTAATTTTCCCAAATAATATGAGAAGCTTTGTGATTTAGAAGCTTCCAGAGCATCGAGCTAGAGGTTGTTTTGCATAGATGAGGTCGAATTATCCAAAATTGGCCTCTTTGTATTATCCCTATGAGCTACCTCCTTGAGATGAGGGCCTAATCATATCTTTGGAGAAGTCCTAACTCCCTCTCCCAGCCTATAAATTCATTCTCTCCCATTCCCAAATGGTTGGTCTATGTCTATTTGCACCCTTATGCTAAGCTTGTGCATAGAGGCTATTAATTAGACTTGGAGAAGGAGTGCTTGGAGAGTTCTTGGTTTGTACTTGGATTACCACTCAAGGAGAGCCTTTCAACATCAAGGCTTTGGTTGTAAACTTCCCTTTATTTCCTAATAATATACAACTGCTGGTTCATCTTCCCAAAATATATATTTTCATGTATTATTTAGCTTGAAATTCCTTGATGAGTTAAGTAGGTTGTTATTGGATTTTATATTGGTTTTGGCATGATTTGTTGTCTCTTGATCACTTTTGCAGGTACATAAACACTGAGAGAAACAGGAACAAGCCTGTGACACAAGCGGTTCAGGGTCCTCAACAAAGGAAATCAGAATAGCATCATAACGAGGTAGGCCACCTCGTTCGTTCTTAGTTTCAATTGTAACCTAGGAATATGTCTAGTTGATTGTTACTTCAGTTGCTAGACCCACTCATTGGGCTAGAGGGACTGTCTCTGTCTGCAGAGAGGATTAACCTTGTCAACAAAATCACAGGAAAATCGCTTAAGCCATATATGATAAATTCCTACAATTGGTGCATTCTTCCTACAATGTTAATGAAGATAGTGATGATCTCTCTCTTGTTAATAATCCAATACCATAAATATTGGAATCATTTGATGGTCAACTTGAAAAAGACATGGTTAATAAAATTGAAGAATCAGTTACTACTAAATCTAAAAATCAACATGTAATAAAATCAGAAAATCAGCAAGCAAAGGAACCAATTGAAGATTCCAACAAAGTGCAACCTGCTGCAGAAATTTCTAAAATTTCCCATGTTGATCAACCAAAAAATCTAAGGCATCCAAGCATCGATCTTCAATAAAGTATGATCAACAACATAAATGATTATGAATCTGAAATTTACATTGGAGAAAATGCACAAGAGTGTGCAAATAAAGAAATTTTCAAGTTCATTTCTTTCAATTTTCATTTCTCTCTTTACCCTGATCTTTTTTCTGATAACAATTAATTTCCTCTTTACATTAACGATATTCCAGAAGATAGAGGAGCTGATATAAATACTGTAAATGATGAATTTTTAATTAGTTTTTATCAGGGAAAATAAACTTTCAAAGATCGTTCTTTTGAAAATATTAAAAATTTGCTCAATCATTCTTGTTTTAATATATCGTATGCTCAATCATTCTTGTTTTAATATATCGTATGGAAAGGAAGAAAATACTAATGAAATTTGTCAATTCATTTATGATGATTATTTAGAGTTAGAGGACAATGAATCATTCCAGTGTTTATCAATTCCTCTCACTCTTGATAAAAATTATATATTTCAAAATGAGGATTCTCCTTTTCTTGATATTACTAATGCAAAGTTTCATTTTGAAATAATCATAATGAATTTTCCATTAGGAAAAAATGATTTTGACAATCTTCAAGTTTCCATTCCTGATCATAATCTTGAGTCTCTCTCTTATTCACAAGTTGATGCCAGTAATTGTTCCAATGGAATTTTTATGTCTAATTATTGCGAAGAAAAAATCATTTCAAAGAAGTCCCAATTGTGCTATAACATTAACTATAACACTAGTGTAAACAATAATCAAATTTTGTTATTTTTTTTTCATTTTTTATGGTTATTTTCATATTTTTATTCTTATTTTAATTTTCAATTCTTGGATATATTATGCTGACATATTCAACAAACTAGTATTAAACACTCGTGAGGCACATTAGTAGGAGAAGGTGAAATTGAACTTCTAAGAATTAGTCATGAGCATCAAGAGATTCTACTCTTCCAATTTCATTTGATGTTCATCTCATATCATCTATTTCTTTCTTCTCAAAGGCATTGCCAACAAGAATTGGCTCTTGAGAGTGTACCTTCACAATATGACCAACTATCCAACTCAATAAAAATATTATGTTGGATTCATGAAATTTCTGTCCACACTTTATTGATCCATTCGAGAGTTATTTGGAAAGTTCACTTACACAGAGGATTATTAATAATTTTTCTTATGTATTTAACAATAAATATTACTTGTCCTCTCTTTCATTTGACCTCTTCCATTCTCTATCAAATATTCATCCATATTTTTATAACCTAATAGTGATTTTATTGGAGGAAAATATTCAAGAGAGGGTGATTGTAAATAAGCTTCTTTTTGTGAATATGTTAGCAAGAAATGTACATACTGCATTCAATTTTATTTTTATTAGCTTAATTATATTTTTACTTTTTTTATTGATGTTTGATTTGTATATACATGCAAGAAATAAAATACTTGAATGGTTACACTAGAAATATGACTACACCTAGTCATATTTTCCCTCATACAGTTAGAATAGAAGTAGAATTAGTTTACTTAGTGTTATCACTCAGGTTGTTCCCTAAATTTGTAAGAAAGGGAATACGACCGAGGTAACCACAAACCAATCTTTTAGACACAGATTCTAGCCAATCTGCATCCAGAGAGGGCTCTCTCTTTATGATTTAGCTTTGTTTTGAGGTATATTATGCTAGTTATGAAGTGCAAGGGTTTTGTTTAGAGTTTTGGTTGGAAGGATGGGGACTCAATAGAACAGTGAGGTAAAACTGAAAAATTTCAGTCCATTGGGCATGATGGAGTCAAAGAAGGATGGCTTCCTGGGTTAAGTTTCTTTATCAGAGGATTTATCACAGAGCAAGGTACTCAAATATGGAACAATTTATAGGCTGAAATCTGATGTAATGGAGTCAATGGGTGAAGGGAAATTAAGAATCCTTCATCATGTTGACAGGGGGAAAATGGATGATTACTGCTAAGAAGCAATTAAGAATTCCTTAGCTAATATTCAAGATGAAAGAAACAGGGGAAACAAGAGCAATTAAGAATTCACTGTTTATGCTAATTCTGAAGAAAACATCAATAATAACAAAGACTGAACACAGAGTGCAAACACACAAATTCTGAGTTATTCTTTTTCTTTATTATTTAGATCATGAAACATAGATGATATAATAAACACAGAAACTGTAAAACACAAGTTAGAAGGGACTTATTGATCCATAAAATGATTCAAGAATTCTGCAACATGGTCCTTAGCATCAATTATTCATCCAGTGAGCTTAACAAAGATGGTTCCAACAACTTTCTTATTTCCAAAATTGTTCAGTATTACAGTCAAAACTATGAACATCCACCACTAACCAACCCTAAATACTTCGTATGGGGGGGTATTTATACAAAAATGTCAAGATATCATACACTAGCATTTGCACCAAATATTGCAAAGGAAACGCCGTAAGGCATAAATTGAGGAACAATTCCGACATGGGAATGGGAAAATGTACATAAGATGCATATATGTAGCATAAATGAGATTCTAAAGATGTATAAATTGAAGTTTATTTAGGGTGCCTAAGTCTATCTTTTTTTTAATTATTGAATTAATATTGCATATAAATCTCATAAAATTCAACCAACTTATAATTGAGGGCTCTGATCTCTAAGTTTGACTTTGGGTCATTAACATGGTAATGCACTGTCTCAACCACTAAACCACATAACAACAAACAAAAGACTACAAAATGTTACGATCATTACTATAGTAAACCCAATGACTCTACACACAATAATTTATTCTTTACTCGAAGAGAATATTGCTTAACCATATCCACAAAAAGATTGCAAGGTGGAAAGCATTATGCAGAACATAATCTCTGTTATTATAACTTGTAAGTTGTAGCATTGTTCCAATCGATAAAACTATCTTCACATTTTGGAAGATCAAATGGAAATAAGTTTTGAAGAATTCAATAAAAAACGTCCAAGATCATTGGATCACATGATTAATGGTACCCTGTCCTATGAATCTAATATTTTTATGCACTTACAATTAAGGGAGAAAGCAAGGTCCAAACAATGTATACCACAGGGACCAATAAATAGTATATTTGAAAATCCTTGCTAGGATCAGAAAAAACAACATTACTTCTCCTTAAATCCTTCACAATCAAATTATACAATTGTTGTACAACACAAGGCCCATGCTGTTGTCAATAGTTCTGATTGAGAATGCGACCAGATTCCTTCAATCTCATACAGTGATTAATGCACCAATTATACAATTGTTGTACAACACAAGACTCATGCTGTTGTCAATCAAGCAATAGTTCTGATCGAGAATGCGCCAAATTCCTTCAATCTCATATAGTGATTAATGCACCAAACACAGGTGTACTAGTTGCAACGACTTTTATATCATTTTACTGATGTTGTCATGTCAAAATCAATGTGATACAATTAAGTCACCTTTAAGAAGAACCTCATTGTAATTTCTATACAAGGATGTCTGTCTTATCATTACTCATTCTAATTTCACCTCTTTTATTGTCAGACTTCACGAATTAGCCTCCAAATGCTTGCTTCATCCACAGACCAGTCAATTACCTTTTATAAATATTTTGTTTGAGCATTGGAACTCAATAAAATTTACAAAATTATAAAATTTTTATCTCCAATCAATTTCTTTTCTTTTCTTTTTCTTTTTCTGATTTCCACTTATTATTGTTATATAAATATCTAAACTCATTTTATAATACTTTAAAAATACAAATTTTCAGATATTATAATCCCTAAATCCTTTCTTCCCATTCTTAATGACTTTTGCAATTGGAAATAAGGCTTTGCAATGAGGTTCCCTCTACATTAAACTCTGCAACTGACCCATCACGGTTAGTGTTAGAGTCCTTGGAGGGGTTTTATTCTCTTGAACAAAAGTCAAGTGACAAGAAAGAGTCTGGGATCCCGGCTCTACGCCGGGCCTGTACATTATTACTGGAATCTCTTGTACCTGTTTTGGCAGATCCTATTTTGGGTGTTGAACATCCAGCTCTGCCCTTAAATATTAAGGAGCAAGCCAAAAGTATTGCACATGAATGGAAGTTGAAGATAAACCTTGAAGGAGATGTTGCCAACGGCAATTCGTTGGAGGCCCAGGCCTTCTTGCCACTTCTAGCTACTTTTGGAATTGCGTCAGAGTTTGATAAAGATGACTTATGCAAGCTTGTTCTTGCAGTTGCACGGTGCAGGCAGACACCTGAACTCTGTCATTCCCTTGGACTTGAATAAAAAATTCCAGGTTGGTTGGCTGGTGTTATGTAATGTTAGCCTCAATGGCTAGGCTAGCAAAATTTCCATCCATTTTGGTAGATAGGCTTTTTGTTGTTTTTCTGGCATTCATGGCTAGCTTGGTTTTCTTGAGGGACTGGTGGATTTTATCAGTATACTTGGTTGTGGCTGATTGAGTTGAAGATAAATTTTGGTAATCCTGGCTGTAGTAAACCTTCCCAACGTTTTTTGTTTAGTCCAGTGAACGGGTTTCTAAGTTGACGGGGTTGGTAGTCTTTTCTTTAGATCTCAACATTTCATATGCAAGGCAGATACTGAGTGGCCTCTACTAGGTAAACATCTTTTTATGAGGTAGAAAGTTGTATGTAAGTTATTTTGTTGATATTAATAAAGGCACCTGAAGATGATCAGCTATGGTAAAGTGTCATAAGGCCTTTCATGAGTGGGGAACTGTTTACTTACGAAAATGGTCTCAAGCTGACATAGTTGTTATCTTTATTGACAAATCCGTTGAAGTTGTCTGTATTGTTTTTTCTTTCACAGTAAATTGTCTTTTGGTATTTCAAATGTTTGTGACATATTCAGATTAACTGAAAATTTTGTGATAATTTCATGCAGATGTTGTAGAAACCCTGGTCAATAGTGGAAAACAAATTGAGGCAGTCAACTTTGCTCATGCATTTGGGTTGACAGAGAAGTTTGCACCTGTTCCTTTGTTGAAGGAATATCTGAAAGATGCTAAGAAAGCTTCTAAGGCAAGTTTAAAAAGTGGGAATAACTCTACTGTTGCACAAGTACGATTGTATTACTGTTATACAAAATGTCTTGTTATGTGATGATCATTTTGGCTTAGTATTGTTGGTTATATCAGAAGTTCCTTTTTTGACCGATATTTTTATTTGGTGCTACAAAATGAAGTAAATACAAAAGAGCTTTCTGCTTATAGAGCTGTTATAAAGTGAATTGAGGAGCACAAACTTGAATCGCAATTCTCACCAGATCCTCTTCAAAAGCGTGTAGCTCAGCTAGAGAAAGCTAAGGCTGACAGAAAAAGGTCTGCAGGTGCTGTTAAGTCTCAACCTAAGCATCCTCGTGGTAATGGAGGAAATGCTGGTGTATATATGCCTCCGTTAAGTGCAGATGAAAGAACTTCGACTCTTTATGCTTCTTCCAATGGTGCAGACAGAAGAATTTATAGGTCTTTGGATAGAGTACAATATTCTGGTGCAGCTCCAGGTGTTACATCCTACAACCTACAGGGCCAAAATGCATATGACAAATCAAACCAAGGATTATATGGAGCAGGCTATGGTGTTGGAAATAGGACTCCAGTATCGCTCTCAAGGCCATATATGTATCCTTCAGATAACATGGGGCCTTCGTTGTTGGGTTCCGGTTCTTACAATTCCTCTACTAATTACAACAACCATCACTTTGGCAGTAGACTGCCTGCCCCTCCTCCAGCTTATCAATCTTCTTTTATACATTAGGTAGGTACGGTGCTTATCTTACCGTGGTCAAGCAAGTTCTGATCTTATCAGGCCCCATAAAACCTTTTCTATTGGATGTGGCTGGTAGTAAGCACTTAGCTTTGAAGAGGTTTTTTGACTTTGTTTCTGTAAATCTAAAAGATTGGCAAAGTTCATTTGGCAGCTTTTCACAATTTTCAATGGTGTTTTCTTTTATTAAGGAATCTTCTATTAAGGAATTTTATTTTTGTATGGTATTGAGTGCTTCATCACTTTCCCAGGTTACTATATACTGTAGTGTTTACAGTTCAAAGATGATTCTATGCATAATTTTGGTATTTTTTTATTTGTTTGACAAATCAGAGAGGATCAATCTGTCTCTTTGTGGAAGATTAAAATTTGGTGAATAATATATCATTTGTGATCTTGTTCGGAGCTCATAACACAAGACTTTCAATTGCATTTGTATGCCGAGGGCTGGTCTTGTGCTGAATATGATTTAATTGTCCACTTGCACCTTACCTCATTGGTACCTGTTTACTCTACGCCTATGAAGCGAATCAGATTTTATTTTGATTAGTCCAATTGTAAGGCTATTTTTGAAACTGGACCCTGCCCCTCTTAAGCTGGACCCTGCCCCTCTTAAGCTGCTGCATGATTTAAATCCCCCTTTTTGAGCAGAAATGATTTGTAGTACTAGTGATATAGTTGTTATACCCTGCATTAATATTTTTGTGTTCTCTGTAACGAGGACAAAGCACATTAGAGTTATATGTCCCATCTAGAACTAGCAATTGTCTCAAAAGGTACAAAGAGAGGCCGATAGGATTATTAAATTAGAATTGTTGAATTTCTCTAGAAGAGATGTTGGTTCAAGCCTACAAGGAGCAAAGAGATTTGATGTTTGGAGTTCTATGCTTTTTAGACACCATATTTCTTTAAATACAACTTAATTTTAGAAAAGTTCAACCCCAATGCAGTTTTGCCATGCAGACATACACTTAAATCGCTATTGGGTTTATGATATTGACAAATTCAAAGTAAACTGGTATACAAGAGAATGTACCAAGCTAAACCACAAGTTACACATATTCAGACCTAAAAAAGTACATAACAATGGTTTGGCATATCAATAACGATATCATAATTGCTTTTCCTTCCACATACATACAATTGCTCCAAAGGAAGGACAAGAAAATTTTCAGCTCTAGTGAGCACCAGTGGGTCACCAAAACAAGTGACCACTAATGGCTTTCACATTTATACAAGGAATTGGCAAGGGACTTTACATGGAATCCACTCAACTTCAGACATAGCTTCAGCCAATATGGAGAGTGATTGAAATTGAACATAGCCAAGTAGTGGCATTGGCTCACAGTAATACACCAAGTATAAAATATTGAAGCTTTTACAGAAGCAAGGAGTAAGAAAAATTATGAAGCTTAGAGAAGTAGATTTAAATCAATCAAAGCTTGTTGAACAACTATAATGTCCATAGAAATAATCTTCCAATGTTCTTCTCTCATGTACAAGATTTACACTTTGATCTGGACAACTGTTTGATACCAAATCATCATCAACTCCAAGCATTGCAAGTGATAGATGAGTTTGGATGTCACAACTCCCAGATTTTTCTCCAGATTCATCCTCAATCAATTCATCTAATTCCATGGACATTGTCAATTACCTCTTGGTCCAATAAGGTAGGTCATCTCCTTCTCCTCGTAGTAATTTCAAAGTTTGCAATAATAAGTTACAGACAAACAATGAGGAAGAATAAGTTCACGTTCTTATATTAACATTTATCCATTGTTTGAAATTTCACAAAGTCAGTTTAATGCAAAGGTAAGCCACTTTATTTGGGGAAATCAAAGCTTTCAATTCAAATCTTGCAATCCAGATTTCAGCTAGGATAGTGATTCTTAGGAAAGCTATATACTCTCTTGATATTGGAGCGAAAGCAGATATGCTGGCTCTTCTTGCATATTCAGGGAGGGGTAATTTGCATACCATCAACATCTCTTCTGCGTACCATCTGACCCACCTTCCACAAAGCATTCTTACCTTGATGATACCGCAGCTGGCTCTTCTTGCCTATTCAGGGAGGGGTAATTTGCATACTGAAGCTTTGGTTTGAGATACGATGTAATCTCTTTTGCTAATATTCAAAGAATATTATATTTCATTTAATGAAAAAAGAGATTATTGGCAATTGAGGCTTTGAATATTTTTCCATAATCCACCATCAGCATTTAGGGCTAACCTGTTTAAGGGTGATGATTTCACAAATTGAACTACTAAACAAATGTTTAGATTACAACCCTAAACACTAGGTCTAAACACCCTTTACTCTATGTCAGAAGGATATCAACTCGATATTTCATGTGCCATTCTTTGTTATGGGAAAAAACAATTCTAGCACTAACTCCTCACAGGAAAGGAAATGTCTTCAAGCAACTAAATTTGACATCAGAAACTGAAACATATATATGCAACTAATGAGAATAAGAGTAATTACTCTGTTCATTCGAGGTCGAAACTGAGCTGCTTGTCTCAGACAACATGCTGCACAAATGACCATTCTCTTCATCTTCCTCATGTCATAAGCATCTTCCAAAAGTGGATCTGCAAGTTCTCTAGAGACTGTCACTTTGCATTTAAGTAATTTCATTCATCCTCTTATGCAGATCTCAACAAGTTTCCTTAAACCGATCATCTTGGGTACTTGCTTGAGGTACTGGAGAATAACGAAGATGAGCCTAAGCGGGACAATGATGATCAAGAAAAGTAGAGACCATCATCCACAGTCTGTAGTTCTATAAAATAAAGAACATGACAAAGATTTTACTTAGAAAACAAGCTGTCAATAATGGGTTCCTGGAAGTAGTTGAATAGAAGCTACTTTGTTTTGTTTTGGTGTTTATTATAAAAAGGTAATGATCAGTGAGTTTCTTTCCTTGCAACAGCTATGGACATAACCTTCCAGAGAGTCCATTTTCAAATCTTAATGGATCCAATGGTATTAAAACAGTATTATATACTACAGAGAAAACAATGGGGAACATGCCCACTACTTCCAAAGTTTTAACACAAGCATCATCAAAATCTGCTATCGATAAGGAACTTACTTGTTCTATATGCCTGGGTACTTAGAATATTCGTTTTTTTTACATTGTTATTTCAATGATTTATCTGTATTCTAACAACAGACAACAAAATCTGAAACTTCTACCCATAAATCTATATGCAGATGCCATTGTGGAGCCGAAGCAATTAGCATGTAGCCACTTATTTTGTTTCAAATGTGTGCCAAAGGTGAGATAAACCAAGCGCTCATTTGCATTATTAAATCAATATATTTTTGAAAGAACATATATAACTGATTCAGGCTGCCATTTCTGTGAATTCTGTTGGTGCAGGTAATTAAATTGTCTGAGGAGTGCCCTATCTGTGTGCAACACAAGGGCAACCAGGTCTTTAAACTTTCTGCAAGGAGAGATTTACAATTTGATTATTACCCTTGGGAAAGAGAGCCAGTCCCACACCAAATGTGTTGTAGTTATACAAAATATACATCATGATACTCAGCTTGGTCCATTTCTCAGATGGCACTGGGTCTAAAATATAAAAAAATTTGAAAATGGTGCAAATGCAATCCTTTGTACCTATATGAAGATACAGATAATGTACACAGTGCCCCGAGATACATCAAGGTTCTGCCCTGGGGCCTGATTTATATTCTGCCCTGGGGCCTGATTTATATTCTGTTTTTTCCGACTGAGATCTTCATCCCCACTGAATTGGGATTTTCAAACTGAGCAGGCAGCCAGGAAATTTGTCTACAGATAACTATAGAAAATTCAACAGAAAATTCAGAAGATGCCAAGGAAATCGAAACCTTCAACAACCTGGCGGACCCTTCTTTTATATTCTTTGGGATCATTGCTGTATAGCTTAGCAGCGTCTGGATTCGCAGGAGAATTTGGATTTGGGTCACACAATAATGACTGCACCCACATGATAAAAACATTACAGCTAAGAACATTTGTAGCTTAGGTTTCCCTTCTTTTAGAATGCCACATTATACTTCATGAAGAACAGCTTACAACGGAAAAGTTACCCTAATTGATGTCAGAACTGCTGCGACATCGTAGGCTGGGCACCACTGCTTTTGCAAAATGTCCAGGCAAATGGCACCATCATCGTAAACTGCACAGGACGAACCAAAGATCACTTCGTTGATGATCAACAACGACCTCTTTAAACCAAGGATCTGATATGCCCGGTAAGAGTTTGAGAACAAGATGGGTAGATTTCATTGTTCTTACACCATCAAATATTATTAAATAAACATCATGAATAATCAATTTGTATTTACTGACAAGTAAGAAATTTAAGTTCGCGTAGAGAACACTTACCATTCGGGTGAAACATATTAGACACAAAGCTCACATTTGGAGGTGTGTTAGGGTAATCCTCCCTGAACTCGACCGTTAGCTTGAACATGCCTACAAAATTGCGACACAAAACTCATCGGGTTCAGTCAATCGTAATTTCGGAAATAGACAGGAAGACTTGTTCTGGGGAAATACTCACCGCCATCCCATGGAGTGCCTGAAGGACTGCAGACGATTATGGGTACAGGACAGTCATCAACTGTGAAAAAAACGAGTCTATTGAGATAAATCGTAATTTTAGAAGGAGAAAAATAATTATTTTAGAACCGGAAAAAAATTACAGAAACCCTAGTATACATACCCGAAAATAATAGCATCCCAGATCCTAATATTTTCCTCTCGCGGACATCCGCTAACACCTGCAGGGGCGTCATCTTCCAGCTTCTTCAGATCAGCCATCAGCCTCTTCAGGCACGCAGTAGACTTACTGCCTCCCGCCATCGTGGTTCGCGAGATACCACAATTACTATGACGCAAGCGAAGAAAAGCGCACAGTTACGCAGCGTTGGAATGTTCAAGAAGAATAAGAAAAGAGCTTCCATGGCTGTCCGTGATAATAACCAAAAATGAACCGTTGCATATTGTCTTCCAGCAACTGCAGATTTATATTTCTGCTCACATTTATTCTCTGCTGCTGTCGCCGCTGCCGATTTGGGTTCCTTACCTGCGGCGGATGCAATCCTCGCCAGTTATGATACAGCTGTCGATGTTGCGCCCCTTCCCGCGCTGATTAAAATTCCAAGATACGATCCAACGGCACAATCTCTTTTAATCGTATAACACATCAGATCAATGGTCGAAAATAAGACACGGTGGCATATAAGGGAGTTCTTCCCAGAGGGAAACGCCTTACGGCGTAAAAATATCTGATAGAAATAAATATCTATTGACAATTAATGTTTCTTTTACATAGATAGAGACAGACAGTCTCGAAAACAGGGAGACAATAAATAGATGTAATAAATTTTGTGCTGCGCTGGTTGATCCGTCTTTATGAGGCGTACTGGAGGTAGGTGCTGCAAGTCGGTTCCCAAATGTCTTCTACTAATCCTTTTTACTGATTTTTCTGCTTTGGCCGGACTTTCTTTAACTATGATGTGATGCGCTTTGACACGCAGGACTGTGATTTATTTTTGTACTCCATATTATAGCAGATGGTGCACAATTTTGCATTGACCAAAGATAAATTTACAAGATCTCTAACATGCTTTTCCACCACTTGGTCCTGGTATTTTATGTCTCTACAGCTTCCTTAAAGTCTCTTCAGTCTTTGTGTACCTGAAGAAATTAGGTGGGATGGTGAACATATGCTTCACCTCATGCTCTATGTAGAATAGATTTTCCAGGCTGTCATAAAGGGACTGGCCAGATGGAAGTGCTTTTTCTCCTGAAGTAATTGAAGATGCGTTAGCTTGATTGATAGCATATGTATTTAATTTATGTACATAGTCCTTGTGCTTCATCAGACGATCATTATCTCCCAAGGGACTTGGCAAACCTTTTTGATGCAGGACTGTAAATTTGTTTGTGAAAGAATCAATTTCTACCTGCATGTCCTGGCATCTTCTGTCCAAGTTTTGCATTAGAGTTCTCATGGTTAGAACTCTTTTGATGTCCAGAATAGTACCTATTCTGTCTCTAATATCCAGTGCTTCCAATTCTTCATTGGTCTTGGTATTCAAAAAATGTATTAGCCTCTTAGCTTGCTCAGGCATCTGTCCTAATAAGGCTCTTGTTTTATGAATTTCCACTTGGGCTACTCTTATCAAATCAATCTGTTCATAAATGGTTTGAACAGATCTCCACACATCACTAAGGGACTGAGTGATGTTGGTCCACAAAATTCCTCTGATTTCTGCCAGAGGCTTATGCAGAGAGAGATCCTTTTCTAAGGCTCTTACCTTGTTCTCCAATGCTTTGACCTCCCTTGTTTTCTCTGCCACATTCATTTTGGATTTATCATAGCTTTGTTCTACTTTTGCCAATTTTTCTTTGACTTGTTTTAGCTCTGATACTTGGAGTTTCAACTCCTCCATGGCTTTTATTAATTGTTCTGTAGTCATAGCTATACTACTGCCTGGTGCTGTTGCTGAGATACCTATGGTGATTTCTGCAGTTGATGCTGGGACAGTGGAAGGCACTACTGTTATAAATGTGGGAGGAGCAGTTGTGACTATTGGAGCTACTTCAGGTGGCTGGGAGGTCGACTCTCCCTACTTTTCTTGTAGTGCTTTCTCCAATGCCTGCTTTGTCTCACTCAATCTCTCATTCAGCCTCATAGCAGGTCCATCATGTCCTCCTCGGACTTCTGGTGTACAACATCTGCTATTTGTGGATGCATAGGAGGCATTTTGAGCTGTTTTCTGAGGGCAGCAATGTCCTCTTCCTTTTTCTTCATTAGTGCTTTTATGCCTTTGGCATCTTTGGGATCATGTCCCAGTTCAATGATAATATCCTCCAAGGATTTAATCCTGTTTTCCTTTGCTAGGTAAGAGGCTTTCTCTAAGTCTAACTGAGCATATGTGTTCTCCAATGAGTTTTGCAATTTATGAGCCAACATTGCTTTATCAGCTAGTGTGGAATACACCATCTCTCCAGTCTGTTTGTGCAGCTCAATCTGGTCTATTGGATGAATGTCTTTGGCAAAAACCTCCAGATTTGTCCTCATGTAGTCAGCTGCTGATTATGGTTGCTGCACCTTGGGCTTGAAGTAACTCATGATCATTTTGCCCTCCTTTATGTCATATGTTGACATCAATCTTTGCTGTTTTGTGGGGGGCATATTAAGATATTGATTATAAATTTGCAACCTCAATGGATCATTTCTAGCCTTTATCTCTGTGAATGTTCTTTTGATATCAGAGGTCTGCTTACTTGGTGGCCTAGTGGATGAAACTTCCACACTATGTTGCCTTTCCAACTCCTACCTGTGTGAGCTGGTTGATGTGTCTATCATTGGGGAGGTCTGTGGGCTGGTTTCCCTCTCACCTCTTAGGCTTTCTATTGTTTCTTCAATGATTTCCTCTTCAGATAGAGGATTCAGTCTTTGCCTTTTTGCACCTGGCTTCTTTGCAGGTCCACTGATGGGTGTGGCTTCTTCTCTGACCCTTTTCTTGCCTTTTTCCTCATTTATAGGAGTCTGTAGTACAGGAATCTCTACTGCTTTGGTTTGTACTGGATGAATTTGCCCCTGCTAATCAGTCATGGCTTGCCGCTCTGTGCCTACTACTTCCTTGCCCTTAGAAGAGCCTGAAACTGGTGTGCTGGTTTGTTGTACAGGTTGCTGTGAAGTTCCAGCAAAATATGTACCCACTCTGGTTTGCTGAGGCAGCTTGAAAGATACCTGTCCAAAAGAGTCCAGGTCAAGGGTCTTTTCTAAATCTTTCACAGCTTGTTCCATCTTTTCTTGCCGAGTCAGTTCTTTTATTAATGTACCCTCTACCCACTCATCCTGATTAGCATATTGTTCTACTTCAGGGATCCTATGATGTAGGTAAGTTGACAACCGGTTTCTTACTTTTCTGTCACTTATAAAGCTATTTGGGTCATATGGCACCCACCAAAAGCTTTTCTTCAATTTAAGGTCTTCCCCTAATATCTTATCAGCGTCTTCCCATGCTTCCCTCTTGTTAATGATAAAAGGGCCTACCTGGTTTCTTATTCTCAGCCGAGCCTTTTCCTTTACATTGCAAAAGTGAGTTAAATCTACATTGATAAGTTGCCTGAAATATTCCAATGCAAATAGTCTCATGGGCACATATTTTGGCAGCGTATAAGGGCACAGTTCACAGCCATATACCTGATTTCAGTGTGATCCTAGTAGAAGTACCAGTCACCTATCTTGTAGTTTTTGGAGAGCTATAAAATCTTCTTTATGTCAATAGAGAGCCTAGGAGGAGGAGCTCCTATCAATAGAGTGGAAGCTGGATGTATAAACAAGTCAATGAATTCACAATAGGTATAAGGGGATTCACCAATTTTGTGGAAGACCGAGGTCCAAAAGATCACATACCTTCTCTCTCCCTTGGAATCCAATTTCTTGATGGGAAATATAAAACTGTTTGAGTGATAATACAACAGCAGATGGTATATGAAAGTTGTGTATTTAAACACTCCTTCTCTTTCCAAATTCATAAATTGAGCATGGATTTTGTCAGCAATGAAAGAGGCATAGTCATACTTAATAGCAGGGGGTTGTCCTGGAGTAAAGGTGGATAACAGAACCAGGACCATCTCATCCACATATTCATTGGACCTGAATCCCAAGATCACTGATATCATGTCAAGAATAATTCTTCCAGTCTCATTGAACGAGACATATAAATAAGGAGGTGGGCCTTGGGGCTGGCAATCTGGTCTCATGAATATCTTAGCAATCCGGGTTATTTCTGCACTAGACATTTGAGAGCCTTTCTCAAGCAAAAATCCCATGGAAAGAGGAGCAAGAGGCTGAACTGGATGGAAGTGTAGCATCTCATTGATAGATTCAATAGTTATGTAAAAGAGAATAGTTTGTGATGGGGTCATAATTGCTTTACTGACAGGGTCATAATTGGCACAGCAGTGGCGAATAATATCTGGGAACACATTGACTAAGGGAAGGTAATACCTGGGGAGATTGGATTCCCATATTCCATAGATATCAAAGTTGTTTAGATGACTGTTTTTGGTTAGGCAGAAAGTATGAAGATGATTTTGGCAACCAAATGGGTCTTTTATTTGGAAATCTCTGTCGGCCAAGGGTAAATGATTCTGGTCTTTATGAGGTGCATTGTGGGGCGTTACATTGAGTGCCACAGGGGCTTCCATGTTCAGTTTTCTATGTTTTTAAACTGGAGGTTGAATTTCTATGGAAAAAGGGCAAAAGAGCAGTTCTAGATGGCTTGGTATGGCAATTATGGACTGCTTCAGTTTGAATTTGGCTCTTATAGGTGCAATTTATAAAGGAAAACTGAAAATACAGGTTCGGGAGGTGGGACGGGGTAAATACCTGTATTTTTGAAGCGAATGAGTGTAATTTGTAGGTTAACTGATGAGTTGAGGAGCAGGATGCTGGAATTTGCTTGGTCGGGTGGCGGACTGGAGCTTCTGCAGTTGCTAGGATGTAGTTTGCATGCAATAGTCTCGTAGAAGAAACGAATGAAAATGGATGAAAATGACACTTTCACTAGTTTTTTAACAAAAATTGGCTTCGTGGGGCTTTTTGGCGCTTTTCAGTGGAATGACGTCATCGGGTACGGGATGCTGAGGTGGAGGTGACGTGGTGATGATGTCAGCGGGCAAGGTCAGCGGGAGGGTGGTAAGCAGTATTGGCCTGCACCGCTTATGAGCCAAGGTGGTTTCGGGAGGAGGGGCCGCGAGCATGGCGGGAGGGCGCCGCGTGTCCCAGGTATGGTAGTAATACCATCAGCTCCCCGAGCGGTAAACATTGGCGGGGAAGGGCCTTGCGATATAATTGTGGGCCCTTGGATGCACGGGCCCAGATCCAACGGCTGGCGCTTAATGGAGTTGGTGGAGGGTTACGACCCGGGGACCCACGTATAAAATCGAATATTTTAATGTGGTTTGGGCTTGATATGGTCGGTGGCGGGGTGATTTTTTAATCAATTAACATGGGGTTAATTGATTTCAAACAATGCGCGGGGGATGGTTATTATATGGTTCTTGATGAACCTATAATCCTTGTTTAAACAGAAATAGGGCCGTAATTGACCGGGGGTGGGATTATTACTCATTGAGGGTTTTATTGTAAAGATATATTAATATGGGGGAAGGGGAATTTGTAAGGGATTTATATAATAGTGTTAGCAGTTAATATGGGTTTATAAAAAAAACGCTAAGTTATAAAGTTTGATAACTTAGGTTGAGGGAACAAAAGGATTTTTACACAAGAAATGTGGATTCTTTGCCTAAAGCAAGAATGTTATTTTACTCAGGCTTTTTTTATGAAATTAGGTGGAGTGATTTAGGAGTATTTGAGCAGATCTCAATCTCCTTGGGGGGAGGTTAGCAAGTGATTTTGGGGGAAGTGTGAAGGGAAGTTATACATGCCTCACTTGATTTGTAGCCAAACAATTGCCATTGTACCTATGATAACAATAAGATGAACCTCTTGAGAAACAAAAATTAATCATAAGCCTGCTTCCGCAACACCAAAACTGCCTACCCAGCCTATTATACCTAACATTTTCTTTCTTCTTACATGGGTGCACTTGGACTAGCAAACCCTTACAAATTTTCTTTTCTTTTCATGGGAATCCTATCTAAGTCTGCCCTTATTTCTTCCAAGGGCTCAGATTTAACTGTTGAGCTCCTTTGCTTCTCTACCTATCTACTTATCTGCCAAGATTGAATTGTTTGGACAGATTTTATTCTCTATCTCTAAAACAAGAAATTCAAACATGAACTGGCCAAGATTAAGCTATTTGGCCATCCATCAACTGTGGCAAGAGTCAACCAACTACACACAATGAAAATATTTTGAAAAATAGAATAGCAGTGGCATTTTAGACTAGCACACTTTCCTGGTCCTCTTTATTTGGGGTTCATTTCTTTTCTTTCTTGACCATTTCATTATTTTTGCCCTTTGATATTTCTTTTAGGGCATACCTTTGCAGTAGGGAAAGGATGAACATATTAGGGATTTTAACCAGTCAATCATGAAATATGACACTTATTGGTATAGGAGCATAACACTTAGTTTGTTTCCTTTTTCTTTTTCTTTTAATAATGTAGGTAAAAGAATAAATCAGGAAAATATCTCTTCCAAATTCACAAACATGTTCAACTGAAATGAAATGCTTAGCTATTGCTTGTTTTGATTTTTCACAGGCCTTTAGGTTTTTAAGTTTCAAATAATCAATCAAAGAAAGGTCCTCAAAGTAAAGGAAAATCACAAAGGAATTTCGCAGTAGTTGCAAAAATATTCTTGTCCATGGCTTTACCTCTGCTCTTTCTAGCATTTTGTATTTGGTATGAATGAGTTAAATAAATATTTTTCGCCATAGGTTCATCACGAGTCTTCTCTTTTATTTGCTCCCCTTTTATAAATTTCGAGATAATTCATAGCCTACAAAATCATCTAGCTTGCATATTGAATACACATGGGTCTTTATTGTTGGGATTTTCATTGGCCATTCATTCCTTGAGCCTTGAGAGACTTCAACTAGATTATCTTTAGAGCATTTCATTAATTTCTTTCTAGGGTGACATGTATAGGTGATCCCTTTACCTTCACTTCATTCTTGGCGCATATTTCTCATTAAGCAGAAACCACGCAAATCTGTAACCTCTTAAAATCCAATTCTAAAAGTTTTCGGGCATGCAAACATTGGTTTCCATGTCATGACATGCTTCTTTATCCGTGCATATTTTATAATTACTCTATTCTTTAAGTGATGGCCCCAATTTTTTCTTTGATAACCTGCGTACCCGGAAGCTCGTAACCTTTTCCAAATTCCAATTCATGATACCTTCTGGGAATTTGGGTATTCCCCTCTCCTCTCTCATGAGCCCATGCCTCTTATACCCAGACCTTTATCTTAATTATATCCAGGATCTCTCTTCTAGGATGCTACATACATTCTCTCTTCTACTACCCGCAAGCCCGAAATCCTGACTAATTAATAAATTGCATTTCATTTTTTTTTCAGGGCATATCTTCCTTTGGTCAAGTTTAGTTTGTTCTCACTACTATCGTGCCTACTCCTTAAACACCTAGGAAATTTACTATGGGAAATTTCATTCTCCTCTTGGGATCCATTTATCCAGTTTGATGTGGAATGTACATGATGTTTGCCGACTCATAATTCTCTTCTGAATTTAAATGCACTATTCCTCATTCCTAACCAACCACTATGTTGATGTGGTCAATTGATAAGAACACTCAGAATATGCATAGGTAATTTGGATCATGGTTAATTTATATTTGATTTCCACTCACCTTGTAATATATCTCCATTTTAACAATCACTTAATAATGAATTTCTCTCTTTGTATTTATATGAATAATTATATGGGTTAGGACTTTAGCTTGATTTTGGGCAATTTTATGAAAATTTGGGGCTGATGTAAAATTTGAAAAGGAAAAGAAAATAATTGTTGTTACAATTCATATTAGAGCACAACTTCATTTTCATTTCTAATGATTTGTTTACTTTTAGTTCCTTGAACATGAGTCATTATTTTTCTAGTTTAATGCTCGCTCTAGTTTAGATTCAATAAGTGATGATTGTTGGGAAAATAAAACTTCATAGAATTCAAATTCTTCATACTTCTTATCTTAATCAAAATAAGAAGTTACCTTTTTGGAGAAATTTGGCATCATTTAGGTAAACCTTAACAAAATTATTCAATGGTAAGTTTCATATGCCCATTTTCATCTATTACCATGTTTTTTATTTTAGCTTTGTTTTTAGTCTGATCTAAAGTTATGTTTTTGTAGGTCTTCAAGGATCACTTTGAAAACTTTGCACGCCTTCTTGCTAAGATTTTGAGTTTTTTCTCCTTGATTTTGCTTGCTTTCCAACTTTGGAACAACAATTATGATGTCGATCAAATTGCAAATCGACTAAATCACGGAGTCTCTGAACCTCTTGTTTGTTTCAAAAGCCTTATTTTTATTAGAAAATCATTACGATGTCTCCATGTAGGCTTAGTTTCGAAACAAGAACAATTTCCAGAGGAGAAACTTCTTATTTTTCTTCACCCTCTATCATAACTTCTATCTAGAATTCAATTTTTTGCTTCAATGAAAGTATAATCAATTACAACTTTGCAAGACAACTTAACAAAATCTCATCTTAAGAAAAACTTGCATTTTGTCCCTCATACTGGTGCTTTTGTTGATATATTTTTCATAAATCGTCTTTTTGAGTTTTTCTTTTAATTTCAGCTATTCATCCAACTTTTTGCTTTTAGTTTGCATCTCCTTTTTCTTTGTTTGGCAATTTTTGGTGTGATAATTTCACCTTTGCTTTGCATTTATTTTGGTGACATTACCAGGATTTATATGGAAGACTCTTTCTTACCCAACATTGGTTGACATGCATGGGATCTTTTTACTTTGTCAATTTCATGGGTTTTCGTTTACCTCAAAGGGACATATTTATTGAATTCTAAAGTCCTATTTCCTTAATTATTCTCCTATGGAGGAACATTCATCTTTTCCAAATGATAGAGTTTATCTTTGCAAGGAAAGAACTGGCTTGAGTCTAACTCAATGAATCTCTCCTGTTTTCCCCACTTCACACAAAAAACCTTTAGACTGATAGTTGCAGGGAAATATGTGGGAGTTAAAATTTTATGAGAATTATATCCATTTCATTTAGAATCGCTTGTACCACCCCGCTGTCTTCACCCAATTAATTTTTTTTTTCTCTATTTTAAATCTGATCAAAAGGGTGGTCCATAAGAGGGTTGAAAGCACACATGTGTGGGAAGCACAAGTAAACCTGTCAGGGTACTGAACATGCTCACTGGCAATGGGACTATGCTTGTGCGATACTAATACAACTTCGCCAGGTCTATGGATGCTTGCTGACAACAAAGCAATGTCGGGAAAAGGAGATTATTTATATTAATGGATATATACTTTTTTAAAACTTCCTATCTATACCTCTATTGTCACTCATAGAAGATAAATTTAAAATTAAAATATTTCCCTAAAGACACGAATTTGTGCTTTTAGACTGAGATTGTTTCAAGTACTTACCTTTTCAGAGCTTATATCGCTTGATCAATTTATGTGGGACCCATGGGAAACATTTTAACATTTGAAGGCTTGATAGTATTCATCTTTTCAACGTTTTGGTAAATTTGAGCTCATTATATTTTTAACTAGATATAACTATTTCGCTCAGTGTGTCGCCAATTGTTGTGGCAAAACAACAAACCCCCATTTTTACTTTATTATTTATATAATAATAATGCGGATCCTCCATGTCAATTTTGGCTAAATCAATTTTATTTTGCTTGACTTGGTTTATTTTGTGGGATTTTCATTTTCCTCAGATTTTCATTTTGATTATTTTATTGAGTGTGGTTTCTCGCCATCTTCCCAACGGATCTAATTTTCCTAAGTTTAGACTTACAGTTTGCAAATGGCACTTATTCAAAATCTAAATAATTTTTACTTCTTAGACTGAAAAATGTATTTTATTTTTGTATATTTAATTAATTTTATAATTTGTAAATAACATTATTTAATTCATTTATTTAATTAACCTAGATTAATTTAATTAATTGAAATCATTTCTAATTAATACTTAATAATTAATTTATTAATCTAGATTAATTAAAATAATCATAAATATTATTAATTATTTAATTAATTTAATTTTTATTTTATTAATTAATTATCTAAAAAAACCATCGGGTGCAAGAACTAATATATATATATATATATATATATATTTATAAATTTTAAATGTTTCTTGTAAATATTTAAAAAATAATATAATTAACAATTTAATGTTCCCAAAGCTTGAAACAAAATCTTAATTCCAATTTCTCAACTCTTATAGAATTCCTGGCTTCCTGGTCTTTTTTTTTCACAATAAGTGGCCCCTTCTCCTCTCCCTCGTCACTTCACTCCCCTCACCTCTTTATAACTCCATTTCCCACACCTTCCAAGCTCTCCTAGATTCCCCATATCCCTTATTCCTCCTAGGGATCCGACCCGACCCACTCCCTTGAGCTCCTTATAACTCCCATTGCCTTATATCTCCATTACACTCCGTGGGACTCCTTAAGGAGATTCAAAAGCCACCATTGTTGTTTTTTTAATATTTTATTACAATTATTTTTAATTATTAATTATATAATTTAATTTAATTTTTTAATTTTTATTTTTAATTAATTTTTAATTTAATTTATAATTGTAAATAAATTTTAATTTTTATAATTTTTTTTGTAAGTTTGGAAGATTCTTTTCGTTCCATTTTCAAAAAATAGGTAGGCATTACAGATTTATCATCCAGGGTCAGATGACCTCAACCTTACAATTGGAAAACTAGGTTTATTGGCCATCTGATTGCATTGTATGCCATCCAAAATCTAAAGAGTTTGAGAATGTCCAATAAAACACTATGAGCCTAAATGTTCTTATACCTCCTACTATCTATATCCATATGATTGAAAAAACATTTTGATTGACTGTTCATCTATACATATCAAAATTGACTGACATAACTAAACAGAAAAGCAAGTTGTTCATCTAAGGACTGAGTTGGTGCCATATCTTTAGCATTGGATCTCGACAACTTAGATTGTGGAATATAGTGGATATGTCTTTTAATGCAGACTAACTGGACATTTTGCTACTGTATCTAGCACTGGATAAGCTGGAATTCCTTATGAATATCTTGAATTTCAGTTTATGTCTCCGCCTTTGCTGCAAGAGGTGATGAAATTTCTTTGGCTAAGACAAATTTTGTTTTCCAAAAGAGATGAAGGGTCTATTGGTATTGGGTACTACGACTTCTAGTATGACCAGGATCTGGAAGGAGAGTTTTTCATTCCTCCAACTCTATCTCATTTCCTTCCATTTTCTAGCTCGCTTCTTTTTCCTGTTTATCTGTCATTTGTCTTGCCTTGGGGTGCACTTGTGTCTGGTAGGCATCAACAATGTTTCTGATTTGGTTCCGATACATTCTGCGACCTCTTCCTTTGGCCGGTCTAGAGCTGGGAAACTCTGCCCTATTCCCATCATTTTTACTACGACTTCATCCCCCTTGGTTCTTTGTTGTGAGAGGTTTGGTTTTCGGGCCATGTTCTGAAACTCACTATTGATAAATACAAAAATACATCAAGTATTTGGGATTACTGACTCCTTCCTTGGCCAGCATTTCTCTGTAGAAAACCCTTGAAATGGAGGGTGTCTATGGAGTATATGTCGCCATAGGGATGGAAGGAGTGGACCTATAAAAGTTAGGGGCACAAATACAATTGAGATAAAAACATTAGGGAAAATTCCATGATAACCAACTTTCCATTTCTTCGTGAGATAATTAAATTTTCAGTCTATATAATTTCCATACAGACCAGCGACATAGTACCCATACACACCAGGGTTCCAACTAAAAGTTGTAGAAAGGAAACATATATAATACCCTTTAAAACCCCTCCTGACACATTCATACAAGTAAGATGGGGAGTACTTGAGGAGTTGTGTTGAAGACCCCCAATCTCGCCTACCACCATGATATACTCGACTGACCAGTAGTGCTTGAGGACATAGTTAAGCAAAACACCACTACAGAGAAGAAAATAGCTAGACCTAAACTGCAGAAGAAAATAGCTAGACCTAAACTGCAGGGTACCAAATATCCCATCACTAAGATCAAGCTCAACATTAACTTTAAACATATACAAGATATCTCTCAGTGGAAGACTCAAAGACGATAAAACCCACAACAAACTAGGAAAAACTATGCAGATTATAGTGGAATTGTGATATGAGGGCTTCATTGTGTTAACATACCCATTGACTGTGCTATTGTGGAGATGGTTTGAACCCAAGGCCAGCTGAAGCGTAACCTTCCTCTCCTAGTATCACTGGCCAGAACAACCTGAATTTTGAGAGCTCCTTCTCCTAAAACTTTCCTCACTCCCTGTGGGAAATTAGATTAACCAAGGTGCATGACTATCCAAATGCTGAAGTGGGTGGTAATTTCCCCCTTCACCATCTTGCACATGGGAAATATTGCATGTGGGAAACTCTATGCCCACCAACCTTTCCCGATATTCAATATCATGCCATGGGCACAAACCCCTCCATCACCATCCTGTCTTGTCTCACCCCGATCACGGGTCTCTCTTCCTGGTCTTGGAGGTTGAGTTGGATGCCTTGTTCATCCTTAACCAATATGTGTTCCAAATTTCATATACTATTCATAATACCATTGATAGGCCATTGAAATTCCACCAGATGTAAATCATTTTGACAACCCCAATTTGCTAGAAAATCTGCTGCTTAATTTCCTTTGCGTCAAACATGAGAGGGGATTAGATAATAAAAGTCCTTAAGGATGTTCCCAAAGTTTTGCACCAATTGGGTTGTTCACTAACTTCAACTGACTTTCTCACTATTGTCTCCATGGTTCAAATTTTTGACAGTTTTGGTCACCAGATATGAGTCTCCTTCGACCACCATATTCTTGTATCCCTCTTGTTTTTCTAAGCTCAGGCCCTTCTCCAAAGCCATGGATTTTGCTTCGTTGTTACTAGAAACTCCACAGTCTGCAACATAGATGTTTCTTACCATATTTTTCCAATCTCTTATTAACCCCCCATACTTGACCTCACTCAGATTGCCTTTAGAAGTGCCATCAAAGTTTAATTCTAGGAAGCCCTTTGGGGGGAAAGAATACTAGTTCAGAGTAGAGATTGGAGGAGCCATTGGTTTCCAATTATATGGGGAAAACATTTGCGGGTAAAAATTCATATGATGCATGATTCATGATTCATGAGGAGATACTTTCCAATCATCTAGATGTCATTGATCAACAATAATAGTTTCTCGGATGCTCTGTATTATACCTTCCCATACCCTCTCCCGATTCTTGGATAAATCTTTGAAGATTCTTTTGTTACATTCTTTCTAGGTTTCCCGTAATAGAAAAACGCCGAAAATCCCTAGGATCTATTAAGAACCAAGCTTTAAAAAATGTCATTTCTCCACATCTTGATTGTTGCTTTGATATTGTGAGGGTCCCAATCCATGTGTCCAAAAAGGTTGCTAAGCTTCTGCCATATCTGCTCCAAAAAGGAGAATTTATTGAGAAGATGTTCCATATCCTTGTCCTGTTGGCCACAATGGATGCAGTACAATGAACCCTAGAAACCTTTGTTTTGAAGATGAGCCCATGTCAATATTCTACTTCTGCAAGCAAGCCAAAGGAAATGTGATACTTTGGGTGATAAGTTCATCTTCCATATCGTTCGCCGTAGAGATCGGTTATAATCCTAATTTTCTCCCGCTTCTAAGTGATAGGCTTCTCAAATAGTAAACATTCCTTTAGGTGAATAACCCCATCTTAATATATCTTGTCCATATTTCTTAGCCATTTTTTGGGATCTAATTTCCTTTTCTAGGACCTGCCATTGATTAATGAGAGGAGGATTTATAGAGTCGTTTTGGTCCTTCCATTGTCTCCAATTAGTATTTTTCAGGGTAGGTTTATGAAAATGAGCTACTATATGGTGGTTTTGGATTCCAGTGACTAGAAATATATCCCCTAGATCTTGCATGCTGAGTAGTTTTTCTCATTGCTGCCAAGCCTCTTTCTAGAAGAGTGTTGTTTTCCCATCCCTTATTTCCTAGAATGTATGGTTTCGAATGAGCTCTCTATTGCTACATGCGAAGTTCCAAATTGACGATCCTTTTGTGATGCCCACCCTTCTTATATTCTCTTCCTGATAGTCTGGCATTCTATATTTCCTCGTCCAAATTTATTTCCATAACATTTTAACCACTGCCACAATAATTTTTCTCCTAGAACTTTGTTTAATATCTTTAGATCTCTCAGACTAATCCTCCCGCTAGCTTTGGATTTATTAAATTTTTCCAAGAGAAGTGCCCATTTTTTAGATAATGTTGGGAACCACTCTAGAGAAACTTCTTGAAGATATTTTTCATAGTGTCACAAATCGTTTTTTGCGTTGCCATGCTTGCGAGTTGATATATCGTAATTGATTTCATTACTTCCTTCAATAGGATCACTCTGCCTGCTATATTGAGGGCCTGAAATTCCCATCCATTGAGCTTAGCTTGAAGTTTTTGAATGAGGTCTTACCAACAGGATTTTCTGAGGGAATTGACAACCACACGTATACCCATATATTTGATGGGAAGAGATCCAATATTGAACCCCAGGGTTCTGGCCAAGAATGATTGACTACCCAGTGGGGTGTTAAAGAAAAAAAATATTTGATTTTATCATTGTTGATCAGAGTGCCCAATTCTTGCATAAATTCTTGAGGAATGGTTTTAAATATTCTCACTTCTTGCAGGGAGACTTTGTAGAAAAGCATTAAATCGTCCACGAATGGTTTTAAATTTTCTCACTTCATGCAGGGAGAATTTTTAGAAAATCATTATATCGTCCACAAATTGCTGGTGAGTGATCAGAAGATCCTCTCCCCAGAGACGCGAACCCTTAATTTGGGAGGAATGGGAAACAAATGGAATATACGTTCCCATTCCTCAACTTCTAGAATGAACAGAAAGGGAGGAAGTGGGTCTCCTTGGTGGATGCCTCTAGAAACGTTAAAGGGTTTTGATGGATATCCATTAAGGAAAATTGAGAAAACAGGGGTTGAAATGAATGAGGAAACCCATTTTATCCATATAGAATAAAAACCAAAGGCCTTAAGGGTACTCAATAGATAGGACCAACTAAGGCAATCATAGGATTTAGATAGGTCTAACTTTATTTACATACCAGGGGCTTTGGGTTGCTTAAGAGAATGAACCACTTCCTGAGAGGTGATTATACCATCCAGGATCTGATGACCTTCAACAAAGCCAGTTTTCTTTAGAGAAAGTAATTTAGGAAGGAGAGGTTTAAGTATTTTAAATATGATAGTGGAAATGATTTTATAAATGACATTGCAAAAGCAATAGGACAAAAACCATTTGGATCCTCAGAATGATTCATCTTACAGGTATGAGCAAGAAAAGTAGAATTTAGACCAATACTTACCTTTTGTGTTCATCTCGATTCTTCCACCACATCTCAAATGTCCCGACCCATGAAGTGCCATGCAACTTGGTAGAATTTTGCTACGAAGCTGTCTAGACCTGGGGCCTTATTTCTGGCTAGACCCTTGACTACCACTTCCACCTCCTCTAAGGAAATTTCCCTCATCAAGCCTATATTGTGCTCTCGATTTACTAGATGGGGAATGTGACTAGTGATTCTTTGAATTGACTCAGTTCTATCAGATGCAAGTTCAGAAAGGAGGGAGTGGAAGTGGTCAACCATAAGGTCTTCCATATCTTCATGTTCAATGAGCCTGTTTCCTATTCCATCCTTCAAGGAGAATATTATATTATGATGTCTATGCTTAATAATCGCTTTGTGAAAAAATTAAGTTTTCTTTTCACCATCTCTAAGCCACTGGAGCATGGAATTCTATTTCCACAATATCTCCTCTTCTTTCATTCTTTCCTCAATTTGGTTTAGAACCTGCCCTTCTTCTATTGCTAGCTCCTCTAATCTCCCCATTGTTATCATCTATTGTTGGATTACTTGCATGTGATCTTGTAGATGTCATTGATCATCTAGGATATGCTCAAATTTAGTTTTGTTCCATTGTTTGATTTGTGTTTTGAGATTTTTTAGTTTGAGTTGAAAAGTGTGCATATAGTTTCTACTCTGAATTGCACATGTTTTCCACCATTCTTCCATTTTCACAACAAAAGATGGATCTCTAAGCCAAAATGATTCAAATTGGAATGGTATGTTTCTAGGGCTTGAGTTGATATTTATTTCTATCCTGACCAACCAGTGACCCGATCCAAAGCAAGGGAGTATAGACGCTTCCAGGAAGATATATCTACTTACTAATTTCTCTATCACTAGGAATAGGTCTAGTCTTGATGCCACTTGGTGCTTTCCTCCACTACGATTTTTCCAAGTAAATATCCCATTGATGGTTAGGATGTATACAAGTTTCATCTCAAAGATCAGGTCTTTTAATGCCTCCATCTCTAGATTTGAACGATTGATACCTCCTTTCTTCTCCTCTATAGATGTAATGAGGTTAAAATTCCCTCCTAGAATCCATAAATCGTCCACTATATGTTTCCTAAACTTTCCTACATTTTGTAGGAAGGTTTATTTTTCACCAAGAATGTGAGGGTCGTAAACATTCAATAGGATTTCCCAATCCCGTGATTTGAGGTGTCTAATTATCCCTGTAAGAATTCTTGGTAATATGATCTAGTCTTCAAATATGACTTCCATTGGGTTCCATAGGATAGCCAAGCCACGGAAACTTCCTTGAGCGTCTTGTGCCATTACTTCATACTATATCTTAAGTCTTCTTACAATTTCTTTTAATCGATTATTCAAGATCTTGGTTTCTTGGAGCATTATGATGTCTAGTTTCTCTTGCTTGATTATGTATTTTAGATATCATTGTTAACCTCGGCTATTGAGGCCTCTCACATCCCGGGATACTATTTTCATTTTGAGGACTTATTAATTTAGTAAAATACCGCTGATAGCGGTACCAATCTTCCTAAATTCACCAATAGGTCCCCCACCATCTAGGTTGATTAATGCAACTTCTTTCGTCCTCTTTTCTTTCCTACTTCCCTTGTGAGCCGAGATCTAACCCACTTCTAGATTGGCAACCCCCTTCACCTGGGGGATCTGATTGAATCTTCCCTTGTTTGGATTGAAATTTCTAGAAGGTGTCCTGATAAATCATTGTTTGTTCTTCTGGGATGAATTTCTCATCCAAGTTCCTCCATTCATTCAAAAATATCTTTCATACTATTTCCTATGTGCTCAACTCTTCTCCATTCCCATAATCACCTAGTCCTCTCTTGGTTATTCTTCCTCTTGGTATTTCAGATCCTCTTGCGATTTCCTATTTGATTTATTATTTCTTTTTAGAGCCCTGACTCCCTTTGTTGTTAACTATTTCTTTGAATCACTTTGTGCTTCATCAGTCGTAGAAAGAACCTCATATCGATTACCTCTACTCTACGTCTTTGTTGTTACCTTTTGAGAGTTTGATGGCATATATCGACCAATTTTTTTTTTTTTTATCACTGGTTGGAATCCATTTTTCTCCCCTTGGGTTTTAGTGGCTTCTTTTCTGGTCTCTTTTCTATAGTTGCTACTTGGTTTAATGAGAAATCCATGAACAAATCGCCGTACTTGTGGAATTTTTTGCATTGAAATGGAATGTGCTCATAGTCAATAGGTTGCTACCAAAATTCATCCTAGTATTCCAATTCAATGAACTCCAGAAGGGGTTCAATGATATTCATGTAAACACATATTCTGGCATACGACGTGTATCAACCTTTTTGCGTGGAATCAACTAATTTCACAAATATTCCAATGGTATTTCCTATTCCTTCTAGGATTTTCGGGTCCCAGAAGTCAACTGGAAGGGAAAATAGACAAACCCAAACTGGGGCGGCCATACATTTTTCCTGATTTGAATTGTAGCATTCCTCCCAGTGTCTCATGAATAATATTGCATTGTAAAAAAAAAATATGGTCCATTTTAAAAAACCATTTCCTTATCCTCCAAATTAGTAAAAAGTATTGTGAAAAAATCCCTGGCTCTAAGATCTATATCTATGTGGCCTTTGGTTTGCCATTTTAGCTGGATCCATTTAATGAGGTCTCTTTCAGAGGCAAGATCACTATGAATTTACAGATCAATGCATGGTCTTTCATGTAGGTGCAGTAACACTCTAGTTTATTGTTTGGAATAACAAACCTAGGATTTTTGGCTGCCCTGGGAAGGAATTGAGCTCTGATGCGACCTTGCCACTTCACTCCCATTATTGGGTTTCCTTTGGCACCTTCCTCCTTTTCACCATCCCTTGATGTCTACCCTTTTCCCTTCAAATCTCTTATTACTATGTTCTGGTAGGAGGGGATTCATGAGGAGATACTTTCCAATCATCTAGATGTCATTGATCAACAATAATAGTTTCTCGGATGCTCTATATTATACCTTCCCATACCCTCTCTCGATTCTTGGATAAATCTTTGAAGATTCTTTTGTTACATTCTTTCTAGGTTTCTCGTAATAGAAAAACACCGAAAATCCCTAGGATCTATTAAGAACCGAGCTTTAAAAAATGTCAGTTCTCCACATCTTGATTGTTGCTTTGATATTGTGAGGGTCCCAATCCATGTGTCCAAAAAGGTTGCTAAGCTTCTGCCATATCTGCTCCAGAAAGGAGAATTTATTGAGAAGATGTTCCATATCCTTGTCCTGTTGGCCACAATGGATGCAGTACAATGAACCCTAGAAACCTTTGTTTTGAAGATGAGCCCATGTCAATATTCTACTTTTTCAAGCAAGCCAAAGGAAATGTGATACTTTGGGTGGTAAGTTCATCTTCCATATCGTTCGCCGTAGAGATCGGTTATAATCCTAATTTTCTCCCGCTTCTAAGTGATAGGATTCTCAAATAGTAAACATTCCTTTAGGTGAATAACCCCATCTTAATATATCTTGTCCATATTGCTTAGCCATTTTTTGGGATCTAATTTCCTTTTCTAGGACCTGCCATTGATTAATGAGAGGAGGATTTATCTAGTCATTTTGGTCCTTCCATTGTCTCCAATTAGTATTGTTCAAGGTAGGTTTATGAAAATGAGCTACTGTATGGTGGTTTTGGATTCCAGTGACTAGAAATATATCCCCTAGATCTTGCATGCTGAGGAGTTTTTCTCATTGCTGCCAAGCTGATCCAGGTGGATATTGGTGGCCACCTGCCAAGTCCACCTGGACCCCCACCATTGTCTTTCTCAGCATTTTCAGTTTCCTTAATTGTAGCACAGTTTACTATTTTTAGCAGTTTTTCGGGTCCTGAACTTCCGGAGCCGTTTTGAGGCCCTAAACGACGTTTTTTTGGGAATCTGGGGCAACATGGGTCCATGGATTAATGTTGCCTCCCAAAGTGGTAGTACTCGGATAGATCTTTCTAACGAGCTATTGTACGCGTCAAACGGAGATCATATGCCAAAGTTACGACCCCGGGAAGTTGATGTACCAATTTACCCCCAAACGGGGCCCACAGTTTGGCGTTTCATCTCCTAGGGTTAGGTTTTGGAATGTTAAGGGTTTTCCATTGTTTCTCAACAATAAATAGGCCTTCGAGCCTCATTGTAACACAGTTCAGAGGCATGTAGCCATCACATCTCTTCTCAGAGATAAGCTACCATCGCCCTAGCTAGTTTATTTCCATTTCTGTTTGTAAGCATATTTCAGTATTTTCCATTAATGAAATGAAGTATTATTTCCGCTGCATCTTTGTGTATATGGTTATCTCTGTAATTTGTTGCGTTCCTGTTTAAATCCGGATCAGTGGTATCAGAGCGGTCTGCTTTTTCTCTGTTTTTCTTTGCATGTCCCCAACAAGGTCGGGATATAAGGAGTTAGGGCTTGAACTGGTTGAACCTTTGCAAGACCAGCCTCGCAAATCCCGACGGCCTCCCATGGCGGACGAGAAGAAAGACGAGGGGGCAGGAGATCCCATCAAAATCTTGCTCGAAGAAGCGCTCGAGCGACAACGGAACGCGATGATGGACAGCTTTGCGCAGATCCTTCAGCGGCTACCCAGAAGCGGCGCATCAGCTTCCAGCAGCTCCTCTGGAAACGCCACACCCTTTAAGGTACAAGTTAATTTTGAAATCCCCATATTCGAGGGTCAGATAGACGCCGATGCCGTAGATAAATGGTTAAATCTGCTAGAGGGTCATTTTTCTGTTCATGAATTTTCGAGTCGGGAAAAGATTGTTTTTGCTCTTCTCAAAGCAGCCCCCCACGTCAAGGACTGGTGGGAAACCTACTGCGAGCAGAAGGATGAAAGTACTGGCTCACTATTTTCAGCCGTACCCACCTGGGATTCGTTCCGGGATGCCATCAAGGAGCAGTACTACCCTGTCGGAAGCTATGAGGATGAATACATAAAGTGGACCACGCTGCGGCAGGGAAGGGACCAAGACGTGCCGGAGTTCACCAATCTTTTCCATACCCTTCGCACAAAGTTGGGTATCAAGGATTCGGAGCAACATTTGATACTCAAATACCGTGGCTGCCTGCACAAGTACATCCAGGAAGAAATACAGTTCCTGAACATCCCCTCGCTCGGCGCAGCATACCGGTATGCCGTCAAGGTCGAGCAGAAGTTTAAACAAAAGAAGCGAGACTTTGGATCTGCGAATCCAAAGCAGGGGAAAGGTGCCCCTAAACCACAGAACAAAGGACAAAGCCAAGGCGGGACAGCCCAAGACAACCAGCCGAAGCTACAAGCAAAGAGCAACGCCGTGAAGCCGAGAAAGGACACTGGAAAATGGTGCGAGTTCCATAAGAGCTCCACTCACAACACAAGTGAGTGTCGGGCCAAGCAGTCACTGGTGGCTGAGCTAAAGGTTTCAGAATCAGATGCATGTTCCGACTCTGAGTCAGAACCCGATAAGGGGTATGAAAAAGGGAAGCAGATCATTGATGCGGATCCCAGCGCCACTGTTGCTACCGCAAAGATCCAGAAAAATGAACCCGAAGATCCAGAGGAGGAGGAGCGTCTCTTCCACTCCCAGATGTGGGTAAAGGGCTCCCCGATACAGTTCATTGTTGATAGCGGGAGTCAAAAGAACCTCATTTCGGCAGAGGTCGTGAAGCGGTTGGGCTTACCGACCACAGCACATCCACAACCATACACCATTGGGTGGCTTCACCAAGGGCGAGATCTTCGCGTGAGCCAGCAGTGTCGCCTTCCATACAACATCAAGCCCTTCACGGATGAGGTATTGTGTGACATTGCTCCCCTTGAAGTTTGTGATGTATTACTAGGACAACCATACTTGTGGAAGCGACATGCTGTGTATGAATCAAGGCCCCGTGCTGTTATTATTACATTGGGAAATAAGTTGTTCAGGATACCAGAGGTAGCACCACCTGCCGCCGTCTCTTTGATTACTGCAAAACAATGCAGTAAGATCATTTCCAAAACCAGGAAATTTGTTTTCCTGATGATACGCCCTCAAGGGAAGAAGAAGATAGTGGCCGCGGCCTCCAAACGGGGCCCCTCTGCACGGCAGCTACAGATGGATAAGATTGTGGAGGAGTACGAAGACATCTTCACCTCCCCGGCAGGGGTTCCTCTGCACTGTCAAGTCAAGCACTCCATCGATCTGACCCCAGGTGCGCCGCTACCCAATGGACCAATTTATCGGCGCTCTGTTCTGGAGAACAATGAAATCAAGAGGCAGATTCAGGAGCTCCTGCAGAAAGGTCACATCCGTCCGAGTTCTTCGCCCTGTGGGAGCCCGATAGTATTGGTACAGAAGAAGGATGGGACGTGGAGACTCTGTATTGACTATCGGGCGCTGAACAAGATCACTGTCCGTAATAGGTACCCGATCCCGCGGATTGATGACCTCCTAGACCAACTAAAGGGGGCGAAATATTTCAGCAAGATCGATCTGAAGTCAGGATATCACCAGGTACCAATTGAACCCTCAGATGTGTGGAAGACTGCCTTCAAATCCAAGGAGGGCCTCTTCGAATGGTTGGTCATGCCTTTCGGATTGACGAATGCTCCTGCAACCTTTATGAGGCTAATGGATGACATCTTGCGGCCATTCACCAACTCCTTTGTAGTAGTATACTTGGATGACATTCTGATCTTCAGCCAGAGTTGGGAAGAGCACCTCCACCACATCCGACAGGTTCTCCAAACACTGCGGCAACACAAGCTATGTGCCAATTTGGAGAAATGCACTTTTGGCATGACCGAGGTTCATTATCTGGGGTACATCATTGATGAACAGGGGGTGCATGTCGATCCAGCCAAGGTCCAAGTCATTCGGGATTGGCCCTCTCCAACCACTCTAACAGAGCTCCGCAGCTTTCTAGGTCTTGCCAACTTCTACCGCAGGTTTGTGTTGGGATTTTCTCATATTTCTTGGCCCTTGAGTCAAGTCACCAAGGGCGGGGCGAAAGCAAAATTCTTTTGGTCTGAATCTCAACAGAAGGCATTCAGGGAGTTGAAGGATCGCCTCTGCACGGCACCAGTGCTCGCGTTACCAGATTTACAACAACCATTTGAGGTCGAGACAGATGCCTCTGACTATGCTATTGGGGCAGTCCTTACTCAACATGGACATCCAGTGGCATATCACAGTGAAACACTTTCAGACACAGTCCGGAAGTACCCCACTTATGATAAAGAGATGTATTCCATTGTACAAGCCTGCCGACAATGGAAGCATTACATTTTGGGGAAGGAAACGGTCATCCACACAGACCACCGACCTCTGCAGTTCATACAGACCCAAGGGAAATTGCAGAATGATCGCCATCAGAAGTGGTCTACATACCTGCAACAGTTTCACTTGAATATCAAGTATAAAAAGGGCAGCACCAATAATGTTGCAGATTGCCTCAGTCGACCACCGATCATGGCGCTAACCACCGTGCTCAACTCTTGCGGGCACGAGACTTCTGATTGGCCACTTCTCTACAAAAGCGACCCAGAATTCGGCCACACATACCAGACACTCTTGGAGGGTCGGCAGGTTGCAGATTTTCACCTCCAGGATGCCCTATTATGCCACCTCGGTCACCTTTGTGTTCCTTCAAGCGAGCGTGCCAAGATGATTTGGGAAGCACACTACAGTCGGGCTGCTGGGCATTTCGGGGTCGAGAAAACAGTGGCAGTACTGCAAAACTATTTCTATTGGCCGAATCTTCGACAGGATGTTGGGAAGTACATCCGATCATGTACTGCCTGTGCCATTGCCAAACCGACCATTAAGAAGCAAGGCCTCTATACCCCGTTGCCTACCCCTAGTCGACCTTGGGAATCCATCTCCATGGATTACATGTCAGGCCTTCCTTCCACTAAGCATGGAAATGACTGTGTTTTTGTGGTCGTCGACAGGTTCTCAAAGATGGCCATTATGATGGCCTGCAAGAAGAATATCACAGCAGAAGCCACTGCTAAACTCTTCTTTGAACGAGTGTGGGTGCACTTTGGGATCCCACAGTCTATCATCTCAGATCGGGACAGTCGGTTTCTCAGCACCTTTTGGTCCAGTCTCTGGTCAATGCTGGACACCAAACTCACGAAGTCCACAGCCTTCCATCCTCAAACTGATGGCCAGACAGAGGTTGTCAATAGGATGATTGTGCACATTCTACGCATGTATAACTCAAAGCATCCTCGCACATGGGACGAGAGCCTCCCCTACGTTCAGCACAGCTACAACCGAGCTCTTCACAGCTCCACTGGCCATAGCCCTTTTCAGGTGGGTTTGGGATTCCAGCCACTATGCCCCATTGATGTGGCCATGCCACTTGCAGCTACTCACATGAATTCAGCTCATGTCCAGTCCGAAACAGATAAGGCCACCAGCTTCATTGAGCGCATCCAACATATTCGCCAGCAGGTCCATGACATCCTTGAGAAATCAAATGCCAAGTACAAGCAGCGACATGATCAACATCGGGTGCCACACAAGTTTCAGGTGGGCGACAAAGTCTGGTTGCATTTGCAAAAGGAACGCCTTACTGGAGCCTATCGGAAATTGAGACCACTCTGATATGGTCCTTACACCATTACTAAGGCTATGGGAGACAATGCATTTGAGCTCAGCATTCCCCCATTCCTTGGCCTGCACCCAGTGTTCAATGTGGACCGCCTTCGGCCATACTTTCCACCATTGCTAGACACATCCGACATTGCAGAACAGCTCAAACCCACAGAATTAAATCCAGATTGCATGGAACAAGCTGCAACTGATCGGATCATGGACACACAGATCAAGAACACTCGCCAACAGAATATCCAACTGTATCGAGTTGTCAAAGCAGGCCAACTCCTTCAGCAGGGCAAGTGGCTCACCAGGGAACAAGTTCAGCAGAAGTTTCCTCATCTCATGGAGGAGCTCAACGCAATGGGGACCATTGCTTCCTAAGGGGGGAGGAATGATCCAGGTGGATATTGGTGGCCACCTGCCAAGTCCACCTGGACCCCCACCATTGTCTTTCTCAGCATTTTCAGTTTCCTTAATTGTAGCACAGTTTGCTATTTTTAGCAGTTTTTCGGGTCCTGAACTTCCGGAGCCGTTTTGAGGCCCTAAACGACGTTTTTTTGGGAATCTGGGGCAACATGGGTCCATGGACCCATGTTGCCACCCAAAGTGGTAGTACTCGGATAGATCTTTCTAACGAGCTATTGTACGCGTCAAACGGAGATCATATGCCAAAGTTACGACCCCGGGAAGTTGATGTACCAATTTACCCCCAAACGGGGCCCACAGTTTGGCGTTTCATCTCCTAGGGTTAGGTTTTGGAATGTTAAGGGTTTTCCATTGTTTCTCAACAATAAATAGGCCTTCGAGCCTCATTGTAACACAGTTCAGAGGCATGTAGCCATCACATCTCTTCTCAGAGATAAGCTACCATCGCCCTAGCTAGTTTATTTCCATTTATGTTTGTAAGCATATTTCAGTATTTTCCATTAATGAAATGAAGTATTATTTCCGCTGCATCTTTGTGTATATGGTTATCTCTGTAATTTGTTGCGTTCCTGTTTAAATCCGGATCACAAGCCTCTTTCTAGAAGAGTGTTGTTTTCCCATCCCTTATTTCCCAGAATGTATGGTTTCGAATGAGCTCTCTATTGCTACATGTGAAGTTCCAAATTGACGATCCTTTTGTGATGCCCACCCTTCTTATATTCTCTTCTTGATAGTTTGGCATTCTATATTTCCTCGTCCAAATTTATTTCCATAACATTTTAACCACTGCCACAATAATTTTTCTCCTAGAACTTTGTTTAATATCTTTAGATCTCTCAGACTAATCCTCCCGCTAGCTTTGGATTTTTTAAATTTTTCCAAGAGATAAGTGCCCATTTTTTAGATAATGTTGGGAACCACTCTAGAGAAACTTCTTGAAGATATTTTTCATAGTGTCACAAATCGTTTTTTGCGTTGCCATGATTGCGAGTTGATATATCGTAATTGATTTCATTACTTCCTTCAATAGGATCACTCTGCCTGCTATATTGACGGTCTGAAATGCCCATCCATTGAGCTTAGTTGAAGTTTCTGAATGAGGTCTTACCAACAGGATTTTCTAAGGGAATTGACAACCACACGTATACCCATATATTTGATGGGAAGAGATCCAATATTGAACCCCAGGGTTCTGGCCAGGAATGATTGACTAGCCACTGGGGTGTTAAAGAAAAAAAATATTTGATTTTGTCATTGTTGATCAGAGTGTCCAATTCTTGCATAAATTCTTGAGGAATGGTTTTAAATATTCTCACTTCTTGCAGGGAGACTTTGTAGAAAAGCATTAAATCGTCCACGAATGGTTTTAAATTTTCTCACTTCATGCAAGGAGAATTTTTAGAAAATCATTATCCACAAATTGATGGTGAGTGATCAGAAGATCCTCTCCCTAGAGACGCGAACCCTTAATTTGGGAGGAATGGGAAACAAATGGAATATACGTTCCCATTCCTTCAACTTCTAGAATGAACGGAAAGGGAGGAAGTGGGTCTCCTTGGTGGTTGCCTCTAGAAAATTTAAAGGGTTTTGATGGATATCCATTAAGGAAAATTGAGAAAACAGGGGTTGAAATGAACGAGGAAACCCATTTTATCCATATAGAATAAAAACCAATGGCCTTAAGGGTACTTAACAGATAGGACAAACTGAGGCAATCATAGGATTTAGATAGGTCTAACTTTATTAACATACCAGGGGCTTTGGGTCGCTTAAGAGAATGAACCACTTCCTGAGAGGTGATTATACCATCCAAGATCTGATGACCTTCAACAAAGCCAGTTTTCTTTAGAGAAAGTAATTTAGGAAGGAGAGGTTTAAGTATTTTAAATATGATAGTGGAAATGATTTTATAAATGACATTGCAAAAGCAATAGGACAAAAACCATTTGGATCCTCAGAATGATTCATCTTACGGGTACGAGCAAGAAAAGTAGAATTGAGACCAATACTTACCTTTTGTGTTCATCTGGATTCTTCCACCACATCTCAAATGTCCCGACCGATGAAGTGCCATGCATCTTGGTAGAATTTTGTTGCAAAGCCGTCTAGACCTGGGGCCTTGTTTCTGGCTAGACCCTTGACTACCACTTCCACCTCCTCTAAGGAAATTTCCGTCATCAAGCCTAGATTGTGCTCTCGATTTACTAGATGGGGAATGTGACTAGTGATTCTTTGAATTGACTCAGTTCTATCAGATGCAAGTTCAGAAAGGAGGGAGTGGAAGTGGTCAACCATAAGGTCTTCCATATCTTCATGTTCAGTGAGCCTGTTTCCTATTCCATCCTTCAAGGAGAATATTATATTATGATGTCTATGCTTAATCATCGCTTTGTGAAAAAATTAAGTTTTCTTTTCACCATCTCTGAGCCACTGGAACATGGAATTCTATTTCCACAATATCTCCTCTTCTTTCATTCTTTCCTCAATTTGGTTTAGAACCTGCCCTTCTTCTATTGCTAGCTCCTCTAATCTCCCCATTGTTATCATCTATTGTTGGATTACTTGCATGTGATCTTGTAGATGTCATTGATCATCCAGGATATGCTCAAATTTAGTTTTGTTCCATTGTTTGATTTGTGTTTTGAGATTTTTTAGTTTGAGTTGAAAAGTTTGCATATAGTTTCTACTCTGAATTGCACATGTTTTCCACCATTCTTCCATTTTCACAACAAAAGATGGATCTCTAAGCCAAAATGATTCAAATTGGAATGGCATGTTTCTAGGGCTTGAGTTGATATTTATTTCTATCCTGACCAAACAGTGACCTGATCCAAAGCAAGGGAGTATAGACGCTTCCAGGAAGATATATCTACTTACTAATTTCTCTATCACTAGGAATAGGTCTAGTCTTGATGCCACTTGGTGCTTCCTCCACTACGATTTTTCCAAGTAAATATCCCATTGATGGTTAGGATGTATACAAGTTTCATCTCAAAGATCAGGTCTTTTAATGCCTCCATCTCTAGATTTGAACGACTGATACCTCCTTCCTTCTCCTCTATAGATGTAATGAGGTTAAAATTCCCTCCTAGAATCCATAAATCGTCCACTATATGCTTCCTAAACTTTCCTACATTTTGTAGGAAGGTTTATTTTTCACCAGGAATGTGAGGGTCGTAAACATTCAATAGGATTTCCCAATCCCGTGATTTGAGGTGTCTAATTATCCCTGTAAGAATTCTTGGTAATATGATCCAGTCTTCAAATATGACTTCCATTGGGTTCCATAGGATAGCCAAGCCACGGAAACTTCCTCGAGCGTCCTGTGCCATTACTTCATACTATATCTTAAGTCTTCTTACAATTTCTTTTAATCGATTATTCAGGATCTTGGTTTCTTGGAGCATTATGATGTCTGGTTTCTCTTGCTTGATTATGTATTTTAGATATCATTGTTAACCTCGGCTATTGAGGCCTCTCACATCCTGGGATACTATTTTCATTTTGAGGACTTATTAATTTAGTAAAATACCGCTGATAGCGGTACCAATCTTCCTAAATTCGCCAATAGGTCCCCCACCATCTAGGTTGATTAATGCAACTTCTTTCGTCCTCTTTTCTTTCCTATTTCCCTTGTGATCCGAGATCTAGCCCACTTCTGGATTGGCAACCCCCTTCACCTGGGGGATCTGATTGAATCTTCCCTTGTTTGGATTGAAATTTCTAGAAGGTGTCCCGATAAATCATTGTTTGTTCTTCTGGGATGAATTGCTCATCCAAGTTCCTCCATTCATTCAAAAATATATTTCATATTATTTCTTATGTGCTCAACTCTTCTCCATTCCCATAATCACCTAGTCCTCTCTTGGTTATTCTTCCTCTTGGTATTTCAGATCCTCTTGTGATTTCCTATTTGATTTATTATTTCTTTTTGGAGCCCTCACTCCCTTTGTTGTTAACTATTTCTTTTAATCACTTTCTGCTTCATCAGTCGTGGAAAGAACCTCATATCGATTACCTCTACTCTGCGTCTTTGCTGTTACCTTTTGAGAGTTTGATGGCATATATCGACCAATTTTCTTTTTATTTATCACTGGTTGGAATCCATTTTTCTCCCTGTTAGTGTCGGTCTTGAGCCCTCCATCGGTGATCAATAGCTCTTTGCATATGCATAGGTAGGTGTCTCATTAGTGTCAGTTTTGCATCCCGCTAGGCATGCCATAAAACTGAATGGAGGGCTGGTCTTTGTTCCCTTCTTGGCTTTGCTGGAATCAGGTCATACCATTTGAAAAAACCTTGTGTCACACTTGTTTCATTTTTGTCTTGAAATTCCAAGTCTAGGTATAGCGTTTCGGTCAAAATCATTGCCAGGTCATGAGTCAAAAGTCTGATGGTCTTCAGCAAGCCAGAAGGAGGTTTGTAATTACGTTTTATTGATAGTTTTCATCTGCTACAGCTTATTTTTACCTTGGTTTTAAAAGCTCTGTTTTTAAACCCAAGGTCATGTGAAAATGGCAACAATAAAGGAAATTTTCAAAAATCTTCAGAATGCCGGCAACAACCCTGGTTTCTTCCTCAGAATCCATCAGAGAATCAACCTGCAAAAAGAACCAAGTGAAAACACTCAAAAAATCAATTTCAGGCAAAGTGCAACTTAAAAAACAGTGTTAAATTAAATGCCAAAACATGCAACATTTGAAAGTGGGTTTGATGTTTTAATTTTTTTTAAAATGTGGACCTATAAAGACCAAAAAGCCCTCTTCATGGCCTCATTATGCATTGACAAACTTGCAAGACACAAAGAGAAGCAAAGAAAGGCGATTTGGCTGCGATTTTAGTCATTTATGGAGGAGCGACTAGTTGAGTTGGAGGTGCGACTAGTTGGGCAGGTGCAACGAGTCAGAGCTGCTCTCACAGTGTAATTTTTGAACTGGAGCGACGAGTCATAGGGGTGCGACTAGTCGAGCTGGGTTTGCCAAGAAACGTGCCAAATCACCCAAATCGCCCTCCCAAATTGCTAAATCAACCAGGTAAGCTCCAAATTCATCTGTGATAACAAGGAATAAGTGAATGATGACATGTCTCATGGTTTTCTTCTTCAAAAATTTGCAAGATAAATGGTGAATTTAAATGTTGTCAATGTAGGCAAATCTGCTAGGGTTTTGTTTGTTTTTCAAGGTAAAAATCCCTCTTATCCCATCCTTGTTCCCTTGGCAATTAAATTCACAAATGCTGCTGCATGTTTATCTTATTATTTCATTTATATCGTTTGCCAGAAATACAAGGTTTCCATCCCATATTCCTTCAAAATCTTTCCCTTCCCAAATTTCTTCGCTAAACCCTAATATCCTTCATGTTCCCACAAACCCTAAATTGCCCTTCTCCTTCCCCACAGCAAGCAAATTACATGGACCTGCAGCAAGAAAATAAAACAAAAAGAATATAAAATATATATATATATATATATATATAAAAATTGATATGAAAAGAAAAATAAAAATAAAATGCCAAAATGACCCAAATATGAAAAACAAAGATATTATTGGGTATAAAAAAGAGGCAAGCTGCTGTTATGAAATTTATAAAAAGAAAAATCAAAGATTGCAGCTGTGTATATATTCATAATGGACATATTGCTGTGTTTTTGGTCTATAAAATCGTGTTGCTGTGCTGCCCAAAATAAACTCTGTTTTCCCTTTTTTATCATTCCCTTGAAGTTGTCAAATCTCCTTTTGATAAAAATACAAGTGAAGCTCTCTTTCCCTTATCACTAAATGCATATGAATCCCGTCCAGATAGCAGAGTTTGCTTCATTAAAGGATAAAAATCAAATGGATAATGCTGCCCCATACCCCCTGTCATATATGTTCTTTCCCTTGGTCCCTATCATACATGGTTTCGTTGCAAATGATTTCTTAAAAATGATAAGATGGTATGTGTTACATTTTGTGAATTTTCCCTAAAAATCCCTGTTTTTATTTCCCATTCCTTATTAAAAATCCCTCCCCTAACAGTTCCCTTATGATTTTTCCCCTTGAAAACAACATACTTCTCAGCATTTTGCAGGCAGAGGCAGCAGTTCTATTTACCTTTCAGCTTGCTCATCTGGTTCCAAAACCATGTCAGACACCGAGAGTTATGAGCCTAGTGATGACCATTCATCAGCTACAGAAGTGGTGGTACAGTAGAGGGTTCCTAAAAGGGGTGGTCATCATAGGAGACAGGAACCTACTTCTTTGGCAGCATTGCAGGCTTGTCCTTTGGCAATGAACGGTTTTCGGTACATGTCATGTTTTCAGTTCTATGAGAGGCTTGCTCACATTCAGCATCATAGTGAGTTGGCACATTTATTTGTTTTGCACCTTCATGATGGGCAGGTCACTCTTGCAGGGGTGAATTTTGTGTTATCTCCAGAGATGATTTCAGAGGCTACCGGGATACCGAATGTAGGGGAAGTGTGGCCCAAGCGCAAACTGCTGGACTTTATCTTTTTTGAGCCATATGTCAGGCCCTCATTTGTGAGCCACTTGTCAGGAATCTTTCCTTCCAGATTCCTCCGGGCGGAGTATGTTTCGATCATGAAGCTTATCATGCAATACTTTACATGTGACGGAAGATTTTCACTGGTCTCCACTTGTCATATTCGCATGTTGATGCACTTTACCAGGGTGAGGATGATGAACATCCCGGTTTTCTTCTGCCAGGACTTTCAGAGGATGTCATCCGTATTTCAGAGGCGGACCCCAGCCCAACAGCATAGGAGTCTGTGCCATCATGGTCTCATTCAGCTCATTGTTTCCCATCAGTTGAGGCAGCAGGGCATTTCATGGGCAGACTTCATTTCTCATGAGGTTTTTACAGCGACATCACGGCCACAGCCAGAGCCACAGAGAGGTCAGCCAGAGCCACAGATCAGCCAGAGCCACAGATCATTCATGAGGAGGGAGGTCCATCACGCCAGGCAGAGATTATTGTGCCTACACATGTTGTTTCCCCACTACAGTGTACATATCATAGGGGTCATAGGACCTTGTTTGCAGCAGCTCGACGAGTATTTTCTCCACATCAGGTGGAAGGGGTCTCGTCGTCATCATCAGATCAGCGAGTGTTATCTCCACACCAGGTGGAAGGGGCCTCGTTGCCGACAGCAGCACAGGTAGCAGAGAGGGGCAAGCAGCCCATGATTGAGGATGAGAGAGCTGGCGATACACGTCATGATTTCATTGATTTTGATGCTCATTCTCCTTCTTCTGATTTTTATGAGCTTATCAGACAGAGAGAGGAGGAGAACCTCGTGTTGTAGCAGAAGCTCGAAATGGCTCAATGGACCATCACTTATCTGGAGTAGCACAACAGAAAATTAGAGGCGGAGAAAGAACTTGACGAGCTATGGAGGATCCGTGGTAATAGAGGCTTGAACCGTAGGAGGCCTGGGGACCCATTGCCTGCTGACCGGGAGTCCATGCTCATTCAGGTGAATGCCCACTTGGAGAGGCTGTTAGAGAAAGCCAACCGGGACAAAAGGCTGCTACGAAACATGAAGAACCATTACTGGGCAAGGTTGCACGTTTGGAAGGCAAAAATGAAGATACTCCAAAGGAAGTTGTCCGAGGCCCGCAAGAGGAGGAAAAAGACCAACCCGCTCCGTATCTTGGCTGAGGCCTCTCTTACTCACCATGATACTGACTAGCCTTCTTCTAGCAGCAAAACCAAGAAATTTTGAGGATTTTGAGGCATTTTTGGCATTTTTTTTGGAATTTTACAGGTTTTGGCCACTCGACTCGTCTCACCCTGTACGAGACGAGTCGTCGATACAGCTCAGAACGGGGAAAACTCTACATGGTTGGATTTTTCTTGTAAAAGTACACTTTCCTATGGAAGGGTTTCAAATTTTGTGAAGATTTGGGCAGCCAAAAGCTCAAAATACAGCCAAATTTTGACTTTCTGCCCCTTTTTTGAGTTGCAGAAAGAAGTCTTGGGAGATTTGATTTTTTAGGGGTCAAATCAACTCCAAATTCAGAAATTCCGGTTGGGTTGGAAAGTAGACTTCCAGACCTTTCCAACGAGCTATTCTACACTTGATTTGGACTCCGGGAAGGCCCTTAAACAGCGCTGCCAAAAGGTGCGACTAGTCAAGCCAGAGGTGCGACCAGTCAAGCAAAATTTGCCAGTTTTTGACCAGTTCGGCCAGCTAAGCACAGTTTTCACTTGGGTTGATTATTTAGGCATGTAATTGATGGATTCTTGTGTAAATTTCATGGCATTAGATACTTTTACTCTTCTTTACCTCTTCTAGAAGCTTCTTTGATGTAAAAAGTTAATATTTAATGCATGGATAGGCTTCCTAACTTTTAGAGGCAAGTTGTTGTGCTGGCCTATTATCTAGTGACTGATTTAGAATTAGTTGTAACAGCTCCTAGGAAGCTGAGCTCGACCCCTAGAGGTGGGGGAAGAGGTTTGACCTTCTATATTATGCCTTCTCTTTCTCATTTTCAGGGTTGGACTCTAGAGGGAGAAGTGCTATTGTATTTTTGACTTGTATTTTCTGCAATTTGAGGAAAAGGAAGGCCAGGATTTTGCAGACTTCATTGTGGATTCTTGTGGATTATTATGTTGATGGTGTGTCTCCTACTGTTATTGTAAGTGTGTTTATGTGTTCCATTTCTTAATCTCTTGCTGCTATTTAAACAAAAGAAGTGATAAAGTTTGAATTCATGCATGCCATGCTCAGCTTTCAATTTTGTTTAAAATTTATGTTTTCCACTGTCTAGAGAGGATTCGAATTCATTGTTCGCCCTCTTTAGCTTCTCTTCTTTCTTCCTTGATCATCTCTTTCAGCTAAAGGCATCAGCATAAACTCCTACCTTGCCCCAAAGACCCACCTGCAAAAACTGAGCTCAATCCCCGCACCCTGAATTGCACTCCCTCCAAATTGCCACCAAAAAACCCAAAAACTTTAAATCAAATCCCCTTATCAGTTTACTAGCCTAAAATCCTTATTCCTAATTGGTCAAACTCATCTCATCGAGAAATCCACCAAGTTTGACCCGAGAGAGCCTTCTCATACCTCGTAGGGCTAGCTACGAAGTGAAATGGTTTGATGTTGCCTTGAAGGTTTACCTTCCTCAGCCTAGGGTGAAATCTCAAGCGCTAACACTCCCCTTGGGTTTTAGTGGCTTCTTTTCTGGTCTCTTTTCTATAGTTGCTACTTGGTTTAATGAGAAATCCATGAACAAATCGCCGTACTTGTGGAATTTTTTGCATTGAAATGGAATGTTCTCATAGTCAATAGGTTGCTACCAAAATTCATCCTAGTATTCCAATTCAATGAACTACAGAAGGGGTTCAATGATATTCATGTAAACACATATTCTGGCATACGACGTGTATCAACCTTTTTACGTGGAATCAACTAATTTCACAAATATTCCAATGGTATTTCCTATTCCTTCTAGGATTTTCGGGTCCCAGAAGTCAACTGGAAGGTAGACAAACCCAAACTGGGGTGGCCATACATTTTTCCTGATTTGAATTGTAGCATTCCTCCCAGTGTCTCATGAATAATATTGCATTGTAAAAAAAAAATATGGTCCATTCTAAAAAACCATTTCCTTATCCTCCAAATTAGTAAAAAGTATTGTGAAAAAATCCCTGGCTCTAAGATCTATATCTATGTGGCCTTTGGGTTGCAATTTTAGCTGGATCCATTTAATGAGGTCTCTTTCAGAGGCAAGATCACTATGAATTTACAGATCAATGCATGGTCTTTCATGTAGGTGTAGTAAGACTCCAGTTTATTGTTTGGAACAACATACCTAGGATTTTTGGCTGCCCTAGGAAGGAATTGACCTCTGATGCGATCTTGCCACTTCACTCCCATTATTGTGTTTCCTTTGGCACCTTCCTCCTTTTCACCATCCCTTGATGTCTACCCTTTTCCCTTCAAATCTCTTATTACTATGTTCTGGTAGGAGGGGATCACCACCCCCCCCCCCCGCCCCCCCCCCCCCCCCCCCCCCCCACACACCCCCCGCCAAAAGTTGGTGCACTCATTGGGACTTCCAATATCCCTTGATCAATGCTGATCCACAACGACTTATTTGATTGACACCTTGCAACGAGATTCAGGGCTTGCCAGATGAAACCCTAGGAGAGATCCTAGAGGGACTATTTTTGTTTTTTAATCTTGTTTTAAATTGTATACATATTTATAGTTTGTATAAATATTTAAATTTTTAACTTAATTTTTATTTTATTTTATGTAAAATTTAAGAATAAAATTTAAAATTAGAATTTTTAATTAAAGTGTAAATTTTGTCGAGGTATGCATTTTCTAGCACATTGGCAGTTTTGACATCTCAACTTTAAGACATAATATATTGAGTTCTACTTGGACAAATGAGATCCAATATGGCTCGTTGGAAAACTAGAAACATGGAGAACAATTTGGGAGCATTAACTCATCCAAATATGCATATTTACTATGCCTACAACTTATAAAAAATACAACTTTGAATTTGTACAAAAAAACTAATTTCTAAATTTGTTTTGGAAAATATGATTGGTTAAAGCTTTTGGCTATAGCTAATTTATTCGAGTTAGTCCTCTTGGGCCAAAGAGATTATTACAAATATAATTGGGAAGCACATATTCCATTTATTTTATTAATTTAGTTTGATTTTAATTTGAGAGTTTGTTTTCCTAATTTTGGTTTTTCGATTTGAATGAACAAATTCATTCATGTTATTCTGGTTTTTTATTGATTTTTACAGGAAATCTATTTGAGAGGTTGAGGCTAAGAAATTTTGGATAAATTCTATTGCACCAACAAAGGAAAAAATGAGATTTTCTAGCTCCAAATTTGATGGATCTGAACCACTTCCCACAACTCTCCATTTTTGGAGTTTTTGTAAATTATTAAATATACGATTCGGAGAATGATGATGTGGGTTCCTATTCTTTGCAACTTTTATACTCTGAAGCACTTTTGTAAGGAGCTATAACTATAGGAGAAACAGGAAAACTCAGATATGGGTTGCTTGGGGATTTACCTTCTGAAATTTGCTCTTTATCTTAGAGACAAAACTTGCACTTTTGTAATTATTCTTCTTGCTAGTAGAATTTAAGATTCTAAAAGGATTGTTGGAGATCTATTGAACATAGAAAAAGGATTAGGTTTATTAATTGTTTTTACATGTACTTTTATTTTTAATGCAATTTCATTGATTCAATTACATATATATGCCAATTGCTTCATATTTTAGCACTACAGTTGGATATGTTAGTAATTTCTTATTAAATGAGCTATCTTGTCTAATAGAATCATAGATTTGTTATTTATTTCCTTGTTGCTCAAGTGCCTAAATTAGATTTCTGAGTAACTATTTACTCAAAAATTTCCCATCTAAAATCAATTTAATTGTTATTAGAATTCAGTTAACTAATTCCTAGTTTTGATAACAAATTATTTATTGTTTTAAGATCTTCGAACAAAGCATGTTTTGAAATGACATTGTCAACTATTAGAACTATTTCATTAGCTTGGTAGTCATCATAAAATAGGCATGTTAAATCCACATCCATTTAATTACATTGTTCTCTATTGGGTTTAGATCTACATCTTCCTAATCAAGATGACCTTAGGATTTCTTTTATATCACTTGCATTCTAGACTAGATTTGCATTTAAATTGATCACTACATTTTTAGAAGTCCCCTTACCCAAGTGATAACTTTATGTGTGGCTTGGTTGAGCCCTCACGTCAGTTTAAGGTTTCTTTCTTGCAAGAGATCTACAAGAGGGTAAATCTAATTTCTTTCTTTTCGTTGATGAGAAATTGGTAACATCATAAGTCGGTAGGAAGAGAGAGGGGGTAATTGGATCGAATAGAACCAGTTGGATCCATTATACAAATGGATAAGAGTCTGATTTGGGACTATGACCGGATGGCCTTACCAAATGTTGATGAGGTCATTTTTTGCCATCAACAGGACCCCCACACTTCGGTGGGTCGATCAACCCATCCATATTTTGCATTTGCCACTTATCGAGTGTTAGAGCCTATTGTAGCGGCTACAACACCACCCAAAATTTTGGTTTGCACCAATTTCAGAGCCTCCCTTGAGAGTTTCACTTGATGACTGCACACACTTGGGTTCACTCCGTGAGCTCGTGTGAGTCCTTGCATCCGCCTTGCTTGTTCATTTCATTCAAGTTTCTGCATGCTGGTGTCTAAGTCATGCTTGCGACCATGTTCTGGTTATGCTCAAAGTCTTCGCTTCGTATGTGCTTGTTGTGTTCACTATGAAAGCATCTGTCGCACTCACACACAGAGTCACATTCACTGTCGCGCAAGCATCGTCTCGATCAATGAACGGTTAATCACGAGTGTCATGCTTGTCACTTGCACCGTCAGTTAGTCATGTTGAACATGTGTGTCTAGATGGTTTGAGTCATTTCGTCGTCGAGTCATGTGAGTGTGTGTTTGTATGATCACCTATGCATCTTTCGATCGTTCACACACTTAGTCATTTTTGCTGAAGTTCTGATGACCAGAATCCCCTCTGATAGCCGGACCATCACCCCGCCATCGACTCGATCGACTGTCAACCAGAACAACGCAGAAGCACCAAGCTAGTCTTTTCAAGTTGCGTTGCCTACAAGCAATTCAATCAACTCTCATGTTGGCCACCTGGACAGTCAGACCTGATAGTCACCCTAGGGCTGACTCCCCTAAAAAATTGCGCAAAGGCCACTCACCTTACTCGCTTAGCTGACTGAGGAAATTGCGGAGACAGGCCAAACAGACACCAAGTTCTGTCCCTGTCTCCCTTAGAAAATTACGCAATTTTCCCAGTCAGTCATCCCGACAGTCGACTGGCTGCTCATTTAAGAAATTGCGTAGTTTTCATGAGAAATCCTTCTACTACCCAACAGTCCGCTAAGCTCATAAATTGCAGAGAGATGATCAGCAAGTCGGCCTCCCGACCTCAGTGCAGTTTCCCCTGCCAGTGACTCCTAGCAAAAGATTGCTAGTTCCCTCTAGGAATTGTGCATTTTCTGCTTGCCAGTGACCCCAATAGCCAACTTCTAGTTCCCTATGGGAATTACATAGTTTTGGCTGCTAGTGACCCCAGCAGCTACCTGCCAGTTCCCTCTGGGAATTGTGCATTTTTGGTTGCAAGGCTCTCGGGCAGTTCCTCCCAAAAACTGCACAATCTCTGCCTACTGACCCTGCTTGTAGCCCGACCTGTTCCTCCATATAATTGTGCAAAATTTTCCTTCCAGCCCCTGCTGCCTGCTCGTTCCAGAAACTATCCAAATCCTGCCTACCTTGACTTCTTGCAACCTGGACTATTCCTCCCAAAATTTGTGCAATTTTTCCTTCCAACTAAGCCAGACCTCGCAAACAGTCACTATCGACTTTGATCGCCCATCTCCATCACTCAGTGACTCTTGTGCAGTTTTCATCAACAGTGCTCGGAGCCATTATCCCGCTTCGCAACCTTGTTTCCTCTCCCAGTCACCTGCATCCGAAATGATCATGTGTTATGGTAGACTAGGAGGTTTTGGATTTGATGTCGTTTCATCATGAGTGACTACAGGTACAGGTACCTTGTGTGTTGTGACTTTCGCATCCGTGTGGACTGCTCCTCCGAAAGCTGTGGATGTCCTATTGTGTTGAGTGTTCCTAGCCAAGTTCGGACTTCATCCCAACCAACTTGGAACTCACTCCCACCCTCTCCCTCTACAATGAAAGCACCATTGACACAAGTGGCACTTACACTCACCAAGCACGCGAACCTCACTTCTCGAAGACAAATCAGACCACTCTCCTATGCTGAAAAGCAAGAGTTGAGGCAAATTATTATGACAATGGCAACCGGGCCATCATACTAGATGGGACTCCCACACAAAACGATGTGAGGTCTAATTGGGACTTCATACTAGGGTGATCCCCTGAATGTTGGCGGGTCCAGCACTGTGAACATTTCTGGCGCTAGAAGGAGGGAAGCTAATTGTATATGGCTGAAATTCCCCTCACATTCATTCATCAACCATCTGGTCAAGACATTAACTCGCACTCCCTCTCACCTACATGCGACCCTGTATTTGGTTACTCCTCACCTCCTAGAATCTAACATGAGATTCCATATCAACACCTTCGCTTTGTTCGTCCTATCACTCTGTAGTTCGCGAAAGTAGTCAGACTGATCCTAGGCATACAACATCTTCCACACACATCTAGGAAGCCAAAAGCCACTCCCACAGGAGTTGTTGTATCATCAGTGGAAGAATCAGTCCTTGCCACACTTGAAGGTATAGACGAAGCTATTGAAGACGAAGAGGAACCTCCGATATTCCAGCAAGGCGAAAAAGACACTCTTGTGATCTTGGGATCAGAATTCAATGGAGGAGGCGGAGGGGAAGGCAATGGAGGTGGAGACAAACCAACCAACTTAGATCCGGAACCATCAATCTCTGAAGGATAGGAAGAGGACGAAGAAGAAGAAGAGATGGCTGAATCGAATCTTAAATGGATGACTTAGGGACCATTAGCTCTCTCGGTTGTTCTACACAAGATGCCAAAGCGAGCAGAGAGAATGAACATAAAGTCCAACCCTGACAGCACGGTGAAGGTAGAAGACCACTTAGAAAAATTCTACCTACAAATGTGGACCCTTGAGGTATGTTATGACGACTTAGAATGTATATTGTTCCCATGTACCTTGGATGGCCGCACAACTACTTGGTATCACAGCCTTCCACCCAAATCGATACAGAACTAGGGTTCTTTCAAACATATGTTCCTTGAAAAGTTTACCGATGACAATACCCCATCCATGCTACTCAAAGAATTAGGAAGCCTCAAGATGGAGGGAAAAGAGAAAGTGAAAGATTTCAATCAGAGGTTTACATGTATTTTGAACAAGTTTGCGGTAGACACTAAAACTCATGACTCCATCACTGTTGACTATTACATGTCCACACTGCCAACCAATATTGTGCAGTTTGTCAAGCGAGCTGCAAATATTGAAATTTGGTACCGGAGGACAGGTGGTTCCCTAAGGTTTTGATCTTTGGCCTAGGGAAAAGTGTCCAAAAGAATTTAATTTTTCTCCTAAAGTGACTTTATAATTTTTATAAAGTCAAATCTAATTTAAAAGTGACTTTAAGTGATAAAGTTACTAAAGTCTAATTTTAAAGTGACTTTATTAAAGTCAATGTAAAATTAGAAAGGAAAAGTGACTTTGGAAATAAATGACTAAGTGGGTCTTTATTAAAGTGGGGTGAATTAAAAAATAGAAAGTGAGATTTAAATGAGCATTTAATCTCAGCCCTAGATCTCAATCTATTTAGCCATTGGATTTAGGGATTACCCAAAAGTCACTTAGGGTTAGATTAGGGGAGGAAAATGAGGAAAATGTCATTCATTCTTTCATGAGTAGATTGAGAAAAGGAGAGCAAGAGAGAAAGGGAGATTTTTGGATAGTGAGGAGAAGGAGGCAGCAGCTTGGCACACATTCCAAGGCAGACTTTCAGCAAGTCCGTATAACAGAGTTTCAGCAAGTCGGAGTTTCAGCAAGTCGGAGTTTCAACAAGTCGGAGTTTCAGTAAGGCGGAGTTTCAGCAAGTCGAAGTTTCAGCAAGTTAGAGTTTCAACAAGTCGGAGTTTCAGCAAGTCAGAGTTTCAGCAAGTCGGAGTTTCAGCAAGTCCATACAGCGGAGTTTCAGCAAGTCCGTATAGCTGAGTTTCAGCAAGTCCGTACAACTGAGTTTCAGCAAGTCGAGGGCAGAAATCCGTACAGCTGTACTGCTATTTTTTCGAGGAGGCCGTACAACATTTATTGCTATTATGTTTTGTTGTTTGCAAATTTTCCCAGTTGGCTGTGAGGCACGGAAAACGAGATAAGTTGTAAAAGTTTGCTTGTTGATTTTTGCTGAATATTTCTCACTGTAAAAAGCATTTTTCAAAAATAAGAAAGAGCTCTCAAACTGGTTTTCCCCAAGAGTTGTAGGGGGTTTTTCCAGGGTCACCTTGACAAAAAACAACTGTGTTTAAATGAGTTAAATGGTTGTTTGTATGTGCTGATTTTTATATTTCTGCATTTTCCAGCATTCAATTTCCAGAATTTGTGTTTTCAACAAAATTTATTTTCCAGTTGTTGAATGTATGGATATGGGAAAGGGCATTTAACTATTTTGGAGAAATAATGTGAAACTGAAAACCGGGGTGGGAAATGAGAAATTTCTTCATGGTATCAGAGCTTGGGTGCTGAAGTGCAGTTTGGGACAACAAGGAAGAAAATTACAGCCTACTTATTTTTCACTCAGAAAATTCCAGCAAGCTGATTTTTCACAAACAACAGTTTTATCTTTACTACAACAGTACTATTTTTCAGTTTTAGGACAACAGGATGTCATTGGGATTGAGGGTGGAGGATAGGTTGGATGGGCATAGAAATTACAACGTTTGGAAGGAGAGAATGCAGAGCATCTTTGAGGAGGCAGAAGTCTGGGACATCATGGTGCATACCACACAAAACCTTGTTGTTGTGCCTACTGATGTTACTCAGTTGGTTGAGTATAATAAAAAGAACAAAAAGGGTAAGAGACTGATTCTAGACGGAGTCAAAGACCATTGCATTCCTCATGTGAGAGGAAAGAGAAATGCCCATGAGATGTGGACAGCATTGTCCAATCCTACCAGAGTACCAATGAGAACCGGAAAATGGTCCTAAAGGAGAAGCTGAAGACTATTAAGATGGGTAATGATAGTGCAACTGGATATCTCACCAAAATTACTAATGTGAGAGATGAGTTGGCAGCAGTTGGAGAGGTCATTCCACCCACTGAGTTGGTGCGGATTGCAATGAATGGCCTCCCACATTCATGGATGAACTTTGCTGATGGGGTTTGTGCACGTGAGACCCTTCCCACATGGGAGAGGTTTTGGGATGATTGCATTCAGAGAGAGATCAGGAAAGGTCAGCTTGGGGCAGCCAAGCCAGCTGAGTAGGATGAGGATGTAGCACTGGTGGCAGGAGGCAAGAAAGGAAAAGGGAAGAAGCAGGCTTCCACAAGCAATGGTGGGGGCAAAGGCAAAGGTAAAGGTAAACAGGATAACACACAGAAGGACTATTCCAAGGTGAAGTGTTGGAATTGTCAAAAGATGGGACACTATGCAGTTGTGTGTTCGAAGAAGAAGAAGAAGAAGGGGAAGAACCAGAGCATGGCAGCTTCAACAGAGGTTGAGGACTTTGCAGATCGTTTTGACCGAGAGTTTACGTTCACTGCGTGTAAGTCCTCTAGTGCAAGATCACCTGCCACACAGGTTCGGAGGGAGCATGCTTTTCCCTTGATTAGCGGAGCATCTTCGGGTATCTGGTATGTGGACAGTGGGGCTTCATGTCACATGACATGAGTCTGTGAGTACTTCTCAGAGCTTTCAGAGAGTGGCACTGATATAGAGGTAGTACTCGGTGATGACAGAGTTGTTAGAGCAGTCGGGGTGGGGACACTGACATTTCAGAGGGAGTCCAAACCTCCCTTGAAGGTGACAAATGTTCTTTATGTTCTAGGGATGGGAAAGAACCTCATATACATCTCAGCTTTGGAGGACAAAGGATATGAGGTATTGTTCAGGGGAGGACAGGTGTTGATGTATCCCAGGGGCACTCCAGTTGATTCAGCTAGAGTGATAGGTGTACACCATGCAAAGGTGTACAAGTTTGCATTCCAGCCCCTTTTGGCATTGAGCAGTAGTACCGACAGCAGAGCTAGCAGTTCTGAGTTGTGTGAGATTTGGCACTGCAGGATGGGGCAGATGTATCATGGAGCCTTGAGGACCTTGTGGGAGATCACTATAGGTGTGCTAGATTTCAGTATTGATCACTTTGATACTTGCAGAGGATGTGCGGTGGGCAAGTTTTCCAAATCCCCTTTTCCCAAAAGTGACAGCGAAGTGGCTGGGATACTTGATTTGATTCATTCCAATGTGAGCGGTTGGATGTCTCATGTTTCCTTGAGTGGATATGAGTACTATGTTGTATTCATTGATGATCACTCCAGGAGGACCTGGATTTATTTCTTGAAGACCAAGAGTGAGGTATTCAAGCAGTTTCAGGAGTTTAGAGCTCTTGTGGAGACACAGACAGGTCGGAAGATCAAGTCCCCGAGGTCGGACAATGGGGGAGAGTACACCCTTGGAGAGTTTGTTGACTATTGTGCGGAGGCAGGCATTAGGAGGGAGTTCATTGTTCCTTACAACCCCCAACAGAACGGGGTTGCGGAGAGGAAGAACATATCCATCGTAGGGGCTGCCAAAGCCATGTTACATGATCAGGGGTTGCCATTGTTCTTATGGGTAGAGGCCTGCAACACAATTGTTTATTTGTAGAACAGGAGTTCGCATTGTGCCTTGGGGCACATGACTTCGGAGGAGGATTTTTCTGGGAAGAAGCCTGATATTGGTCATCTTCATATCCTTGGATGCATTACATACTCCTACATACCCAAGGAGAAGAGGACCAAACTAGAGCCCACCATAGAGAAGGATATCTTTGTGGGCTACAGTGAGACCTCAAAGGCCTTTCGGATTTAAATTCCTGCACAGAGGAAAGTTGTTGTCAGGCGGGATGTGAAGTTCGAGGAGGACAGGGCCTTTAGGAGGTCACAAAAGTTAGAGTATCTGGATCAGCCAGACCCTCAGCAGTAGTTGAGTCAGTCGCAGGGATCCAGTGGGTAGGGATCAGGAGGATCTGGAGGTAAATCTATGAGGATGTCAGGTCCGTCAGTGAGCAGTGGCTCACCGAGCTAGAGGGGTGGTGCTCCGGGCAGCATGCAGAGCAGTTCACAGAGCAGTTCACTAGGGAGTCCATTGATGGACAGTTCACATGGTACCTCAACTTCTACAAGTTCAGGTGTAGATAGGAGGACAACAAACAGACAGTCAGGAGTTCAGGCTCCTGATGATGATGAGGAGGAGGAGTTTCATTCTCCTATGGGAGAAGTGCACTAAGGGAAGAGGAAGCCCAAGTGGCTTTAGGACACCTTGAGAGATGCCACATCTGTTGCTGAGCCTAAGAGGCCGGTCAGAGAGAGTAGACCAGCTGAAAGGTTTTGTAGCTATATGGAAATGGTTACCAACATCCTTAACTCTGAGCCTTCTAGCTATGAGGAGGCAGCTAGCCAGCAGGTCTAGAGAGAGGCCACGCAGGAGGAGTATTATTCTATCATAAAGAGTGATGTTTGGGAGGTGGTGCCAAGGCCTGAGGGAAAATCCGTGGTTACTTCCAGATGGCTTTACAAGGTAAAGCATGTTGCAGATGGCAACATTGAGAAATTCAAAGCGAGGTTTGTGGCTAGAGGGTTCGCCCAGGTAAAGGGAGTTGATTATGAGGAGACCTTCGCTCCCGTGGCTCGATATACTTCGATCCACTCCATTATATCGATAACAGCAGAGATGGGTTGGAAGATCCACCAGATGGATGTGAAGACTACATTTCTCAATGGCTTCATACAGGAGGAGGTGTACATTGAGCAGCCACAGGGCTTTGAGGTGCATGGGAAGGAGTCCCATGTGTGCAGACTGAAGAAGGCCCTTTATGGCCTGAAGCAAGCTCCCAGAGCTTGGTACTCCGGATAGATACATACTTGCAGGGGATGGCTTTCACAAAGAGTGAGGCAGATCTGAACCTTTACTATATTGTGATAGGTGAAAAGCCTCTCATTCTGGTGTTGTATGTGGATGACTTGGTCATTACAGGTGCAGAGAGACTCATAGAACACTGCAAGAGAGATCTTGCGGTGGAGTTTGAGATGAAGGACATCGGCTTGATGCATTACCTTTTGGGTTTGGAGGTGTGGCAGGAGGAGGGGCATTTCTTCCTGGGGCAGGGGAAGTATATTGTGGACATCCTTGGCAGATTCCACATGGAGGATTGTAAACCCATGTCGACACCGATGATTACCAACTGGAAGAAGCTTCATGCTTTGGATTTCGAGTTGGTGGATCCAACATTGTACAGGTAGCTGATTGGTTCCTTGATGTATTTGGTCAACATTAGACCAGATATTTGTTTTGCAGTCAACACGATGAGTCAGTTTATGTGTGAGCCTAAGAAGGTTCACTGGGTGGCTGCAAAACACATTTTGCGGTACTTGCAGGGGACAATGGATTATGGTCTGGACTACAGGAAGGGGGATGGAGTGAGATTGGAAGGTTATACTGATTCTGATTGGGCAGGTTGTGCTTCTGATAGGAAGAGCACTTCAGGGTGCTATTTTGGGTTGGGTTCGACAATAGTGTCATGGTTCAGCCGAAAGCATCTGTTAGTAGCATTGAGTTCAGTGGAAGCAGAGTATATGGCAGCCACTCTAGCTAGTTGTGAGGCCATCTGGCTTCGCAAGATGTTGTTTGGCTTATTTGGTCAGTCGTTGAGACCTTCAGTGATTTATTGTGATAATCAGAGTTGCATTAAACTCACGGAGAATCCAGTATTTCATGACAAGTAAAACCATATCGGGATCAAATATCATTTCATCAGAGACTATGTTCAGAAGGGCGCTGTGAAACTTGAGTATATTCACACTGATGAGCAGGTTGCAGATATTCTTACCAAAGCCTTACCACGGGGAAAGCATGACTACTTCAGAGACAAGATGGGTGTGGTGAGGAACACCTTCCTCAGTAAGAGGGAGTGTTGAAATTTGGTACCGGAGGACAGGTGGTTCCCTAAGGCTTTGATCTTTGGTCTAGGGAAAATTGTCCAAAAGAATTTATTTTTTCTCCTAAAGTGACTTTATAATTTTTATAAAGTCAAATCTAATTTAAAAGTGACTTTAAGTGATAAAGTTACTAAAGTCTAATTTTAAAGTGACTTTATTAAAGTCAATGTAAAATTAGAAAGGAAAAGTGACTTTGGAAATAAATGACTAAGTGGGTCTTTATTAAAGTGGGGTCAATTAAAAAATAGAAAGTGAGATTTAAATGAACATTTAATCTCAGCCCTAGATTTCAATCTATTTTAGCCATTGGATTTAGGGATTACCCAAAAGTCACTTAGGGTTAGATTAAGGGAGGAAAAGGAGGAAAAGGTCATTCATTCTTTCATGAGCAGATTGAGAGAATGAGAGCAAGAGAGCAAGGGAGATTTCTGGACAATGAGGAGAAGGAGGTAGCAGCTTGGCACACATTCCAAGGCAGAGTTTCAGCAAGTCCGTACAGCGGAGTTTCAACAAGTCGGAGTTTCAGCAAGGCGGAGTTTCAACAAGTCAGAGTTTCAACAAGGCGGAGTTTCAGCAAGTCGGAGTTTCAGCAAGTCCATACAACAGAGTTTCAGCAAGTCCGTACAGCTGAGTTTCAGCAAGTCGAGGGCAGCAATTCGTACAGCTGTACTGCTATTTTTTCGAGGATGTCGTACAACATTTATTGTTGTTCTATTTTGCTGTTTGCAAGTTTTCCCAGTTGGCTGTGAGGCACGAAAAACGAGATAAGTTGTAAAAGTTTGCTTGCTAATTTTTGCTGAATATTTCTCACTGTAAAAAGCATTTTTCAGAAATAAGAAAGAGCTCTTGAACTGGTTTTCCCCAAGAGTTGTAGGGGGTTTTTCTAGGGCCACCTTGACCAAAAATCATTGTGTTTAAATGAGTTAAATGGCTGTTTGTATGTGCTGATTTTTATATTTCTGCATTTTCCAGCATTCTGTAAAATTTCCAGAATTTGTGTTTTCAGCAAAATTTATTTTCCAGTTGTTGAATGTATGGATATGGGAAAGGGCATTTAACTATTTTGGAGAAATAAGGTGAAACTAAAAACCGGGGTGGGAAATGAGAACGAAGCCAACACTCTTGGAAAGTTGTGAAGAGGCTATTGATGTTGAAAAATACTTACGCGCAATTAGAATCATCAAGGATGACGAATTGACAAAGGACTCCAAGGATGCAAGCAGGAAGCCCCAAGCAATGAGGAGCAAGGGTAGAGACAAGGAGGTAATCGATATTGAGATCCTCACTCGCCTTGTCAAGAACTTGACCACGAAGTGTCTGAGCTCAAGCAACAGAAAACATACACATTTGTAAACAGTCATCTGCCTAGACAAAGACAGGCAAACAGTTCATCAAATGGCTCATCAAGCAACAACCAGTTCGCTTCAAAAACTGCGCAGAAGCCTATGTTCCAACTTGAACAGTGCACAGATCCTAAGTTCTATTCCTTCCATAAAGAAAATCACCCTGAGAACTCTTGTTCGGATTGGAAGCGAGTCGTTAGCTCTATCTGCAGTCATACACTTGATGCAGAAAACAATATGCAGGAGCAGCTGGAAGACATTGACGATGATGAAGGGGCTGCACCTGATGAAACATCAAGTGTTGGGAATGTGGTGAATGCATATCAATGCTTGCATGTAATGTCAAAGATGAACATTGAGAAGCAACCCCAAAAGCAAAATGATCATTACAATCTTAGGAGTAAAGGGGCTCCCCCTACACCTGGGGAAATGCAAGAGAAGGTGAGACTGCTAATAAAGAAGGCATATCCATTGACCGCCCCAAGGAAGAAAACACAAAGAAATTCTGGGAAGACAACAACAGATAAGACTACATACATGAGCAGCAAGTTGCAAAACACCTTGTCGGACAACACAGACATCTGTTCCACCTCAGACACCTTGGTAAGTCTACCACCTCTGGACTACAACATTGTTGAAGATATGAAGAAAACTCGACTGAACATCAATTTGTTCGAGTTAGCTAAGGTTTAGAGTCAACGAGAAATCCTACTGCACGTAATGGGACATACAATAATAGAAAGCGCAACCTCCACCAACAAGGGAACAAGCACACCTTCCAGATCACTATGCAATGTGCTTAATACACTCCGGATGGAAGAAGAAAACTTAGGTTTCCCTCCATTCCTACTCTAATTTAAAGTTTTTAACTACAATGTTCATAACTGCTTGGTTGATTCTGGTGCGGCAGCCAATGTCATGCCGCTCTCCATTGCTAAGAAGTTGAACACACAATGGAGTGAAACATCAATAAGAATCATCCAACTTGATCAAACATTGGTACCAACCATTGGTGAACTGCGAGACGTGATCATCTGACTATCTCATGAGAGTCGAGTCCACCAATGCATAAAAATAGTTGTTGTGGACGTACCGGAAGCATATGGTATGCTACTCAGCAGAGACTGGTCCAACAAGCTAGATGGATATTTTTCTATTGACTGGTCTCACATGTGGCTTCTGTACAAGGGCAAATGCAACCAAATCCGAGTGTTATCTGAGAGGTATATGAAACACAATGTCACTCCCCTTAACGGTGAGAACGAACCGTTGGCCTTCGCAGAACTCATGTTTGGAAACTACCTCCTGGAAACAACATTGGAGTGTTATCCTGCATGGCCAGCTCCAACCTCATTAGACACATAGTTGGGACTCCTTCCTTGCTTAATTGATGGTAATGAAACATGTACAGTTTATTTTACCGATAGTATTAGTAGTAGGAGTACTAGCATGCTAAACGGTCCATGTATAGACAAGTTGTGGGCCATGAGTCTTGACAAATTAGAAATATATGTCGGCTCAAGTATTGGGTGTAGCTTAGTCATCCAAAACGACAAACAATGCATGATTTCAAGATGCTTTAAATTCAAGTGCAGAAATAACACTGTTGAGTATGAAGCACTCGTGCTAAACATACAAAGGACCAACAATACGAATGAACAAAGCAACCTGGAAACCTATCATGATCTGAAGATAGCTAGTCTTGGTACAAACTACACACCACAGCAATGACAAATATTTGATTGCTTGACCAAACAATACTGAGATGGGTCTACACGGGTAGGTGATGACCTGAGTACACACTACATGCAAGCAATCCAACACGGGATCCTAGGTAAAGGAGGAGATAAGCTATTGCAACAAAGACCAGGTAACACATTCATGTTGTTTTCACTCCTTATACAGAAAAAATTGACTAACATTTTGGATGATTGGATTACTTGCAAAGTTCGTCATCATACTTGGTTCTCTAATTTAAATTTTACACGTAAGAAATCCAGGAAAATTCTCTTATGCATTGACTTTAGAAACTTGAACCCTTCCCGGCCGGAATAAATACAACTACCCCGTGCCATCATCTGAGCCCATGTTGCATGCAATACCTGTAACAATGGTGTTGTCTTCACTTGAAGGTCTTTTTGGATGCCACTAGGTTCCGGTAGCAGAGCCCGATGGACTTGCACTGGTCTATGAGAAGCTTGGCCTACACACGTATCATTTGCAATCACTTGACAGGAGGATTGACAACATTCTTGCCAACGGCCAAGATCTCAAACATTATTTTCAGTAGGTCTGGCCGCACCCGTGCCATGTACATAGTCTGCTTGCTGCTTGTTGTTTTCATCTTGTTTTCTTTGCTTATTATCTTTGTTTTTGCTTTATTTGACTATGCTTACTATATTTGTTCACGTTCATTTTGTTTGTTTGATATATTACTATTTTTGTTTCTAGAAATAAGTGCTGCCAACTATTACGTTATGGATTTTGAATAGAGTATGTGGCTGAAATTTGAAGAGACTTGTGACACTGTAGCACTTGGCCAGTCTTGTGTCTGTCTTCTCTGTGCTTGGTTATAACCTTCGACTGATGAAGTCTTGATGGAAAATATGAACCATATGCAAGGGAAGTTTTGGTCCAACCATGAACCTGTGTCCACACTAGGAAGCCCCATGCCTATACTCAACCTTCTGCTCTGTGTGTTCAAGCTCATCCAATTAGTAGAAACGGAGAAGGGGAAAATCTAAACGAGAAAACCTATGTCAGAGGTCTTACATGATTCTCTGAAGGAACAACCTCTTGTGCTCTTAATAAGTTAGGATCCCTCTTCCACCCAAAAAATAAATAAGTGCCTTTTCACATTCCTCTTGAAAAATACAAAGGCGAAAGAAGAGAAAGGCTTCCTACGCAGAGAGGTGAAGCATGCAACTCCACCGGGGTACTGACCAGGCTCACTGGCAGTGGAGAAATGTGTGTGTTCCTACGTGACTCCATCGGGGTACTGTCCAGGCCTGCTAGTAGTAGAGAAACAATAGAGATGAAAACTTATACTCTGAAAATTTTCAACTTGCGAGCTAGGCTACCCTTCTCGAATTTGAAATGCTGAGATCAAGCTGAAATTTTGACTGTGTTTGATTGAGTTGGAAAAGGGTAAACCATGTATTTCCATGGGGTAAGTGGGGAAGCTGAGGTAACCCGCACAATGATTCAATAATCCTCTAAAGACCAGGGCCATGTGCTAGTAATGAACCGAAACAGAGAAGTTGGAGTTCTACCAGTGTGTCGCCAAGTGTTGTAGCGGCTATAACCACCCTCCAAAATTTTGGCCTGCACCAATTTCAGAGCATCCCTTGAGAGTTTCACTTGATGACTGCACACACTCGGGTTCACTCCATGAGCTCGTGTGAGTCCTTACATCTGCCTTGCTTGTTCATTTCATTCAAGTTTCTCCATGCTGGTGTCTAAGTCTTGCTTGCAACCATGTTCTAGTTACACTCAAAGTCTTCGCTTCGTATGCGCTTGTTGTGTTCGCCATGAAAGCATCTGTCACACTCACACATGGAGTCACATTCACTATCGTGCAAGTGTCGTCTCGATAAATGAATGGTTAATCATGAGTGTCACGCTTGTCACTTGCACCGTCGGTAGTCATGTTGAACATGTGTGTTTGGATGGTTTGAGTTGTTTCGTCATCGAGTCATGTGAATGTGTGTTTGTATGATCAACTATGCATCTTTTGATTGTTCACACACTTAGTCATTTTTGCTGAAGTTCTGACAACCAGACTCCCCTCTGATAGCTGGACCATCACCCCACCATCGACTCGATTGACTGTCAACCAGAACAACGCAGAAGCACCAAGCTAGTCTTTTCAAGCTACGCTGCCTACAAGCAATTCAATCAACTCTCATGTTGGCCACCCGGACAGTCAGACCCGATAGTCATCCCAGGGCTGACTCCCCTAGAAAATTTCACAAAGGCCACTCACCTTACTTGCTTAGCTGACTGAGGAAATTGCGGAGACATGCCAAACAGAGACCAAGTTCTGCCCCTGTGTCCCTTAGAAAATTGCGCAATTTTCCCAGTCAGTCATTCGGACTGCTCATCTCAGAAATTGCGCAGTTCTCATGAGCAGGCCTACTACTACCCAACAGTCTGCTCAGCTCAGAAATTTCACAAATATGATCAGTAGGCCAACTTCCTGACCTCAGTGAAGTTTCCCCTGCCAACAGCTCCTAGCATTAGATTGTCAGTTCCCTCCAGGAATTGCGTAGTTTCTGCTGCCAGTGACCCTAGCAGCCAACTACCAGTTCCCTCTTGGAGTTGCACAGTTTTGGCTGCCAGTGACTCCAGAAGCCAACTGCTAGTTCCCTCTGGGAATTGCGCAGTTTTGGCTACTAGGATCCCAAGCAGTTCCTCCGAAAAACTGCACAGTCTCTACCGGCTGACCCTGCTTGCAACCCGACCTGTTCCTCCAAACAATTGTGTAAATTTGGCCTTCCATTCCCTGTTGTCCGCTTATTTCGGAAACTACACAGATCTTGCCTAACTTGCCTTCTAGCAGCTTGGACTGTCCCTCCCAAAATTTGTGCAATTTTTCCTTCCAACAGAGCCAGACCTCGCAGATAGTCACTGTCAACTTGGATCACCCATATCCATCACTCAATGACTCTTGTGTAGTTTTCATTAGCAGTGCCTGGAGCCATCATCTCGCTTCACAACCTTGCTACCTCTCTCGGTCACCTGCATTCAAAATGATCATGTGTTATGGTAGACTAGGAGGTTTTGGATTTGATGTCATCTCGTCATGAGTGACTGTAGGTATAGGTACACCAACAAACATGGCATGACGACGAATGGGATGAATGAAGGGAGCACATGTAGAAGGACATGTTCACCAACAAATGAGTGAACCATGCATGCGAAGAGATGTGCTCACGAACAGACGAACATGCACCTTTGCGAACAGATGAGCCTGTCAAGCCTCTCAACATGCAAGCAAGGAACAACATGGCCAAAGCTTCATCAAGCAAACCAAAGATCATCGAAGACTCCGCGCACTTCGCCATGTGGAGGTGAAGCTGTGATACACCAAGCATGCATCACCCAACAACACTGTAGGTTGACATACACTCCAACAACAACACCAATGTAGCAACACAATCATGTCGACTCATGTCATGAGTAAAGTCATCCACATTTCTACTATGGGCTATGTTGTCAATCAATGTAATGTAACGTGGAAGTCCAAGAGACCCACTTGTTGTACAAAGATTCATGTAAAGTCGAAAAGTCATGGAAGTCAAATAGTCATGAGGGTAGTCAAACAACCACAAGGGTTAGTTTCACCCTTGGCTATAAATACCCCCCTCATTTGTACATGAATGGAATTTTCACGTCAGCTCCTTCCACATAGCCAAGAGAGTCTACAATCTTTTCTTTGGGGAGTAAGTAGTGGCTCCAACACCCCACACTCGGGTTAGTGATGTATGGTGTAACAATGTGTCTTAGAACTTTCTCTTAATTCAGAAACTCGCTAATAGGCCAACACATTTTCACACATGTATTGTAATTGTTGTAAGACTAATCTTTAACACTTGAGATGCATGTTGTTTAACGTGTGTTCTACATCTGAACTATTTCACTTGTTGTAATACATAATGTATTAATAGAAATGTGTTGTATATGTTGTTAACGCTGTCTTGCCCGTGTAGAATACTCTCTTGGACACCAAACATACCTTTCACATAGAACTTGCTGTAACAACTGTTGCACTCTTTCGGACTCATCCACTGAGTGTTGTACGTGTTATCTTACCTTGTGTGTTGTGACTTTCGCATCCGTGTGGATTTCTCCTCCGAAAGTTGTGCATGTCCTATTGTGTTGTGTGTTCCTAGCCGAGTTGGGACTTCATCCAAAGCAACTTGGGACTCACTCCCACCCTCTCACTCTACAGTGAAAGAACCATTGACACAAGTGACACTTACACTCACCAAGCACACGAACCTCACTTCTCGAAGTTAAAGCAGACCACTCTCCTGTGATAACAAGCAAGAGTTGAGGAAAATCCTTAAGACAATGGCAACCGGGCCATCATACCAGATAGGACTCCCACACCAAATGGTGTGAGTTCTAATTGGGACTTCATACCGAGGTGATCCTCTGAATGTTAGCAGGTCCAGCACCATCAATAGAGCCTAAAAAATCTACAACTAACAAGGACAAGAAAAAAAGTCATAGTAAACCATTTTTCCTAAATTATTCTTGTTTAATTAATTTACCCATGTGAAGCCCTACCCATAAAATATTTCCATTCGATTAATTTACTCTAATGTTTTCATAAACACATTCCTTATAATACGAAAACTTTCCATAAACACATATTTTGTTTTTCAAATATTTTATGAAATACGTAAGAGATTGCTCATTATAATGTTACTTGTACACTACATAATCTAGATGCTAAAATATTACAAGCATTATATATATATATATATATATATATATATATATATATATATATATATATATATATATATATATATATCCTTTTAAATTTATATATATATCTCAAAAATCACCTTCAAAATTGTGATAACTTTCCTTGAAAAGGAAAACTATCTAAACATGTAAAGGAAACAATCCTTTTTAATGAACATGTTTATTTTTAAATAGTGGATTAAATTTGGAATTTAACAATTTCTAGTCTAATTAACTTTGAATATTAGTTAATGCAAATTGTACATATTAATATGTTTCACTAGTCCATATTCCATATCTTACTCGAAATATTTCTTTATTAACGCATGTATTTTTCATCTTCATTAGTGGGTTCTATGTAAACATAAAGGTCCATGCTCATAATCTCATTGGTTTTAGGATGGAATTCCTAATGTGGTGTTAAGAATTTGTACCCACACATACATTGATTATCTAATAGTAAATTCTTCACATGATTTACCATATAAATAGTAAGAATAATATGAATATGTTTATATTTATATATTTAGAATAATAATCATTCCCATTATTTACTAAATAGTAAGAATAGTAAGAATATGTTTATATTTATATATTTAAAATAATAATCATTCCCATTAGGGCCAAATTCCATGCAAAATAAGAAAATAATTAATAAATAATACAAAGTTAAATGGTGATAAAGTTCATTGGATACTTCTATCCATCCATTAAATTTTTCATGCTTTCTAAACTTCCTTATTGGATGATTAATGGAAAAATTTATCATGTGCATTAAAAAGTGGGAGTCATTTCCATTAAAGAAATTCCTAACATTTATATAGTATGGATTCCTAGCATTTATATAGTATGAATTGTCATAATATTACTAAAAACTTCTAAATCATTAAGAATACCCTTATTCTTCTTCATATATTTCCTGTGATATATGGTAATAAGTTTCCTAGATCCTTATACTTTATAACATGCATCTTATTATGTGATGTTGGTGTGCACATTAAATTTTAAAATAGTACCCTTACTATTTTGGTGACTCTCTTTTTCTTCGTTAATATCGGACACAATATTTTAAGATGGGAGTCCTTTATTATTTAGGTCAGAGGTAGTTTGATTTTAACGATTTCTTTATAACATGCATCTCATTATGTGATGCTAGTGTGCACATTAAATTTTAAAATAGTACTCTTACTATTTTGGTGACTCTCCTTTTCTTCATTGATATTGGACACAATATTTTAAGATGGGAGTCCTTTATTATTTATGTTAGAGGTAGTTTGATTTTAACGATTTCTATTTTTTTACAATTTTATATTTAAAGTTTTTTGTTTTGTTTTTTTTCTTCTTTAAATTGAATTTTTTATTAATTCAAAATATCATGATATATTAGAACATTTAACATTTATCTATGTAGCACATTGGCGATCTCTGACTACACTCTTGGTAATAAATGCTAGGCTAATTTATGGATTTTTTTTTCCTTTTCTCTTTCGTACATCAATCCAATCTACAAAATTATCCAAACTTATAGAAGTTGGGGCAACACCCTCGCTACTAAGAGAGATTTCCATTACAACTAGTTCAACCATGTTTTCCATTTTTTTTCACTATCTAAGTTATGAGACTCATGGGTATGTTTTTTCCCACTCTTTGCATACATGACTATGGATGAAGCCCCACCATTATCATTTGTCATACGAGTCTCCTCAGAGTAGGGATGAGGAGGAGTTACTAGAGTTTGTTATGAGTTCGGTGGAACTGATTTTTCAACAGAAACCTTCTATTGTAGCAAGTTGTCCTTTTGGCTAGTAGGATTTTTGGAACCTTTTCCTACTTTTGGGTCACTCCATCTGCGATTAGCTTTCCTCGACTCTTGGGAGCCAATGACCCCTTTGAGAAAGGGCAAGATTTTTGAAGGTGTCCAGGATGTTTACAAGTCCTACATCTAAATACAATGTTTTCATAGTCTAGAGGTTGAAAAAACACCTTACATTTATATTTAAGGAGGATTCGATCCGGTAGCCCTTTGCTAATGTCCACTTCAACACATACACAGACAAAAAAAATAATATGGTATTTCCTTATCTATTTTTATGAATCAACCAATTAAATTCCCAATATCTTCTAGGATATATGGACGTATCTTATCCAGAGGTAAGTTAGGGAGTCTTACCCAAATTGGAGTAGCCAAGGAATCCATGGTGAGGGGGTTGAAATTCAGAAACCATGGCTACATCGAAAAACCAACTCGATCCTAAAACCAAGGCCCCTGGTCGAAAACCTTTTGCTGGTCCTCTTAATTTTTAAAGAAAACCACAAAATATCATTGGAGCAAAATAACAGGTCCAAATCCTGGGTCCAATTCTAATGAACCCATTCTCTGATAGATGTAGAGGGCCAAATTCCATTAAAAAAACAAATGCTCACACACCTTTCAAATTTTGTCACCTTTAAATCTATGATAATATCATCCATTTCAAGTTCTGGAACGTCCGTTGATTGATCCACCACATAAGTAGGACCAAATAGATCATTATGTGCCAATGAACTGGCTCTATGTTTGAGGACATCATTGAAAGGAAATTTTTTTGAAGCCAAAGGTGCTCCTCCGCCCCTGGCACCACCAAATAGGCTTGCCACAAGAGAGATGGAGGAATCCTTCATGATTCCATAATCTCTAAGGTATTTCTCCATCTTGAGCTGCCTTCCCTCGTGAGGGAGTCACATATAGCTCATTGGGATTGTTGTCCTCTTTTGGATTCTAGTCACTAATATGTTTCTTGATTCTGCCAAATTTACCTTAATGCAAATAAACCCTTTAGAAAGAGTCTTGACAAAGATTAAGAATTATTGTAGAGATTTTTCCACAATTCCTTATTTCTCCGCTTCTGAAATTGAATATGTTTTTTGTAAGTCCTTGCTTCCTAATGGACTAGGGAAACATGCTATGTATCACTCCAAAGATATTATTTCTTGTTGAGGTATTATGTCAAATAGGTTATGTGTTGTTCCTATTTGACTATTTATGATGTACATGACAAGATATTTTTGTCCCATCAGAGTGTAGGTTGTTGTCCATGGCACCGAAGACACCACACCTTGGTGGCACTTTTTGTAAAACACTTCAATTGTAATTGCATTCACAACGTACCATGAGCGTGTATTTATTGCGGGCCCCTTCCGGAAAACCCAAAACTAGCCGAGGGGTCCGCATTCCAAGTTTTGCAAATAGGTTGTTTCAACATGTATTTTTTGGGTTATAAAATATATACCATATTATTTATATACTATTAAATTAACATTTAAAGTTGTATTATTATATAACATTAATTTGATTTTAAACTAAAGGTTAATTAATTTAACCTAAATCATTTAAAGAGCACTTCTACAACTAAATTCTAGAAGTTTTTTTCTTTGACAAAGTTATAAAGAAATGGAGGGGAAGATGGGAAGATTGAGAGAAAAATTGTCAATTTATTCCCAAGGAAAAATAAAATCTCAAGATATCATTTTCTAAAGATTCTAGCTTCAACAAATTGTAGCAAGTTCTTTTTTGGTGTGATTTTTCTACTTTTCAAAATAATTTTCTTCTTATATGTTCCAAGTGTTTGAATTAAATCAACATAATTCGGAAAATATACAAGGGTGATAGCATGGAGATGGGTTACACTTTTTGGCAAAGCGAGGACACATTTTGGTGAAAAAAAGATGCTCGATCGAACACTTTTAAGCGCTCGATCAAGCAACTTTTAAGTGCTCAATCGAGTTGTTGAGGCACTTAAAAATAACTTGATTTAGAGTTTAAATAAACCCTTGATCGAGCCATTTTATAACTCAAGTTAAAGGCTCAATCAAGAGTTATGGCTTGATCGAGATATATTTTTCGATCAAGTGCTTAGGCTCAATTGGGCATTATTTCTTATTAAGAACCCTAATCGCAACTTGCACAAGTCATTTTTCTCAGACCAAGAGAGGAAAAGGAATTCGACGGAAGATTTATAAGCTCGCCCGAGATGAAGGAACTCAATCCAAATACCCATGAAGCCCGCAAATGTCCTAGAGGCTCAAGTTGAGGTAGGTTTCCTGTCATTTTTGTCCTTTTTTTTTCAAAATAAAATAAATTAATTTGAAAAAAAGACCCACCATATAAAAACTACAAAAAAGAATCATGAAAACCACAAACAAACAACAAGAAAACCCTTGAAAACCACAAAAAATAACCTAGAAAACCGCCAAGAAAACTCTTGAAGACCAAAAACAACTTAGAAAACCACCAAGAAAACCCTTGAAAAGCACAAAAAAAAAACTATAATTTAGGTTTTATTTTTATTTTATTTTTTATAATTTCATTGTATAAGTTATCTGCAATGGTAGCATGTTTATTATAAATATTTTCTATGGTAAAAACTTTATTTTTTAATTATTTTATGTTTTAAAGTTTTTTAAAGGAATTTAGTGAAATCATTTTAAAAAAAGGTGATTTTTTGTTATTAAAAATGCATTTTAAATTTCAAACAAATTTGCCCAGAAATATGCCCATATATAACAAAACATAAAGTTTATATATATATATATATATATATATATATATATATATATATATATATATATATATACGACATAATTATATAATTATATAACATAACATAGCATGTAACATAACTATATATAACATAGTTATAGCTATAACATCACACACACACACACATATAAAACATTTAACATATTTTCATGACTATTTAACATAATGCGCTCTTCATAATAACATAAGATGGGTGATGCTACATAACTTTTTTTAAGACTATAAATTGTAATTTTCCTTAAAATTTCCACTACTCATATTTGTAGAATTATTTAAAATAATGATATGACAATTATATATCTCTTAATTACTGCCCTTATTAAATTTATTAGTGAGCGATGATTTTGTAACTTATATTTCCTATATTTTTATTTAACTATATAACACAACATAGCATAAGTTCAAGTTTCAACAATGCATCATTGATACATACATTAAATCCATGATGAAAAGTGCATTTAAAGTGAATATATAAGCATTTTGACTCTTTTCTAATTTGTACCATATTGTTTCATTATGTAGTGCATCGTACCAGAAACATTATCTTCATGTGCTTACACCCAGTACATGTTATGTGTCAAAATCAAACATTATAAGAACTTGTCTTATGGAGTATTTGGTTGGCATGAAGTTTTATTAGTTTTGCAAATAGGTTTATTTCAAATTTTTACAAATTTTTACATATTTATGCTCTATGAATAAAATGCATTATTTATAAATGAGAAAAAAAAATGTAATTTAGATTTGATCACATTTTTCAATTGAGTATACATGGAACTCAATACTTTGGTTGATAATTTATCAAAAAAGACACTCTATTTAGTTTAGGACTTTATCCTAGATTATTCTACTTGAGTTTATAAATTGTTTTCTTGTCAACATTCTTTCCATGTCAACATTTTTTTCTTGGATTAGTTTATATTTATTATATGTAATTTCCAAAGCCATTTCCATACACCCCCCAACCACATCCTGTCAGAGTGTTGGGGATTTGTTATACATGGTTGGGCTATATCACGTAGTCATACTAAAGTGTCTGTTCCACTCATAGATCTTCCCTCTGACACAGTCAGAGTGTCAGAGACAATGTTTCTGCCTCTGTTGATGATCTTGATACAAATAGTGGACCTTCTTCCCCTGTTGCAGGTATACATATTTCATTTTAAATCCTCTTTAAAGTTTGTGTTTATGTCTTTAAATTGTCTTCAATTGATGTGTTTGAATTTAATGTATATTTTTTTTTTCTCAGTAAAATTAAACTATTTCTATTGAGTAAAATATAGTACAATCATGAGAGACAAGAAACCGGCAGACCGGAAATGATAAAACTATCAACCTCGGTCCCGGAGAAGGAGTGAACCAATCACGGAGCTACAACAAATAACTTGAGAGAAAAAACTGACTATTACCCCACAGGGGCAGTAACCTCAACATGGTATTTTTTTCCCTTTCTTTTTATTGACTTTTATCCAGCCATCCTGGGGAGTATGAGCTAAAACAACTTGAAGACTGGAATTCTCCATCAGGGGGATCTCCTTATCTGATTCATAAGAGGAGGTCTCATGGACAGGTTTCTGGGAGATTGTTGTGACAATGTTGTGCGTAGGAGTATCTGTGGACGGATCCATCGTCTGAGGCGCCTGGTCTGGTTCTGAATCGCTCTCCTCATCTTCCGAGCTTGAGGAATCCGAGCTCACTGCTGGTGGCGGAGAACAAGGGGTCCAACGCTTGGGTTTGGACTTTGCAAAGTTGCCCTTTTTCGATTTTGCAGGCAGCGATGGGCAGGAATTCTACAGGTGCCCTGTTAGGTGACAGTGGCGGCAGCGGAAGGCAGTGTTTTCGTAATCCAGGTTCTGGGTCCAGACATAGACATTGATCTTGAGATTGATTTGCTCTGGCAGTCCCTTGCTTAGGTCTAGTTCCACACATATTCTAGCATATGTGTAGAGACCTTGTTGTTCCCGCGTGTAATCTCCCATTAAAAATCTGCCCAAGGTGTTGCCTATGCTCCTATAGACTGCTGTATGCCACAGGTGAACTGGAAAGTTTGGGAGTCTGATCCAAACAGGGGCTTTGGTAATGACTGCAGAAGCTGGGTCAAAATCTGAGAACCATGGAGTTATGAAGAGTCCTGCTGTACCCATGAACCGAGGACCTTCTTCTAAGGCCTTTTCATAGTGCTTAAGACTATCGAACAGAACTATGAAATATCCTTTTGAGCATAAGCAAACCTTGCAATGGTGAGTCCAGTTGTCATTGATCCAGTCATAAAGGTCCTTAGAGCGAGGCCAAAGCCCATTGAATCTGCAAATGATGGCCCTTTCAGAAAATCTTTGAATGTCATCTGCAAGTTCAGGGTGGGAGATCTCGACAGAGGGGACCTCCTCTAACTTGTCAACCAGAAAAGGCTTAGGTTTGGGAGGTTCAGGGGAGATGGGTATCTCAGAGCGAACTGCAGCTTTGTAAGAGTAGGGAGGAGCAAAAGAAGATTGACCTGCAGCGCCACCTCTCAAACGAAGGGAAAACACTAAAGAGCTATTATTTTTTATGCTGTAAGAAGAGAGGGGAAGAGGATCATCGAGTTGTTTACCTTGAAATATAAGTCTCTGTAGGGCATAGGGGATCCCAAATCGACGTTCCAGATTTACTTTGAGATTCTGCACCAGATCTGAAGGGTGTACCCATTGCAGAGTGGTCTTGCCTGAGATCTGTGTGATTTGAACCTGAAAGGGGGCATAGAAATTTTCAGAAACTTTCTGAAGCAGCACAGGGCCAGAGGCTTTAGGGTCTCCTATCTCTTGATGCATTGGAGGCAGAGGGGGAGGAAAAGGCTTCTGCCGATGGTAGCTTTCACTCCAGACCAGATCCGCTACAAAGGAATTCTCTTGAGCCGGAGACTCTGACAGAGATCTCATTTTCATGTTCGCACTATCAGGGGTTTAAGAATGTGAAATTTCTGAAACAGCTTTGGAAGTATTAGGCGTCGAACACGAAGGCTGAGTCAGAGGCAATGCCACCACAATCTCCAGGTCCGAGAATATTGATGGCGAATCAGGCGTTCCGTTCTCCAGATGGGCATTCTCATCCGATAGCTTCTTCGTGCTTTGTGTGGGAGAAGAAGGGCACCTGTTCATGAAGGGTTCGGTGCCATTATGGTGGGTTTTCTTCTTTCTTTCACTAAGGGAGAGAAAATCCACCTTCCTCTTGTATCCGCCATTGCTGAGCCTCTGCAAGCGATTTTCCGAAGAGCAGCTTGTGAGACTTGCTGCGGGTAACCCTGGGGAGTTTCTCCATGGGCGGGAGAAGGCGACGAGCCAGAACTGCGAGAGATCCGCTAGGTTTTCGCCCCAACCACATTACACACGGAACTGAAAGCGGAATCTGTGTCTTGCCAATAGTCTTGGCATCGCCAAGAGCCACAACCTCTCCCCCTTCGGGTCTTTTCTGAGATGTGGCGGGTAGCAAGATACCGCCTTGGGTTTTCTCTTCCGCCTGCTTAAGTTTAATCAAAACTTGGTCAACCAGGGGCTTCAATGTAGAAAGCTTGGAAGCCACGGAAGTTGCATCCCTGACAGAGAGCGTGGGGCAGGAAAAGCGTCTGAGAGACACTGAGGACGACGCCAAAGATGGCTTGCTGGGAAGAGCCGGTCTCAGGCCCTCGTAGGACTTCAGAGTAGGGTTCCTGCCCATCTGAGAGGTCACCATTTCGAAACGCAGGAAATCACGAGAATCTTTACCCCGACCACCGAAGCGCTCTCTCGGACTCAAATCACTAGCTCATGAATTTAATGTATATTTTATTATGCTTCTAGTTTGTTATATATATTAAATTATGTTTATGATTTGCATACCCTTAGCAAGGTGAAGACAAGGATCAAAGTGCAATGTTGATCCCTCCATGGAACGACGTTATAGCCAGTATCATAATTGAGGATGTTAGGGACCAGCATACATGGATCACATGAGAGCTGGATGAAATATCTACTAGTTTGCCTACTAGGCATAGTTTATCTCTCATGTTGGATAACATCAACAGGTTGATTGAGACATACTAGAGGGAAGGCCCACAAAACCACCTTCTATATTCCATACATAGAATTAGGAGGCTAGAGGTTAGAGGCCCACATACTTGGAAGGTGGTGAAAGATGCCACCAAGAACATTGATGTTCGTGGGGAGTTGTTTGACATCCCTTCGGATTGTCATGCTAGACATGTTGGTCTGATTCCACTAAAAATAATGTTGATGCGACCCCCTTTTTTATGATCGCTTCATTGGAGCTTGGGGCCAATTCCACCACCATGAACAGGTCCCCATTTACTTTGCAAAAAATATATATGCAGAGTTTGTGCTACATTGAGGCCAAATTACACCAGCACCAGTTCTAAGTTTTATTGATCCATCTTGGGATGTTGTTATGAATGTGTTAGGGCTCATATGGACCCTGCACATGTAGCACCACCTCCAAGATTGTTTCCATGACCATCTCGGGGCATGGTATTTCCGATAGAGCTAGAATAATCATCACAACTTGGTACTGAGACTAAGTATACCATTGCAGATAAATTGTAGAGGACATTGGCCATTGCACATGTTTCATTGCGTGGAGAGATGAGAAAACCACCTTCGTTGCCTCGTGGCCCACTAGTTTCATTACATGATGATTCATATCTTGAGAGTCTAGGGCATGACCAACTTTTTTCATATGCATGTACGTGTTGTGATACCATCTGTGACACTTGGAGGGTGCATGAATCACATGACACAGACTAGGTATATTTATACATAAATTTTGACTCTTATCACCAAATTATACATTATTTATATTAATAAGTTCGTATCATATTGCATTTATATTAATAATTTCATAATAACATGCATGCACAATGCAAATACACAAATGAGCTTCTGATGTCATTTGAGGTGGTAGTTGACCAGCCATAACGTCCTCCTCTCGTGCATGCTTCCGTGGCTTAGTTTCCTCCACCTCCACCTCCACCTCATAACACTCATGGACTAGCATTTGAGGTAAAAAAAATTATTCTTAATATTTCAACATTTTCTTTTTTTTTAAGTTACATGTATGCATGCTAATTAATTCATAGACTAATTATAATTTGTCTTTGCTATTGTGTACACAAGCCCAGATGTAGAGGGGTGTCGATGTTGTAGTTATGCGGACACATGAGTGGGATGCTGGGTATGGAGGCATTGAGTCACATGTAGGGGAGCACCAAACCTAGATTGAACAGATCCCAATCCCACTTGACTTCCATTTGCACTTGATTGAGTCACAGGTAGGGGACTATTTAAATGCATAGTTCAAAATCATTTATTTCCAAATTGTTTATTTTGTGCAAATAAATTTCTAATTAATTTGAATTTGAAAGTGTTATATTGCAGTACTGGATTATGGACGCTCACTCTACGCAGCAGAATGCACATAAGAATTCTAGAAGCAATACTTTCTAGAGTCGATCATAGATAGTTTGTATATTTTTAGGCCCATTTCATAGGACACATTCACATGTGATGTACAAACTTTGTATATTTTCATACATGGACAATTTATGGATGCATGAGCATTATTTTAGTCTATGGATGCTTATTATTTCAGTTTGTGTGTGTTCACGTATAATTTAATTTGTATATATTTTCATATGGATAGTTTATTATGATACATAACTAACAAGATAACAATTTTGACTTCTCAGGAAATAAGCTAAGAAAATAAGTACATTCTTAGACTATGATGCAAGTCACTTTAATACTTAAAATGAACTAAAATATGTGTTCATGGTTCAATTAAAAGACACAAATAGGATTGAAATACATTTTAAATTCAATTTTAAAAGATGTCTTCAACTAGTAATGTTCAACTCATAAGTTTTATTAAATTTTATTTCTTTTGAAGTCATCTACAGGAGCTTAGTCATAACACATGATATAAGTCAGATGTATTGGTATTTAATAGACCAAAGAAAAATTAATGATACGTTTTTAGATAATTTTATGAACTTTCCTAAATTTAGTTGGCTATCAAATATTTCAATCAATTCCTTAACTTAAGACATTCAATTTAGAACATTCAAAAAGTAAAATTTTACAAAATAACAATTTTGAATTCTAGTTTCATAGACTAAGGAAATAAGTACAATCTTACTATGATGCAAGTCACTTTGATACTTAAAATGAACTAAAATATATAATGCACATCAATTTAATATTGAATTTGTAGAAAGGGTCTTTTAGTGCATAATCAATGTATGTGAAATTACAATGATTTTAATTATATGTCAAGATGTAAACTACAAAGAAGTTTTATTCGATTTTATTTCTTTTGAGGTTATCTAAAAGAACTTAATAGCCACACACACACACACACACACACACACATATTATTTGTTGCACTTTTATATTCCAATATGAAGCATGTGTGCAAGTCTTTCCATGTTTTATATTAAATTGACACATGACATATTATAACAAAAATATTTCAATGTTGTTCATAACCTAGATATTTGAACTTTTATTTTAAGTAAAATAATATATCAACTTGGTTGTTACATATTGAAATAGATTTCCTAGAAACCAAATGTATGACATGTATATAGATATATAAAATTTCTTGCATGATCAACATGAATACTATACACATGACATTTAAAAAATTTAAGATAAAAAATTTAATTGAATCTAAGTCTAAATCCCTATTGATTCTAAAATTTAATTAAATTTTAGATCTATGGGGTTCACATAGGGATCTTGTCCCTAAAAATAAAACCTTCTTAAAATTTGGTGAACTTTAGAAACTTAAGGACCTCAAGGAAACTAAAGCTTATATAACATACATGTACACCATTATGAATCCATCCTAGATAAGAGGGGAACATTTCTCTATTGAAAATTACAAAATTTCAAGAGTATTCAATTGTCACATTTATAGATTACAAAAAGCTTACATTTGAGATCTCTTACACTAGATTAGATTAGACTTGACTGCTATAGACTCAGCTTCAGGGCTCTCCATTTGCATCATCTACTCATCTGGCCAATGGTTCATAAGAATGCAAGTCTCCATAATATGTTCATGGTATGATTCTTTCATCTTCCATCTCCTTAGTTCACTTTGTTTGTTTTTATTTCTATGAGATTGATCCGAGATGCTATGAATAGATGACTGTATTGATAAGATCTATATTCAGGCATAAAATCTATATAAATGATGTGATCAATATTTTTTTAACCTTTTCAAAAAAATGGCCCATCACAACCATGTCACCAATTTGGTATGTGAATTTTCCATCTTCATATGGTCTCACCAACCTACTTTTCACCTGTGTGCATCACATCAAATAGTAGGCCACATTCTCTTCGTTTCCTGTGGGGTCAAGGACAACAAAAATATCACCTACAACCAAAATATAAAATATGTATTAGTTAAATGCATTCAAGATTTCAATTTATAGATGAAACTATTAATGATAAATGGGCCACATACATTCCTTTACAAGATCAAAGACTTGATCATTATCAAGTGAAATGATGGCCTCTTCGTCGTGCATCTCTTACCACGTCAGAATTGGATGAGGTCCCTTTAGATTAAGAGGCACATATTTCCATCCTTTCACATACTCGTGCTTTTCAAAGCGATCAAGTCTACATCCATCAACACCAATGCAAAACTCACAAAAACATGCGAGTTTTCTTGTCTTGATGGAAAATATTTCCCCCATGTATTTGCTTTGCACTAAGTGTACTTCCCTTGTTCCTTCTATAGTATTACAATACCAAGGAATGGATCTATTCACATTGCCAAGTTCAACATTCCAGAAGAACCTATGCACATTCCTTGTTGATCCATGACCTTCATGACCTAAATGGGATCTGCACCAATTGACTACCTCTAGCGATTATTTGAGTTGATCTGCATCATGACTCATTTGGTATTATTCTAAGTGCTCGCTTCACATAAGCACCTGCACCATCATGCTCACGCTTTCTATGTCCGGTTTCAAAGTAGCTCCAAGTATGTTAAATTTTTGTCTTCTTGTGTAGTTGGCTTAACCAATAAAAAGTGTGTTCTGACTTGGACCGCCTTGCATGACCATCTGACCATATCCAATGCTTCCTTAATATATCATTTTTTTTTTAATGATTCAGTAATCATGTCAAAGAAATGTTGCACAAACAATGTGTCATGCTCACGATTATCACTGATATAAAAGTGATACTCCTTAATCACATCACATGACTCGTCAATGCTATCCCTACCATCAAGTTTCAATTGTACATGTTTGTACAAAACATGTACATATATGGACACATGCTCTGAGTGATAATACTCACTCTGTATCTATGTCTAAGGAGAAAATGTGGAATTCTTAGCAAAGTCGACCACTGATAAAATTGTGCCTGACTGAAATACTTTGCGAGAACGCTTAAATTCAGACACTTTCCACCTGGACTTGTGCTTGTGTTTGATATATTTATAGATATAGTTTTGAAACACCCCCATGAATTGTGAAATAGGAATCTCATCCTCAGCATAGTTGATCATGTTAGGCGCCAGAGTTGAAGAACATGGTTGATTTCCCATGACATACTCATAATGCTTTCATGTGACAGTGACATCTGACATCCTAGACTAGTTGGGATCAGTAAGAAAGTTCCTACATAGCAATTCCAAATCACCATGTTCAGTGCATCTTCTCCCACATATACATATTTTATTGTAAAACAACTCTTCTGGCTTCTTTCTACACAATATTGATGAAACAAAATCACACACTATAGGATGAGGAGGGTCGTCGTGTTAGTTCTTCTCGTAAAATTCTTGGAAAGTGTCATAATGAAGCTTAAATTTGTTATGAAACCAGCTCAAGAAAAGATAGAAAAGAGAGATCAACGCCTTAGAATTCAGCCTCTTCGAGGGGGCAACCTCCTTTACATTACATAAATGAACAATTCTTGGATGATACAAATGACAAAACCTCCTTTCTATATATAGGAGTCTAAGGAGTCACAATATAATCCAGCCGACCTAACAATAATAATATAAAGCCACAAAAATAACAATAGAGGGATTCTATGGGGCACAGAAATAACAATATGGGGGTAATAGGGGCACCACAATATAAATAAGGGGTATAACTACAATAATAATGGGGTAATTACTAGTATTATAGGGACCCAACATGCCCCTCTCCTTCAAAAAAGTGTTGTCCTCAACGCTTGAGCAGTTCTGGGTACTTCTGCATAAAATTCTCATCCTCCCATGTGGAATCTTCAGCGGATAAGTTCTTCCACTTGATAAGATACTCTGAAATTGATCGATTTCGTAGCTGTCGAGTTCTTGTTTCTGTGACTGCTTCCGGTTCCAATATAATTTTTCCTTCCTCGTCAAGTTCTAGCAATATTGTTTGACTGGGAGCTTGTCGCCTATGACCTTCTTTAAACATGAAACATGGAAAACTGGGTGCAATCGAGAAGCTGCAGGAAGCTCCAATTTGTATGCCATAGTACCAATCTTTTCCAACACCTTGTACGGACCATAATACTTTGGTGATAATTTATTATCCTTCTTAGATTGCTTTAGGGACATTTGCTTATATGATTGTAGCCGTAGGAATACCCAATCACCTACATCAAAACTTCTTTCACTGCGATGTTGATATGCCTGTTGTTTCAGTCTATTTTGTGCCAACACGAGGTTATCCTTTAAGAGTTGGAGGACTTGTTGTTGATGTTTGATGTGATGTTCCACTGCCTGAACCTTAGAATTTTCTCTTAAATATGATGTGATTGATGGTGGTTGGTACCCATAAAGTGCCATAAATGGGGTCATTTTTGTTGCTGTATGGAAGGAAGTGTTATACCACCATTCAGCCAGAGGCAACCATTTGACCCATTACGTCTGTTTATCAGATACAAAGCAACGAAGATATCCTTCCAAACATTTGTTTACTATCTCAGTTTTCCCATCAGATTGAGGATGATGAGATGAGCTATGAGCTAACTGAGTACCAAGACAAGAAAATAATTCCGTCCAAAAATTTCCAGTGAAAATGGGATCTCTGTCACTTACAATAATCTTTGGGTTTCCATGTAGCTTTTGAATTGTTTCCATAAATGCAGTAGAAACTGTACTGGCTTTAAATGGATGTGATAATGCACAAAAGTGTGCATACTTGGTAAGTCTGCCAACTACCACCATGATGACACTTTTTCCCTCAGACTTGGGTAAACCTGTGATAAAATCCATTGAAACCTCCTCCCAACGTTGGCTTGGAATGGATAAAGGTTGTAATAGACCCGGTGTCTTAATTGTTTCAACTTTATTTTGTTGGCAAACCAAACATTCCGCCACAAACTTTTGAATATCTGATTTAAGGCCATCCCAAAAAAATTCCTTCTTAACCCTGTGGTAAGTTTTTAAAAATCCTGAGTGCCCTCCTAAGGGAGAAGTGTGCAATTCCATAAGAATCTTTTGTTTTAGTTGGGAATTCTTACAGAGGTATAAGCGATCTTTGTACCATAACGAATCATTTTTCCAACTAAATGTATCAGAAGTACTGGAATCTTGTTGTAGCTTTCGAATAAGTTCCCACACTTCTTCGTCATTCTTCCATTCCTCCTTTGCTTCGTTTATCCAATCTGGTTGGATAATAGAAATGGCACACAACAATGCTTCCATATCCTCATCCTTTCTTGAGAGTGCATCTGCCACCACATTTTGCTTCCCTTTTTTGTAGATGATTTCAAAGTCATAACCCAACATCTTTGTGACCCACTTTTGTTGCTCTTCAGAGGATAATCTTTGTTCTAAAAAGTATTTAAGGCTATCATGATCCGTTTTTACCTTGAAGTGTCTTCCCATTAGGTAGGGTCACCATTTCTTAAGTGCATGGAGTATTGCCAACATTTCCTTCTCATAAATAGCTTTGCTTAAAAACTTTCCCTTGATTGGACGACTTTCAAAAGCAATGGGTCTTTCATCTTGCATGAGAACAGTACCAATTCCATTTCCTGAAGCATCACATTCCACAATAAAGGTTTTTGTGAAGTCCGGTGTAGCTAAGACCGGTGCTTGGCACATTGCCTCTTTAAGATGTTTAAAGGCCTTTGTTGCTTCCGGAGTCCATGAAAATGAATCTTTCTTCAATAATGTTGTTAGAGGTGCTGCTATTCTCCCATAATTCTTAACGAACTTGCGATAATACCCTGTCAACCCAAGAAATCCTCGCAGATGCTTTATGGATGTGGGGATTTTCCATTCCTTAATGGCTTTAATTTTTCTAGGGTCTACCTTAACTCCTTCATGAGATACAATATGACCCAAATATTCCACCTCCTGGACTCCAAAGAAACATTTGGATCTTTTTGCATATAATTGTTTCTCCTCCAATAGTTGTAACACCTTGTCAACATGTTCAACATGATCCTTCCAAGACTTGCTGTAGATTAGTATATCATCAAAAAATACCAACACAAATTTTCTAAGGAATGGTTTGAAAATTGAATTCATCAAACCTTGAAATGTTGAAGGTGCATTGGTAAGGCCAAAAGGCATGACCAAAAATCATAATGACCCTCATGAGTTCTAAATGCCGTTTTCGGAATGTCTTCAATCTTCATTCTGATTTGATGATATCCCGAACGAAGATCCAACTTGGTGAAGTAAATTGATCCATGCAATTCATCCAGTAATTCATCAATGACAGGAATGGGGAACTTATCTTTAATAGTGATCTTGTTGAGCTCCCTATAATCTGGACACATGCACCATGATCCATCCTTCTTGTGCACCAATACTACTGGAGCTGAGAAAGAACTTTGACTCGGTTGAATTATACCAGCCTCTAGCATTTCTGCAACCATACGTTCAATTTCACTTTTTGGACATATGGATATTTGTACGGCCTGATGTTTGGAGGAACACTTCCTGGAATCAGATGAATAGCATGATCATGATCACGCATAGGTGGGAGACCTTTGGGAGTCTCAAATACCTTGGAATGATTGTCCAAGACTTTTTGGAGATCTAGAGAAATAGATGATTCCAATGTGGAAACATCTAGCGAACATAATTGTGCAATTACACCTCTTTTCTCCTTTTTTAGAAGCTTTTTCATGCCATTAGAGCTGATTATCTTTCCTGGTTTCCCTGCAATACCCCTTAATTCAACTTCCTTTCCTTCCACAGAAAATTTCATGAAAAGTTCTTGAAAATTAAAAACTATTGTACCCAAGGATTGTAGCCATTGGACTCCTAGTACAACATCAGCACCTCCCATTGGAATGGAAAGCATTGGGCTAGTCAATACATATTCTCCCATGGATAGCTTGATATTATGGCACTTTCCAGAACAATTTATTGTTCCTCCATTTGCAATCATCACTTGACACTCTGGTGTTGGATATAGGAAGCAATTCAATTCTTTTGCTACCCTACAATGAATAAAATTGTGGGTGCTTCCTGAATCAATCAACACTATTACCTTTTTCTTCTTGATTTGTCCTTCTATCTTGATGGTTTGAGGAGTGGTAATTCCCGCCAATGCATTACAAGATATGGTCGGATTTATTTGTTCTTCATCTAGGCTTTGTTCCTGGAATATATCCTCTTCTTTTGACCTTTCTTGCTCCTTTTCTTCTTCCTCTTCACAATCTATGTAGAATAATTTCTTCTCACCACACTTATGACCCTTTGTGTATTTTCTATCACAATTGTAACAAAGCCCTTTTGCTCTTTTTTCTTCCAATTGTTGTGGTGTCAACCTTGTAGGTTGTGGAAGACTATGGGCAACAACACTTCCGTCTTTATAGTTGTGAATGGTATGCTTCCTAGTTGCCATAATTTTGCTTTCCATTTTTCTTGCTAACCTGAATGCCTTCTCTAATGAATCAGGTTCCCAAAGGCGCACATCATGTTGGATATTATCCTTTAAAGACCCTATGAACACATCAATCCTATGCTCCTCTGGAATATCTTTTACCCTTATGTTCAATTTTTGGAACTCCTCAATGTGCTCCATTATTGAACCCTTTTGTTTGAGACTTATCAATTGGCTAAAAAAAGTGTTGCTTTTTGTATCCTCATAATGTGCTATCAATTCTTCCGTAAAAATTTCCCGTGATAAATTGTTTACGCGAACAAAGCCATTGATACCATACAAACTGATTTGGTTCTAAATATAAAGTTGCCATACGTACCTTTTGTGTGTTTTGCACATTATTGAGATCGAAGAATTGCTCCATCTGTAATATCCATGTGGCGGGATCCTTGCCATCAAACTTCCTCATATCGATTTTTGGAACATGGTGAGTCTTCGATCCAACATTAGAGTCTATGGAATCATGATTAACATTTCTTTTGTTCTCATCATGAGTTTCCTTTAGTACTCTTTCACCCTTAGTGACCATTTCTTGTAGCAACTTATTCATATTTATCTTCAATTCTTCCATCTTATCATCCATGCCAACAATTTTAGCGTCCATGCCATTCACCTAAGCTTCCATGCCCTTTATCTTAGATTCCACGCCATTTATCTTAGCATCTGTTAGCTTTTGTGAGCGTGACATTTGTTGCACTTGTTCTTGTAATTTTGATATATCATGTAGCATTTCTTCCTCTTCTTCATGAGTCATGCTAGAGATTTCAGGTTCCTTACTAGGTGTTTGCATTTTCTTTCCTTGGGGCATCAGTTACCGATAATAATGCTTTACTATGCCCTTTGAATTCCTTCAAACCAAGCTTATGCAAAAATTAAAAAAAAACTACACACCTTTTTTTTACTTTGTAGAAGCCTGATATTGAATCTGATGTATCTCTGTAATTTCGAATCATCCAGTTCTGAAATTGTGACCTGTAGTATCCTTCCATGTCCTCTTTCCAATGCCACTAGTCTGATCCAAATTGGATTCTCCAAGAAAGAGTTATGCACAATCTCCCGCAGTGACCTGATTATAGACTAGTTCAGTAGAGCGAACTTTTATGAAGTGCCACGTGTCACTGTTTCAACCTTTGAATCTGAAAAATATATAAACGAAAACTACAGTCCGTCCTCTTTCTGTACCTTCTTACGAAATTTCAATCCGATGCTCAGAAAGTAAGTTATGACGATTTTCCCCAGGTCACCTGTTTTGAGTGTAATTCAGGAGTCTACAAAAAGACCAACTTCCTCAGATCATATCTCTGAAAATATCGCGCGCAAAGCTCTGAAATTCGGACCCAAGGTTCAACGCGATTGCTTCTCAATGGGTTTTTTTTGCGAATTCTGAAACGTCACAGAAAAAAAGTTATAGCGAAAATTCCACGATGACCTGTTTGGAGCAGCGAAACCCTAGAATCCAAAGCTCTGATACCAAATGTTATGAAACCAGCTCAAGAAAAGATAGAAAAGAGAGATCAACGCCTTAGAATTCAGCCTCTTCGAGGGGGCAACCTCCTTTACATTACATAAATGAACAATTATTGGATGATACAAATGACAAAACCTCCTTTCTATATATAGGAGTCTAAGGAGTCACAATATAATCCAGCCGACCTAACAATAATAATATAAAGCCACAAAAATAACAATAGAGGGATTCTATGGGGCACAGAAATAACAATATGGGGGTAATATGGGCACAACAATATAAATAAGGGGTATAACTACAATAATAATGGGGTAATTACTAGTATTATAGGGACCCAACAAAATTCAACATGATATCGACAACAACACATGTCACAGATTGTATTAGGCCTAGTAAACTATGGCTTCAATTTCTGAAACATCCTTATGGATATCTTCGCATGGTGATTTCTTTCTTGAAATTCCTCGAACAATGAAACTTATGTCATTTCGACAATGTGCGTAGTGTGTTCCACATACCCACCTTTAGCTATGCGATGCCGTATGATATGCTTTCTATTTGGAATAGCATGGGAATGACTCTCCCAAAACTCTACCACAAATGATATGATTCCTACTGTAAGCCTGTCTTGGTAGGGTTTCCTGGTGATAAGAGCCCAACAAGAATATTCAAAATTTTCATTCACTCAAACCCTGAATTTTATATGCTTTTGCAATATTTTTCTCAAGATGAATCAATTTTGACATTGTTGCCAATTTTTGTTGCCTTGATGTACTTGGTGTAACAATAATAGTTGTAATTTCCCTGCGTGCAGATCAAACATCAATTTTTCTTTATTTTTCAAACATAGCGAATGCCTTTGATATATTTTCAGTGAAATTCATATGTGTCTTCTTGCTTTTAGCATCTTGGACATCCAAAAACTTTGTGGCATGTTTTAGTTTCTTATGTTTGATCAACCCATGTAGTATCTAAGCTCGTGAAACAAATGAATGATTATGAAAATATTGTCGAATGATGTTATTGACATGGTCTCTAACAGTACGAGTAGGGATAGGATCCCCAAGGTCCTCTATTGTGCTTACATCCAAATTTTCTACAAATGGTCCACCCCTTTCCAAACCATTGCAACTCTCTATTATCCTGTCAAATTTAGAGGAAACAATTCATTCTTCTAGTGGTTGATTAACTTGACAGGGAAAATATTTTTCCTCTAGTGGTTGATTAGCTTGATGTGTCACATATTGTTCCCCTAGTGATGGTTGATAATCTTGATGGGAACATGTTCCTTTGGTGGTTGATTAGGTCCATAGGGCACATCTTGATCATAATCTAGTTGATCAACTTGATGGGACACATCTTCCCCCTCATGTGGATGTTGTTGATCAGTGGTTGTCGTTGATGTCAACCCAAGCCGCACCTGGGGCTACCCCGATCTTGCATGGGCATTTTGACTTGAAAAATTATTCTATTCTCAGCCAAGAATCTTCTAGATGGATTATAATCATCGTGATGTTTTCATTGATAAATGGTATGCCAAGTAATTCTTCACGATTTGAGAGATATTCATGTTTGAAGTTAGTAACCCCAGTGAGTGGGCTAAAACCCTATGGGGTTGTGGAATGGACTCATAAGTGGTTGTGGTCATTGAATAGTCAATAATTAATAATGTTTTTTTTCTCCTAAAATCCCTCCCACGTTCACTTGTTGGGGACCCTCTCAACTCAAGACATTCATATAAATAATGACCCTCATATCCTCCTCTTGTAGGGATTTTGTGGCTTCAAACAAGTCATCGTGGCATTTTCACTATACCATTTTTTTCTGCAAAGCTTCAAAAGCTGAACTTAAAAACCATTTGAGCTGAAATCGTGATGAACCTCGTGACTAAATTTCAGGTCTTGGTTCTCTATATTTTCAGAGATATGATCCGAGGAAGTTAGGGTTTTTGTAGGCTCCCAAATTCCATGTCAAATAGGTGAAGTTGGGAAAATCGTCATAAATTTATATCTGAGCATTATATTCAAATTTCGTAAATAGTCATAGAAAGAACACGGACTATATTTTGTTGAGTATAATTTTTAGGGCTGAAGGTCGTAATAATGACACGTGGCACTTCGTACAAGTTTGTTCTACTAAACTAGTCTATAATCACGTCATCGTGGGAGATTGGGAATAAATCTCCCTTGAAGAATCCAATATTGATCAGACCTATGGGTTTGGATAGAGGACTCAGAGGGCTACCACAGGACGAAATTTCAGACCCTAGATATCTTAATTTACATAGATACAACAGATTCAATATCGAGCTCCTAGAAGGAAAGAAAACACATGCATTCAGGGATCATTACAGTAAGGACCACACATCTACAATCAAGGGTAAGTCTCCTACAACAAGTTATGTATGATTAGTTCTTACATTTTAATTTTGAGTATCATCTCTGACATAGTTTTTTATAGGACAACGTAAATATATACAAGGTCTCGGTTATATCTCTATGTCTCTATATGTCACAGTTAGTTTTAATACCACATTTTGGATGTCATATTCTTGATACTACACATTTGATACTACACCAAGTCTGCTAAATATATATTATGTTGTAAGTTCATGTTACTTGTCTTGTCATAGTTTATAGAATGGTCTCTGTTGTTGTACTTAGAACTTGCTTCATCACAAGTCTAGGGTCTGTCATCAATTTCTATTGTATATATCTTTAGGTCAGTTTTAGATATAGTCTTGCATAGAGTCCAGGCCTATATCAAGAGTGGGAGTCTTTGTCTACTGCTGCAACAATTCAACAACAAAACTGGAAAGCATACTTCAGGTACACATTGTAATTTTAATTTATTCATTATTATGCACTTACATGTGTTTTGCAGGCAGAGGTAAGTTGATAGGTATTTTGTTTTGTTTTGGGATTGGTTTTGCGGGGAAAATTTTGCATGTAGGTAGAAGAAGATTCAAGTACAACTTCAAGCAAGAATTCAAGATCAGAAGTATCAAATGAAAGGAAGCATTGCAATGGGACATCCTTTGAAGACATGACAACCATCCATATATTGTGAAGAAGTGTCAAGGTCAAGAGTCATCATTGTAAAGTTGTAAAAGAGTCATTTGTAAAAGTGTCATCATTGGAAGAGTCACTATTGTAAAAGAGTCAATCTGCCTAGAGTCGAAAATGCATTATTGTGAGGTATAGGAGTCTCTGTTGGGCTGATGTCATGGTTGGGTTTCAGTTCATAGTGTGATTGGGTGTTCAATCAAAATCATTGTAAATCACATTGTAACATGGATCGTTGTCCTTGGTATGAGAATCCACACTCTTTTCTCATTTCAGTCATTATAGGGTGGCAGAGAGGTGCTAGGTTGGTGCATGAAGTTGCCTACAGGTTGGAGCCTGTGAACACTTCAGGGTGGTAGGTTGGTCTAGGATGTTGGGGCATCCATTTATTTGACTATTGAAGAAACCAGGGCATTGGGGCGTCCTTCCAGTGGGAGTTGGAGAAGAATGATTTTCTAGAATTCTAGGAAGTTGTGGCTTTCATTTCAGTTGGGGCTGAAGCTTAAAGAATTTATTAGAAAAATGTTCAGTGGTTTTTGACTTGGAGGGGGTTTTCCACCTAAAATTATTGTGTCTACTATGTTCCATTATTTACTTTTATTATTTCATAAACATTAATAATAATTGAAGATTAACCAATGCTCTGAAAATATTTAAAAGTGCTAATTGCAAAGGAATACTGATTCACCCCCCCCCCCCAAGTATTTCCAATGATTGGTATTAGAGCTTGGTTCCTTCAGTAACAACTTAACCTCTGGAAGTCAGTTATCAAAGCATAGATATGGGAAAGTCAAAGAAGTAGGTTAGAAGGATTTCAATGGAAGGTACAGGTACAACAAATCTGAATAAAGTGAGTATTGTGTACCAACCCTAATTTTGATGCAGATAATTACTGGATATGGGAATCCAAGATGGAAGTACATTTTCAGGCACATGGAATATGGGAATCATTGTTTCTGGAGACACATCTACCGACGAAGCTAAAAGGTACAATTCAAACGCCATGAATGTAATTTTGAATGTTTTCCCAAATTTTGTGAAAACAAAAGTTAGTCAATGTTCAATAGCTAAAGCTCTTTGGGAAAATCTTCATAATCTCTATTCAACAAAGAAATCTGGTCAAGATGTTACTGAAAATTCGGATCCTTTTGATTATGATGAAGAAATGAGTAAAACAGAGTTTCAAAATCAAGTGATCAAGGTGATAAAGGAACTCAAAAGCAAAAGGAAAAGACAAGACTTTTGGAAGCAGAATTGAAGACAACAAAAGAACTCATCAAAGAAAATGAAGGGTATGAGAAGATGATTAGTAGTCTTAGAACTCAATTGGAATAAATCAAGAATATAGTGACACAAGACCTCAAGAGATAAGTCCAACATAAGCAACAAGAACTCGACACAACGTTTGCAGATATTAGTAGGATCACACAATAGATGAAGGACGCATAAATTGAAAGGAAGGAATCTGATCAAAGCTACATATATGCTGTTGACCAAAAGAAAAAAAAAATTAAAAACATCTTCAGTAGAAATAACGAGGCTTGGGATTGAAAATGAGACGCAGAAGGAACAGATACAGGTTCTCAACAAAGAAGTAGAGAAGACCACTCTTCTCGAGCTACAAGTTGAGGAGATAGAAAAAAAAGGAAGATCTTGAAAAGATGATTCAAAGAAGATCTTTCGCAAAATCAAGAAGAGATTGATGAAATCTGTGATGAGATCAACAAACTCAAGGGATCGCAAAAATAACACTTACAAGATAAGAAAGTTGAAGAAGCAAAAATGAAGACAATTAAAGATGGTAAAGCTCCAGTTGATGAAGGTACAAGCTCAACATATTCGCAGGATGATTCTAAGAAGGAAGATGATCAAAGTGAAAAGCCAAAGAAGAATGTTGCAACTCCAAAGAACAAGACCAAAGAAATCAAGAACAAAGGACCACAAAAAACTACAACACCACCTCCAAAGAAGAATGAAAAATATTCCAGGTATGTTCGTTTATTTAATGGTTATTGTTTTTCATGTGCTAACTATGGACATATGGCTAAGGATTTTAAAGTTATTGACAGGTACAACTATCAAGGACCATCACATCTGAATGAACCATTCAGGTGCACACATTTATTTAATGTTTATTTCTTTTTATGTGCTAACTATGGACATATGGCTAGGGATTGTGAAGTTTTTGACATGTACAATCATTATCCACAAAACCCTAGAAGCAAGTTTGTAGGATCACGAGATAGGTTCCACGATGATTTTGTCAGAAGAGAATATGTGATAGATGGGCCAAACATTGTGTTGGGTCCCTATAATACTAGTGATTACCCCATTACTATTGTAGTTATACCCCCTATTTATATTGTTGTGCCCCTATTACCCCCATATTGTTATTTCTGTGCCCCATAGAATCCCTCTATTGTTATTTTTGTGGCTTTATATTATTATTGTTAGGTCGGCTGGATTATATTGTGACTCCTTAGACTCCTATATATAGAAAGGAGGTTTTGTCATTTGTATCATCCAAGAATTGTTCATTTATGTAATGTAAAGGAGGTTGCCCCCTCGAAGAGGCTGAATTCTAAGGCGTGGATTTATCTTTTCTATCTTTTCTTGAGCTGGTTTCATAACATTTGGTATCAGAGCTTTGGATTCTAGGGTTTCGCTGCTCCAAACAGGTCATCGTGGAATTTTCGCTATAACTTTTTTTCTGTGACGTTTCAGAAGTCGCAAAAAAACCCATTTGAGAAGAATTGGCGCTGAACCTTGGGTCCAAATTTCAGAGCTTTTCGCGTGATATTTTTGGAGATATGATCTGAGGAAGTTGGCCTTTTTGCAGACTCATGAATTACATTCAAAACAGGTGACCTGGGGAAAATCGTCATAACTCTCTCTCGAAGGATCGGATTGAAATTTCGTAAAAAGGTACAAAAAGAGGACGGACTGTAGTTTCTTGTATGTGTGTTTCAGATTCAAAGGTTGAAACAGTGACTCGTGGCACGTCGTACAAATTCGCTCTACTGAACCAGTCTAAAAGCGAGTCACTGTGGGAGATTTCACATAACTCTTCCTTGGAGAATCCAATTTGGCTCGGACTTGTGGCATTGGAAAGAGGATGCAGAAGGCTACTGCAGGTAGCAATTTCAGAATTGGATGATCCGAAATTACAGAGATACATCAGATTCAATATCAGGCTTCTATAAAGTGAAAAAAGGTGTGTAGTTGTTTTTAATTTTTGTGTAAGCTTGGTTTAACGGAATTCAAAGGGCATAGTAAAACATTATTATCGGTAACTGATGCCCCGAGGAAAGAAAATGCAAACACCTAGTAAGGAACCTGAAAGCTCTAGCATGACTCATGAAGAAGAGGAAGAAATGCTACATGATATATCAAAATTACAAGAACAAGTGCAACAAATGTCACGCTCACAAAAGCTAACAGAAGCTAAGATAAGTGGCGTGGAATCTAAGGTAAATGGCGTGGAATCTAAGATAAAGGGCATGGAAGCTAAGATGGATGGCATGGAAGCTAAGGTGAATGGCATGGACGCTAAAATTGATGGCATGGATGATAAGATGGATGAATTGAAGAAGTTGCTACAAGAAAGGGTCACTAATGGTGAAAAGGTAGTAAAGGAAACTCATGATGAGAATAAAAGAAATGTTAATCATGATTCCATAGACTCTAATGTTGGATCGAAGACTCACCATGTTCCAAAAATCGATATGAGGAAGTTTGATGGCAAGGATCCCGCCACATGGATATTACAGATGGAGCAATTCTTCGATCTCAATAATGTGCAAAACACACAAAAGGTACGTATGGAAACTTTATATTTGGAACCAAATCAGTTTGTATGGTATCAATGGCTTTGTTCTCGTAAACAATTTATCACTTGGGAAATTTTTACGGAAGAATTGATAGCACATTATGAGGATACAAAAAGCAACACTTTTTTTAGCCAATTGATAAGTCTCAAACAAAAGGGTTCAATAATGGAGCACATTGAGGAGTTCCAAAAATTGAACATAAGGGTAAAAGATATTCCAGAGGAGCATAGGATTGATGTGTTCATAGGGTCTTTAAAGGATAATATCCAACATGATGTGCGCCTTTGGGAACCTGATTCATTAGAGAAGGCATTCAGGTTAGCAAGAAAAATGGAAAGCAAAATTATGGCAACTAGGAAGCATACCATTCACAACTATAAAGACGGAAGTGTTGTTGCCCATAGTCTTCCACAACCTACAAGGTTGACACCACAACAATTGGAAGAAAAAAGAGCAAAAGGGCTTTGTTACAATTGTGATAGAAAATACACAAAGGGTCATAAGTGTGGTGAGAAGAAATTATTCTACATAGATTGTGAAGAGGAAGAAGAAAAGGAGCAAGAAAGGTCAAAAGAAGAGGATATATTCCAGGAACAAAGCCTAGATGAAGAACAAATAAATCCGACCATATCTTGTAATGCATTGGCGGGAATTACCACTCCTCAAACCATCAAGATAGAAGGACAAATCAAGAAGAAAAAGGTAATAGTGTTGATTGATTCAGGAAGCACCCACAATTTTATTCATTGTAGGGTAGCAAAAGAATTGAATTGCTTCCTATATCCAGCACCAGAGTGTCAAGTGATGATTGCAAATGGAGGAACAATAAATTGTTCTGGAAAGTGCCATAATATCAAGCTATCCATGGGAGAATATGTATTGACTAGCCCAATGCTTTCCATTCCAATGGGAGGTGCTGATGTTGTACTAGGAGTCCAATGGCTACAATCCTTGGGTACAATAGCTTTTAATTTTCAAGAACTTTTCATGAAATTTTCTGTGGAAGGAAAGGAAGTTGAATTAAGGGGTATTGCAGGGAAACCAGGAAAGATAATCAGCTCTAATGGCATGACAAAGCTTCTAAAAAAGGAGCAAAGAGGTGTAATTGCACAATTATGTTCGCTAGATGTTTCCACATTGGAATCATCTATTTCTCCAGATCTCCAAAAAGTCCTGGACAATCATTCCAAGGTATTTGAGACTCCCAAAGGTCTCCCACCTATGCGTGATCATGATCATGCTATTCATCTGATTCCAGGAAGTGTTCCTCCAAACATCAGGCCGTACAGATATCCATATGTCCAAAAAAGTGAAATTGAACGTATGGTTGCAGAAATGCTAGAGGCTGGTATAATTCAACCAAGTCAAAGTTCTTTCTCAGCTCCAGTAGTATTGGTGCACAAGAAGGATGGATCATGGCACATGTGTCCAGATTATAGGGAGCTCAACAAGCTCACTATTAAAGATAAGTTCCCCATTCCTGTTATTGATGAATTACTGGATGAATTGCATGGATCAATTTACTTCACCAAGTTGGATCTTCGTTCGGGATATCATCAAATCAGAATGAAGATTGAAGACATTCCAAAAACAGCATTTAGAACTCATGAGGGTCATTATGAATTTTTGGTCATGCCTTTTGGCCTTACCAATGCACCTTCAACATTTCAAGGTTTGATGAATTCAATTTTCAAACCATTCCTTAGAAAATTTGTGTTAGTATTTTTTGATGATATACTAATCTACAACAAGTCTTGGAAGGATCATGTTGAACATGTTGACAAGGTGTTACAACTATTGGAGGAGAAACAATTATATGCAAAAAGATCCAAATGTTTCTTTGGAGTCCAAGAGGTGGAATATTTGGGTCATATTGTATCTCATGAAGGAGTTAAGGTAGACCCTAGCAAAATTAAAGCCATTAAGGAATGGAAAATCCCCACATCCATAAAGCATCTGCGAGGATTTCTTGGGTTGACAGGGTATTATCGCAAGTTTGTTAAGAATTATGGGAGAATAGCAGCACCTCTAACAACATTATTGAAGAAAGATTCATTTTCATGGACTTCGGAAGCAACAAAGGCCTTTGAACATCTTAAAGAGGCAATGTGCCAAGCACCGGTCTTAGCTACACCGGACTTCACAAAAACCTTTATTGTGGAATGTGATGCTTCAGGAAATGGAATTGGTGTTGTTCTAATGCAAGATGAAAGACCCATTGCTTTTGAAAGTCGTCCAATCAAGGGAAAGTTTTTAAACAAAGCTATTTATGAGAAGGAAATGTTGGCAATACTCCATGCACTTAAGAAATGGCGACCCTACCTAATGGGAAGACACTTCAAGGTAAAAACGGATCATGATAGCCTTAAATACTTTTTAGAACAAAGATTATCCTCTGAAGAGCAACAAAAGTGGGTCACAAAGATGTTGGGTTATGACTTTGAAATCATCTACAAAAAAGGGAAGCAAAATGTGGTGGCAGATGCACTCTCAAGAAAGGATGAGGATGTGGAAGCATTGTTGTGTGCCATTTCTATTATCCAACCAAATTGGATAAACGAAGCAAGGGAGGAATGGAAGAATGACGAAGAAGTGTGGGCACTTATTCAAAAGCTACAACAAGATTCCAGTACTTCTGATACATTTAGCTGGCAAAATGATTAGTTATGGTACAAAGATCGCTTATACCTCTGTAAGAATTCCCAGCTAAAACAAAAGATTTTTATGGAATTGCACACTTCTCCCTTAGGAGGGCACTCAGGATTTTTAAAAACTTACCACAGGGTTAAGAAGGAATTTTTTTGGGATGGCCTTAAATCAGATATTCAAAAGTTTGTGGCGGAATGTTTGGTTTGCCAGCAAAATAAAGTTGAAACAATTAAGACACCAGGTCTATTACAACCTTTATCCATTCCAAGCCAACGTTGGGAGGAGGTTTCAATGGATTTTATCACAGGTTTACCCAAGTCTGAGGGAAAGAGTGTCATCATGGTGGTAGTTGACAGACTTACCAAGTATGCACACTTTTGTGCATTATCACATCCATTTAAAGCCAGTACAGTTTCTACTGCATTTATGGAAACAGTTCAAAAGCTACATGGAAACCCAAAGATTATTGTAAGTGACAGAGATCCCATTTTCACTGGAAATTTTTGGACAATTATTTTCTTGTCTTGGTACTTAGTTAGCTCATAGCTCATCTTATCATCCTCAATCTGATGGGCAAACTGAGATAGTAAACAAATGTTTGGAAGGATATCTTCGTTGCTTTGTATCTGATAAACAGACACAATGGGTCAAATGGTTGCCTCTAGCTGAATGGTGGTATAACACTTCCTTCCATACAGCAACAAAAATGACCCCATTTATGGCACTTTATGGGTATCAACCACCATCCATCACATCATATTTAAGAGAGAATTCTAAGGTTCAGGCAGTGGAACATCACATCAAACATCAACAACAAGTCCTCCAACTCTTAAAGGATAACCTCGTGTTGGCACAAAATAGAATGAAACAACAGGCAGATCAACATCGCAGTGAAAGAAATTTTGATGTAGGTGATTGGGTATTCCTACGACTACAACCATATAAGCAAATGTCCCTAAAGCAAGCTAAGAAGGATAATAAATTATCACCAAAGTATTATGGTCCGTACAAGGTGTTGGAAAAGATTGGTACTATGGCATACAAATTGGAGCTTCCTGCAGCTTCTCGATTGCACCCAGTTTTCCATGTTTCATGTTTAAAGAAGGTTATAGGTGACAAGCTCCCAATTCAAACAGTATTGCCAGAACTTGACGAGGAAGGAAAAATTATATTGGAACCGGAAGCAATCACAGAAACAAGAACTCGACAGCTACGAAATTGATCAATTTCAGAGTATCTTATCAAGTGGAAGAACTTATCCGCTGAAGATTCCACATGGGAGGATGAGAATTTTATGCAGAAGTATCCAGAACTGCTCAAGCGTTGAGGACAACACTTTTTTGAAGGAGAGGGGCATGTTGGGTCCCTATAATACTAGTGATTACCCCATTACTATTGTAGTTATACCCCCTATTTATATTGTTGTGCCCCTATTACCCCCATATTGTTATTTCTGTGCCCCATAGAATCCCTCTATTGTTATTTTTGTGGCTTTATATTATTATTGTTAGGTCGGCTGGATTATACTGTGACTCCTTAGACTCCTATATATAGAAAGGAGGTTTTGTCATTTGTATGATCCAAGAATTGTTCATTTATGTAATGTAAAGGAGGTTGCCCCCTCGAAGAGGCTGAATTCTAAGGCGTGGATTTATCTTTTCTATCTTTTCTTGAGCTGGTTTCATAACACATTGAATGTCACAAATGCCATAACTATGGCTATAGCACTCGCTGTTGCAGATATCAGAAGGAAACACCTATGGACAACATTGAATGCTTCAAGTGTCATAACTATGAGAAAATGGCTCGAGATTGCAGGAATAATAAGTTTTGGAAAAGGAAACAGGTATAGGAAGACAAAGAAGATAACAAGGTTTCAGTAGTTATGCTTTCAAGATTTGTAAAAGCAAAAGGTCATGAGGAATTAATAGTTGCTTCAGATAATGACTCAAGTCAAGATGGTCTATTAGGTGAATCACTATTTTTAACAATATGGATTGTTGACTCCTTAATGTTTGTAGAGGAGGAGTCTATGCAGTAGTATATGGCACAAGTCTACGATTGACAGGAAGGTAGTTTTAACAAGATGGAAGTTTCATTACAATTTCAGGGGGAGAAAAACAATTGAAGGATTACAGGTTACCAGTGTAGAAATTCTGATTGTAGATTAACCTGATAATGCAATATAACTAAAACAAAATACTTAATCTACTTCTACAATCAAACTTGCAGAAGATTAATAGATTTGAGTAAGATCAAGCGGAACACATATAACCAGAAGAAGAATCAATGCACATGAAACACAAAAGAATACTCCAGGGAAAGGCTCAGCTAAAAACCCCACTATCTGTATTATCATACAAGGTTGAAATACATCAAGATTACGCAAAGCTTTAGTTCTCACATCTAGCCAGCTCTCAGTACAATCCTCCTGGATGCTCACAAGCAAACAAGGCCTCTCACAAACCTTCTTCTCTACCCTCCAAGCCTCCTATTTCCTTGTGTTGTTTCTCCTGGGTGATCCTCCTGTTACCAAGTGGAACACTGATCACTCACACTGATCTCACACCCTGTAAAACTGCGCAATCCTCAAGGAACCTTGCTCCTTATGCATGGATGAGTTTCCTTTATAGGAAAACTCATGCAACTAATAGTAACCTATCCCTGTCTTTAATATCAACTAGGTCTTTCTCTTAATAGACATGCATGAGTTATTTATGCGAGAATCTTAAGTTATCTGGAGTACACTAGTTGGATGCATGCATGCATTAATTGACTGAACTCACAATTAGTTCCTCAAACTGTTTGGAACTAATTTAACTGGACATAACTCAGTTAACTGAGCTAACTAATTACAACTCAAATACAACTCATCCTTATCTCCTTAATTAAGGGATAATCTCCTTAATTTAAGGGATAACTATTGCATGACTTCACAAATACTTCTAGCTTGAATTTCTCCAACTAATTAACTCAAGATGAATTAATTAATTATTTTTCAAGTAGCTGGTGAGACTAAATTCGAATTTTAATTCAAGGACAAATTAAAATTGGAATATTTTGAATGCTATTTTTAGCATTTCTTGTTGCTATTCTCAACACTCCCTCTCAACAAGAAAGGAATTCAACTTGATCTCGATCTTGAACCTTTGGAATGTTCTGCATGCAACACTTCTCTCTAGTGTTGTTGCTCTAGCAGCTCCAGAAACAAAAAAAAAACATCCAACTTGAATCAGTATGATGCATCTGTCATCAAAGTCTCTGACTGCTATTTCCTCTGTCAACTGAAACCTTTGCGCTCCGGCTGACTCTGCCTTTCTGCACTATTGTTAATCCTTCTCTGCGCTCTTCAGTATTTGACCGCTCTAGCCTCTGTCACTTTGATCTCTGACTGCATCAATCCCACTGATTCCTACCACTACTATGTACTTTGGGCTCCCATAGCGAGGTACGATCCATGAGATAAAACCTCTTAATGGACCGTCCCTAATTTCAGGCTTCTTGGGACTATCACTTCACATCGCCCCACCTCACACCTGGAGGTATGGTTGCATGTAATCCCTCTGCTGAATTGACTCGAAATTTCCCCCTACTGAAGGACTCTACATGAATGGATGTCTCCACTCGGTCTCCTCTCATAATATCCAATTGTGGCTCCTCCACAATTATCTGAGAGTTCTTCTAGGACTGCATGTTGAGAGGTAATTTACTCTCCTTCTCAACCACCAAGTCTCTAACATGTGCCTTTCTCCTCAAGGCTTTGCATGCATCTTGAACCTCAAGAGCATACTTGTTTTAAACTCGTGAATCGATCTGTTTCATCTATCTCGTGGTGATGTGTCTAAGGAAAACCTTTCCCTTACTCAAGACAACATCATAGCATTTGTCTTGCAATATCACGATCGATACCAAATTCTTCTCTAGTCCAGGCACATACTTCACATCCGTCAAGGTGATAAGAGCTCCATGCTCCCTCTAAAAAGCAACCGTGCCCACTCCTGAAACACTATACTTTTCATTGTCACCCATCTCTATGTGCATCTTGAGGTCTTTCTCCTCCAAGGTACTGAATAAAATTCTATCGCCGATTATGTGGAATGAGGCTCCATTGTCAAGAAACCAACCATTACCCATCATCGATGAAACCATGCATGCGATGAGAGTAAAGTCCATTTCAAACTAAGAGGCTAATGACTCACCTTCTGATCCTTCCAAATATCCCTTCTTGGACTTATTTGATGGGCAATTAGTCGCATAATGACCCATCTCGTGACAATTAAAGCATCTCACTTTAGATTTGTCAACCGTCTTCCCTCCATGGAAGAATTTTATTTGGAATGAGAATCCTTCTTCTTCCCTTTCCTTGCCTTCCTCGCTAAGGCAAGATTTTCTTCATCATCATCCTTTGATGAAGAACCATCTCGAGTGCTCCTCCTGATCTCCTCCTGCATGAGATCCGACCACAATCGTTCCCAATCCGGCAGTTTCTCCCTTCCATTCATAGAGTCCTGGTAGTTATTCCAGCTCTTTGGAAGGCCGAGGAGAGTGAGGCTTACCATATCTTCATCAACATTAGTTATTCCCACACTTCCAAGCTCATCTCTACAGGTGGTGAGCTTGTTCAAATATGTGGAAATAGTATTGCCATTCTCCATCTTTATTCTTCGAAGCTTATCCTTGAGCGCCAATTTCCTCTGGTTGCTACTATTCTGGTAGAGGTCCTTCAATGTCTTCCACATTGAATATGGAGTATCCTTCCCATGGAGACTCGAGACAATATGGTCTTGAACTCCCTCAAGGATGATCTGTCTCGCCCTCGCCACACACTTATTCCATTCAGCCAACTCTTGTGCATTAGTTGAACCTGGATTTGGGATTTCTTGATCAATGAAATCCTTCAAGCCGTTGTCTTCTAATACAGCCTCCATGCGATATTTCCATGCTATGTAATTCGAGCTACCATCCAAGGCATACTCGAGTCTCAAGCCATAGAACGCCATTGTCCAACTTGAAGTATGAGATGAATTCGATTTGTACTTGCAACCTCGAACTTCAAACTTCTAATTCTCTTCTCCATATACTATTCACAGCTCCGATAACCTTTGCTCTGATACCATGTATAAATTCTAACTGTAGATTAACCTAATAATGTAATATAACTAAAGCAAAATACTTAATCTACTTCTACAATCAAACTTGTGGAAGCTTAATAGATTTGAGCAAGATCAAGTGGAACACATATAACCAAAAGAAGAATCAATGCACTTGAAACACAAAAGAATACTCAGGGGAAAGCCTCAACTAAAAACCCCACTATTTTTATTATCATACAAGGTGGAAATACATCAAGATTACACAAAGCTTTAGCTCTCACAGCTAGCCAGTTCTTAGTACAATCCTCCTAGATGCTCACAGGCAAACACGTCTTCTCAAAAACCTTCTCCTCTGCCCTCCAAGCCTCCTATTTCCTTGCGTTATTTCTCCTCGGTGATCCTCCTGTTACCAAGTGGAACATTAATCACTCACACTCTTCTCACACCCTTTAAAACTACACAATCCTAAAGGAAACTTGTTCCTTCTGCATGGATGAGTTTCCTTTATATGAAAACTCATGCAACTGATAGTAACCTGTCCCTGTCTTTAATCTCAATTGGGTATTTCTCTTAATAGACATGCATGAGTTATTTATGAGAGAATTTTCAGTTATCTGGAGTACACTAGTTGGATGCATGCATGCATCAACTGACTGAACTCACAATTAGTTCCTCAAACTATTTGGAACTAATTTAACTGGACATAACTTAGTTAACTGAGCTAACTAATTACAACTCAAATACAACTCATCCTTATCTCCTTAATTAAGGGATAATCTCCTTAATTTAAGGGATAACTGTTGCATGACTTCACAAAGACTTCTAGATTGAATTTCTCTAACTAATTAACTCAAGATGAATTAATTAATTATTTTTCAAGTAGCTGGTGAGACTAAATTCGAATTTTAATTCTACAATTTTAATTCAAGGACAAATTAAAATTGGAATATTCTGAATGCTACTTTTAGAATTTCTTGTTGCTATTCTCAACACTCCCTCTCAACAAGAAAGGAATTCAACTCGATCCCAATCCTGAACCTTTGGAATGTTTTGCATGCAACACTTCTCTCTAGTGTTGTTGCTCCAACAACTCCAGAAACAAAAAAAACATCCAACTTGAATCAGTATGATGCATCTGTCATCAAAGTCTCTAACTGATATTGCCTCTGTCAACTGAAACCTTTGCGCTTCGGCTGACTCTGCCTTTCTGCAATGTTGTCAATCCTTCTCTGTGCTCTTTAGTATCTGACTACTCTAGCCTTTGTCACTTTGATCTCTGACTGCATCAATCCCATTGATTCCTCCCGCTACTATGTACTTTGGGCTCCTGTAGCAAGCTAAGATTCATGAGATAAAACCTCTCAATGGACCCTGCCCAATTTCAGGCTTCTTGGGACTATCAATTCACATCGCCCCACCTCACACCTGGAGGTATGGCTACATGTGATCCCTCTGCTGAGTTGACTCAAAATCCCCCCCCCTGGAGGTCTCTGAATGAGTGGATGCCTCCACTCAGTCTCCTCTCAACATCTCCAATTGTGGCTTCTCCACAATTGTTTGAGACTTCTTCTGGGGCTGCATGTTGAGAGGTAATTTACTCTCCCTCTCAACCACCAAGTCTCTAACATTTTCCTTGATCCTCAAGGCTTTGCATGCATCTTGAACCTCAAGAGCATACATGTTCTAAATTCATGAACCGATCTGTTTCACCTATCCCATGGTGATGTGTCTAAGGAAAACTTTTCCCTTACTGAAGACAACATCGTAGCCTTTGTCGTCCAACATTGCAATCGATACCAAATTCTTCTTCAGTACAAGCACATACTTCACATCCGTCAAGGTGATAAGAGCTCCACGCTCTCTCTAAAAAGAAACCATTCCCACTCCTGAAACACTATACCTTTCATCGTCTCCCATCTCTATATGCATCTTGAGGTCTTTCTCCTCCAAGGTACTAAATAAACGTCTACCGCCGGTCATGTGGAATGAGGCTCCACTATCAAGAAACCAACCATTACCCATCATCGATGACACCATGCATGCGATGAGAGTAAATTCCATTTCAAATTGAGAGGCTAATGCCTCACCTTCTGATCCTTTCGAGGATCCCTTTTTGGACTTCTTTGATCCGCAATTAGTCGCATAATGACCCATCTCATGAAAATTAAAGCATCTCACTTTAGATTTGTCAACCTTCTTCCCTCCATGAGAAGAATTCGATTTGGAATGAGAATCCTTCTCCTTCCCTTTCCTTGCGTTACTCGCTAAGGAAAGATTTTCTTCATCATCATCCTTGGATGAAGAAGCATCTTGAGTGCTCCTCCTGATCTCCTCCTACATGAGATCCGACCATAACCATTCCCAATCTGACAATTTCTCCCTTCCATTCATAGAATCCTGGTAGCTATTCCAGCTCTTTGGAAGGCTGAGGAGAGCGAGGCTCACTATATCTTCATCAGAAGTAGTTATTCCCACACTTCAAAACTCATCTCTACAGATGGTGAGCTTGTTCAGATATGTGGAAATAGTATCGCCGTTATCCATATTGATTCTTCGAAGCTTATCCTTGAGCGCCAATTTCCTCTGGTCGCTACTGTTCTGGTAGAGGTCCTTCAATGTCTTCCACATTGAATATGGAGCATCCTTCCCATGGAGACTCGAGACAATACGGTCTTGAACTCCCTCAAGGATGATCCGTCTCACCCTCGCCACACACTTCTTCCATTCAACCAACTCTTGTGCATTCTCAATTCAAATTTTAATTCTCAATTTTAATTCAAGGACAAATTAAAATTGGAATATTCTGAATGCTATTTTTAGCATTTATTGTTGCTATTCTCAACAACTAGGAACAAGGCAAGATTAGTTTGCAAAGGATATGCACAGGTAGAAGGAATCGATTTTGAAGAAACATTTGCTCTCATTGCCAGAATGGAAGCTATTATGATGTTTCTCGCTTATGCTTGCTCAAGAAAAATCAAGGTCTACCAAATGGATGTTAAGTTAGATTTTCTAAATGGTGAATTGGAGGAAGAAGTTTACATTGAGAAACCTGAAGGTTTTCTGCTCTTTGACAAAGAAAAATACGTCTGTAGATTAAAAAAGGCTCTATATGGTCTCAAGCAAGCTCCTAGGGTTTGGTATGTTAGTCTTGATGGATATATAAATCAACATGGATTCAAGAAAGGAAGTGATGACAACAATCTTTAGGTGAAAGTGGATTGAGATAACCTAACAATTATCGAAGTATATGTGGATGATATAATATTTGGAAGCAGTGATGATAGATTAAGTAAAGACTTTTCCACAAAAATGCAAAGTGAGTTTGAAATGTTTATGATTGGCGAACTAACATACTTTTTAGGGCTTTATATTTCTTAGCAGGATAAAGGAATATTCATATATCAAACCAAGTACATCAAAGAAATGCTCAAGAAATTCCAGATGGAAGATTGCAAGCTAGTCCTTACCCCCATGGTAACATGTTGCAAGTTAAGCTTAGAAAATTCGTCAAAGGATGTGGACCAAAGGTTGTATAGATCCATGATTGGTAGTCTCTTATATGTGATAGCCTCCCGACCTGATGTGATGTAGGAATTTGGACAAGTAGCAAGATTCCAAGAAGCACAAAAATAATCTCATATTATTGCCGTCAAAAGAATTATTCGGTATCTTAAGGGCAGAACAGAATATGGTCTATGGTATCCCAAAGGAAATTATCTGGTCATCCAAGCTTATACAGATGCAGATTGGGCAAGAAGTGTTGATGATCGTAAGAATACCAGTGAAGCAACACTATATCTAGGTGGTTGTCTTATTTCACGGTTAAGTAAAAGGCAGACTTCAATCTCATTATCCACAACAAAAGCAGAATATGTCACGACAGCAGCTTGTTGTACTCAAGTTCTTTGGATGAAGCAAACTTTGCAAGATCTTCAAGTCAAGTTCGATGAACATATTCCCATCTTTTGTGATAACACTAGCGCCATCAGTATCTCCAAGAATCCTATGATGCATTCCAAAATGAAGCACATTCTGATTAAATATCATTTTGTTAGAGAGTAGGTCACTGAAAAGAATAGCAAGCCTGAATATTTGGCACAAAGGAACAAATTTTTGACATATTTACCAAACCATTACCTAGTGAAGCATTTGAGTATCTTCGCCAAAAGCTTGGGATTCTCCCAAGTTTTTATTAGACTCTTTCTCTTATCAACTAAGTAGAAAGGGGGAGTGGAGGTGTGTACATGTCCGCAGGATGAAAGTTTGTCAAGGGGAGTTACCCTTTGCCATTGATGACAAAGGGGGAGAGAAGGTAGTAGGAAGAGTTTTCACGATTGCAGGGGGAGTACTTGTGTTTCCATCAATGCCAAAGGGGGAGATTGTTGATCAGTGGTTGTCATTGATGTCAACACAAGAAGCACTAGGGGCTACCCGATCTTGCATGGGAATTTTGACTTGAAAAATTACTCTATTCTGAGTCAAGGATCTTCTATATGGATTCTACTGATCGAGATTTTTCTGTTGATATATGGAACGCCAAGTAATTCTTCACGGTTTGAGAGATATTCATGTTTGAAGTTAGTAACCCCAATTAGTAGGCTAAAACCCTATGGGGTTGTGGCATGGCACTCATAATTGGTTGTGGTAATTTAATAGTTAATAATTAATAAAAAAATTCTCCTAAAATACCTCTAACGTTCACTTGTTGAGGACCCTCTCAACTCAAGACATTCATATAAATAATGACCCTCATATCCTCCTCTAGTAGGGATTTTGTGGCTTCAAACAGGTCATCATGGAATTTTCGCTATAACTTTGTTTATGCAAAGCTTCAGAAGTTGAAATTAAAACTTATTTGAGCTGCAATATTGATGAACCTTGTGACTGAATTTCAGATCTTGGTTCGCTATATTTCCGGATATATGATCTGATTAAGTTAGGGTTTTTGTAGGCTCCTGAATTCCATGTCAAACAGGTGACATTGGGAAAATCGTCATAACTTTCTCTCTAAGAATTAGATTCAAATTTCGTAAATAGTCATAGAAAGAGGACAGATTTTAGTTTGTTGAGTAGCGTTTTCAGGGCTGAAGGTCGCAATCGTGACACATGGAACTTCGTACAAGATCACTCTACTGAACCAATCTATAATCAGGTCATTGTGGGAGATCGGGCATACCTCTTTCTTGATGAATCCAATCTTGATCATACCCATGGAGTTGGAAAGAGGACTCAGAGGGCTACCACAGGATGAAATTTTAGACCCTAGAGATATGAAATTTCATAGATACAACAGATTAAATATCAAGCTCCTAGAAGGCAAGAAAAAGCATGCATTCAAGGATCACTTCAGTAAGGACCACACATCAACAGTGAAGGGTAAGTCTCCTACAAAAAGGTACATATGATTAGTGTTTACATTTGAATTTTGAGTATCATCTTTGACATATGTTTTTGCAGGACAACGTAAGTATATACAGGGTCTCGATTATATCTTTATGTTTGTATATGTCACAATTAGTTTTGATACCACATTTCAGATTTCCTATCCTTGATGATACACCGAGTCTGCTAAATCTATATTATGTTATAAGTTCATGTTACTTGTCTTGTCATAGTTGATAGAATAGTCTCTGTTGTTGTACTTATAACTTGTTTCATCACAAGTCTAGGGTCTGTCATCAGTTTCTATTATAAACATCTTTAGGTCAGTTTTGGATATAGTCTTGCATAGAGTCCAAGCCTATATCAAGAGTGGGAGTCTTTGTGTACTGCTGCAACAAGTCAATAAAAAAAGTGACAAACACACTTCAGGTACGCATTGTAATTTTAATTTGTATTTATTCATTATTATGCACTTACATGTGTTTTGTAGGTAGAGGTAAGTTGAAGGGTATTTTGTTTTGTTTTGGGATTGGTTTTGCCGGGCAAATTTTGCATGCAGGTTAAATAAGATTCAAGTACAACTTCAAGGAAGAATTCAAGAACATAAGTATCAAATCAAAGGAAGCATTGCAGTGGGACATCCTTTGAAGACATGACAACCATTCGTATATTGTGAAGAAGTGTCAAGGTCAAGAGTCATCATTGTAAAGTTGTAAAAGAGTCATTTCTAAAAGTGTCATCATTGGAAGAGTCATTATTGTAAAAGAGTCAATCTGCCTAGAGTTGAAAAGGCATTATTGGGAGGTATAGGAGTCTTTGTTGGGATGATGTCATGGTTGGGTTGCAGGTCATAGTGTGATTGGGTGTTTGGTCAAAATCATTGTAAATCATATTGTATCATAGATCGTTGTCCTTGGTACGAGAATCCACACTCTTGTCTCATTTCAGTCATTATAGGGTGGAAGGGAGGTGCTAGGCTGGTGCATGAAGTCATCTACATGTTGGAGCCTATGAATACTTCAAGGTGGTATGTTGTTCTAGGATGTTGGGGCATCCATTCAGTTGACTACTAAAGAAAGTAGAGCGTTGGGGCGTCCTTCCAGTGGGATTTGGAGAACAATGCTTTTCTAGAATTCTAGGAAGTTGTTGCCTTCATTTCAGTTGGCGCTGAAGATTAAAGAATTTATTAGAAAAGAATTTGGCGATTTTTTACTTGGAGGGGGTTTTCCACATAAAATTCTTGTGTCTATTGTGTTCTTTTATTTACTGTTATTACTGCAAAAACATTAATAATAAGTGAAGATTAACTAATGCTCTGAAAATATTTAAAAGTGCTAATTTCCAAGGAATATTGATTCACCCCCGCTCTCAGTATTTCCAGTAGATGCTCAATTTCCATCCCTGCATAGTGGAATAAAAAATATACTTGTAAGTCAAGTGAATCATCATCATAAGACAAGTGAATAGTAGATCTATATACACATGCTTATTTAAGAAATCACCATAGGTGGAAGGTCTTGACATGATTTGATAGTAGGCAACTAGTTACCAGAAGTTGACATGGACCAAGGGTTCTAAGTTGAAACATGAAAATAAAAGGGTTTCAAGCTCAGGGAAAGATGGGTCGAAGAAGAGCACACCAGTAAGGGTATCGGTCTCTGTGTCAATAAAAAGGGTGATTCTGAATATGATGAAAGGTAAAAGCATTCCTCCTATTGAAATGTGTAACTACGTTCAATCTTCATAAATATGAAATGTACTTTTGATTCTTGTATATTGTAAAATGAAAGAAAAAGTATTATTGTTATTTTTATAGAATGGGTTTCATGCTCAAGGTCATTTTATTTAGAGGTCAAGCATTCATTGAGGGCTTCTAGGGTTTTTCCTAGGGTCAAGAAGTCAAAAGAGTCATTGCCATATGAAGAAAACCCCATCGAGCACATTGTAACTTTTAAAAAGACTTATTTTTTATTTATAAGTGTCAAAATACCCTCCAAGGCCAAGTCGGCAGGTCAACTAAGAAGATGACCTCAATTAGTACATGTTGTCCTACTTGGAAGCCTATATGTAGGAGGGAACTTAATCTCTTATGGACATTTACTCATATACTCATATTATAAGAGAAGGAGAAGAAAAAGAAGGCTAACAAAGAAGGAAGAATGAAAAATGACAAGTGTTTGGGTTATTTCTCTCTCTCTCTCTCTCTCTGACATGTGCGAAGGAAGTGGGATAGGATTTGGTTACTGCAAGATCAAACTTGGAGAAATAGTTGAAGAAAGGTTGAAGGAAGGTTTATTAGGTCATCCTCAAGCCGTAGAAGAAAGTGAAACTCAAGGGAAGGTCAAAGGAGGCCTTATATTTTATCACATGTGTAGAGGCAACAACTATTGCAGGGGGCAAAAATTTCAAACTTGCAGTAGAGGTCGAAATTATGTAGATGGGGGTCAAAGTTGTGCAGCTGAAAGATATTTGACTAGGTTTGACTTTGACAAAGGAAGCAAATCATCAAGAAGGTTGGACTTAGTATTGGTCTTGGTCTAGATGTCTTGGAATTCGTCATTTGAAGTATTTACAAGAAGAGAAGATATTTGTGGGTTTTCCTCTCAATTGGAGATGTTTTGGCCTTGGCTTGCAGCCTATGTATTGTGTTCTTGTGTATTGTTGATCTTGTTTTTTTGGTAGTTGTTTGAATATAAGAATAACATAATAGTAAGAGAAGAAGATAATAAGTAATAAAAAGTGAAAAGAAATCACAAGCAGTTATCAAGTTTAAGAGAAATCATCTTAGTTGCAGCCCTATGGATTTCTCAACATGGTGTCAAAGCTAAGGTTGACTAAGGGCATGATGAAGATCACTATATCATTGAAAACATATTTTAAGTAGGTGTTATATGGTAGCAAGTCATCTCAAGAAAGATATCAAGGAATTATGGAATCTCCTATTATCCATCAAGAATAGTATGACCAAGACTACTACAAAGGATGAAGGATTATTATCAGCACTTACTGGCACATTTGAAGATGAGAATATTTTGGTAATTGACAATGGAGCATCAAGACATATGATAGGTGAGCACAAGCAACTAAATACCTTATCAAGAGGAAAATTTCCCTACTCCGTTGAGCTTGGTGACAAGAAGAGATATCTTGTAAGAGGAATTGGATCAACCTTACTGGAGCTAGAGAATGGAGGAAATATTCATCCCAACAACATCCTATTTGTTCTAGGTTTGCAAAAGAATATAATTTCTATTTCATGTTTAGAAGATAATGGATATATATTTGCTTTTATAGATGGAAAGGTTTTAATATGGGATAAAATCTCTAGCATCGAAAATGCAAGGATCATTGGGATTCGTAAAGGAATACTCTATAGATTGGTGACACCTCTCTCTCAAGCATTAGTTCACATTGAAGTAAGTCCATGTGAACTTTGTCATTGAAGGTTTGGACACCTTCACTACAAAATATTACTAACTCTATATTCAATGGTGAATGGCACCCCTAAACTCAAGGAGGATCATGAAGGGCAAGGGATGTGCATTCAGGAAAAAATTTAAGAGACCATTTGGAAGTAGTGCTTCAAGGTCAAAAGAAGTCCTGGATCTCATTCATTATGATGTCTGTGGTCCTATATCTACAAAGTATCTTGGAGGTCAGCTATATTATGTAACGTTCATTGATGAACATTCAAGGAAAACTTGGATCTATTTTATGAAGTCCAAGGATGAAGTATTCAACAAATTTCAAGAGTTCAAAGCTGAAGTAGAGAAGCTTACAGAAAGGAGGATAAAGGTACTGAGATTTCACAATGGAGGAGAGTACACATCAAAGAAACTCATATATTTCTATAAGGATGCTAGGATTGAGAGAGAGCTGATAATCCCCTATAATCATGAACAAAATAGAGTTTCTAAATGAAAGAATCGATCAATTGAGGAAAGTGTAAGAGCCATGTTACATGATCAAGACTTTCCTAAATACTTGTGGGGTGAAGCAACAAAAAATACTATAAATGTTTAAAATCAAATTCCTCACAGATATTTACACAACATGACTCCTCAGGAAGCCTTCACTAGGAAGAAACCAAGTGCAGACCATCTCCAAATATTTGGTTGTCCTGTTTATATTCACATTTTGAAAGATAAAAGAAATAAGTTGGATCCTACAAGCATGAAGGGTATATTTGTTGGCTACAGTAACACCTCAAAGGCATATAGGATCTACATAATGGAAGGACACCGAATAAAAGTAATTCGAGATGTGATATTTGATGAAAGTATTGCATTCAAGAAATCGAAGGACCTCCCGATTGACTCTGATGATGAATAACTTCCAATATTTGAAGATGAATGTGCTAGGGAGTGTTGTCTAGGAAAATCCTCTCTTCGGAAAGAGAGAATCCCTCTAGCCCAATGAGTGGGACTAGCAACCTACATGACAATCTACAAGGATACTTTCCTAAATTAAAATCAAAATGAGAGAAGAGGAAGATGACCTACCTCGTTCTAATTCTATAACACACTCCTTTGTTGAAGACCTCAAATCACCTGCGCCTCAAGCTCAGCTCTATTTCTCACAACGTTCAGATACTTGCACAAAGGATCAAAGACACAACAAAGCATGCAAGTAAAAATAGCATAATCGAAAGTAATCCACTTAACAGATTAATGAGAATTAAGATAAATGATGCATTAACACAAATACTTATAGAAAGTGAACCAACAATTGTATAAATTAATAAAATAAAGGAGGAAGCATACAACCAAGCCTTGATTTCAATAATCTCTCCTTGAGTGAATTTCCAAGTCCAAGCTCAAGATCTCCAAGCACTCCTTCTCCAAGCCAAATTAGTAGCATGTAGGCATTATCTCAGCATAAGGGTGCAAATAGCCAAATACCAACCATTTGGGAATGGGAGAGGATGAATTTATAGGCAAGGAAAGGGAGTTAGGATCTCTCCAAATATAGGAGAAGGCCCTCATCTCAAGGAGGTAGCTCATAGGGATAATATCAAAGGGAAATATTGGGAGAATTCGACCACATCCACCCCGAACAACCTCCAGCTCGTCGTTCTGGAAGCCTCTTGATCGTGAAGCTTCTTGTACTCTTTGGGAAAATTTTCCTTTTAGGGAACAACGTAGGTATCCAAGCAAAAAGAGCACTAGCATCGCAAGGCTAGTATAGTGAAACTAGCGATCAAAATGAGTTTCCAGTTTCAGGGTCGCGCTGGTCTTGAAATTAGGGTTTTCGAGCTTGCTTCTTCAGGGAAGGCTCAATGCATGTTTCCATCAGTGTTTCAAGGAGGATCCGAGTTATATATCAGGATGGGTACACTACATGATTGTCAAGTTTCAAGCACTTTGGGGTATGACATAGGGAAGTGCAGGAGGCGTGACAAAATACTGTGTAATAGATGCCCCCTAAAGCATGAAGGCAGAACAGGGAGTGATGACTAAGATGATTTACGAGCTTTTGCAAGGATGAGAACACAAACTGTCAGAAGACCTGCAAATCAAGGACACATATACATATGCATATATGATATCAAAACATGAATCCACGGTATGGACACAACCATCCGAATAGAAAGGACTATGTGAAAAGATTCATGGTATGGGTGTAGCTATCCAAATTAAAAGGATCATCTGTAAATTTAAGATCCAAGGCATGGAAACAACCATCCGATATAGAAGGATCATCATCATAAATATAAAGTCCCACGGTATGGTCACAACCATCTATATAGAAGAAACATGTGTACAATCATGATCAATACATTACTCCACGCAGTCTGAGTTATATTAGACAAAACACAGGGTCTTGTGCTCCATCCCAACTCGATCAAAGTACAAATTATAACATGTGAATGAATGTGTCGAAGTCGAACATGCTAGAAAACCACCTAATTACCAGCCAATGATGTGGACCGTTAACATGCACGAGAGGAACCACCAATAATGACAATGGTCTTCAAGGTATGATAATACAATCTGTGAATGTGAAAATGAAGCTGATGTCGAACACTCATGGAATCACCCGATCGAAGGTTAATAGTGAAAACCAGTTGTCAGATGTGAAGAAATTGCCATTAAGGCATGCAAGCTCTAAGGTATTGAAAGATAGTTTCTAGGTCATCTTCTTGAATAGTGAGCTGAAGTCGAAAGGAAGTGACCTGTCGAAGGAGGGCCATGATGATTCCCCCATCATCGACACGAAACAAGGAATAAAGTGAAATGAATGAGTATGATTAAGACTGTAGCAAAAGGTCAGACAATGTATAGGTAACAAACTGTAGATAGGAATTCTCTTGAACATATTAGCTACACAACTCCGGAGTGTGGCAACATTTGACTCAACATAGGACTAAGGGTCATGATGATGAAGTGGAATAGTTAGATGAGCGGCAAAATGGATCACCCAAACCCAAAAATCCAAGTGACTAAGCGAGGATATCCCAAACCCAACACGAGATGCAGATGAGTGTCATGTTCAAGAGCAACATGCTACCTATACAAGAGATGTTTCACTTTCATTTTCCCATATTTCTAGCGAGTACCCCTATTATTTTTATCACAATATTGAAGGGGATAGCATATGCTTGTTGTATAAGTTCATTCTTTGAATGAATCCATCCTAGTAAGTTTTACGAGTCCTAGGAAGGAGAAACTCGATCTTGTCATGGTGAAAAGTCTTTTGTTGTTTAATTTTTAACAAGTCAGACGGAAGAATAACTTGGTGTCTTTTTCATATTTAGAGAGTTTGAAAAAGAGACGAAAAAGAAACTCCATCATGTCCCTTCTCGTAATTTGTCTCTCGAATCTGAAAAGGTAGAAAATAATATTTGAGAGAACCTCTTGACCATGTCGACCAAGGTGTGCCTTTTTCGTAAATAGTCAATCCCGACCTGAAAGGGGTAAACGTATACTGAGATGATGTCAATTCATTTAATTTAACGAGTTCGAAAAGACAAGTACTAGACAATCTTTTCATTTTTTGAGAGTCAGAAAAGAGCTTAAAGATAATTCTGCCTAGAAGAACGAGTGGTATAAAAGGATAACAACTGGTTCTGGTGATGATGGAACTGCTCAAAACATGTAAGGGTCAAGAGGTTGGCTATTAAGACCACTCATCATAGATGTTCCCCAAGCAAAGGTAAAACAACCAAGTGAAAGTGAATGATTGACCAAAGAGATGGTGTCTATGGAATGGATAAGACAAGGCTCATCTGTCAAAAGTCAGCTGATAAAAATGAAATCACGAGATGTAAAGTGGCAATGGTTTCATTTTTTCACAAGCTTGAAACATGGGAAAAAACTATGCTTGGATTTGGTTTCATTTTTTACACAAGCTTGAAATAGAAACAAACTATTCTTGGGTTTGGTTTCATTTTTACACAAGCTTGAAACAAAGATAAATTATGCTTGAGATAAGTTTGCATGCCCTCAGCATAATGACTCAATTGGAGGAACATGCCCCCCAAGCTTCATTTCATACAGTTGAGTGGATGGAATGAAGGTTCACTTATGAGATCAAGTGAAAGACTCAATTGGTATTTTACGAGATTTAATCAAAGACTCGAATTGGAAGGGGATTTGTTTAATTTTTTTAATGAGCTTGACATAAGAAAAGAACCATGCTCATGACACCTTGTTTCATTTTTTAACAAGCTTGACACAAGTAAAGGAACCATTCTCATGGGAACCTATTTCATTTTTTAACGAGGTTGACATAGTAAAAGAACTATCCTCATGGCCCTTGTTTCATTTTTTACCGAGCTTGACACAAGACAAGGAACTCTGCTCCATGACCTTCATCACAGACCAAAAGAGGCCATGGCTTCCAAGAGGTTATCATCAGATGGGAGAATACCAATCTGGAAGGGATACATGTCCAGGGATCCAAATGAAAAATCGGGCTCTAATGCCCCTAGTACATGATGTACTACATCACCTACTAGATCATCAGTAGATGTAGGCATGGAACAGGTAGCCACGTGATTAAACTGTGGTGGGGGTGATATCGCTTGCATATAAGAACCATTTAAAGATGATGGTTGATGGGGAGTTGATTCACAAACAATGAATGTAAGATGATCAATGATCACAATGATTCCTTCATGCGGGAAACACATCAATCGAAAGAGGGAAGAGAAAATAGCTCCCATGACATAAACATAGTCACAACCAAGGAGTAAATTAAAATCAAATGAGATTTTTACAACCATAATGTCTATATAGACAATATTTCCTCCCAAAGTAATAGGTAACTTAGGAAGGATCCCTAACAGTTGACTAGTTCCTCTGTTAAAAGCTAACAGATTCTGGGTGATGGGGACAAGCTAAGGAGAACCTAAATCTTGCCAAGCAGTTGAGGACAAAATGATAACATATGCACCCTTATCTATGATTGTGCTAGGTATGACCATATGGTAAGCATGTACTGTAATCTGGAAAGGCACATAAGACAGAAGGCGATATCCTTCCAGTCAACTCCAATCAAAAGAAGTGACAAAAATACTCAGAGGGGGTATTGTAGGAAAGTGAGATCCACCCTCTTGCTCTATGGGAATAGGAGAACTGCTCTCATGCACCTCAGGAATGGGAGGATTTCCCTCCAGTTCATTTGAAACTGAAGAAACCAAAAGAACTTGAGAAGTACAAGGTTCACTCTCTACCAAAAAGGTATGATTAATTGAAGGTGGAGCCAAGTCTACAGTTTTCTCAACCAATGGTTGGTCAATAATGGACTCACGAGACTCACTTTAAGAGAGAGTGGGGTTGACCAAAGATGACTTTTGATCAATCATTGGATCAACTAGTGAATAATTATGGGAAAGCTTTTGATACCCAACCGGAAGATGAGTTTGAGAAGCTATAAGGTTTTCCAACTCTTTGGAAATTTCATCCATAAGAGGAAAAAGGTGAATGGGATGATTACCTTCACACAACTTACAGGGAAATTTGACATTTCCCTTTTTCCCATGGACCTTATTATTACTAGTTGAAGGTATGTCACCAACATGAACTCCAGAGGCTGATGACAAAGGTTGATGTGAACCTGTGGACCACACTTCTAAGACTTTAGGAATTCCAGGACAACTTCGAAGAAGGTGGTCACCCTTACATAACATGCAAGGGAATTTTAATTTTTGGAGCTAGTTGGAAGATTTTTATTCATTAATTGAATCGCTAACAATAGTTATTTGGTTTCCCCTGTTGTTCCTTAAGAAACCAATTTCCTGACTGTGGGGAAATTGTGCTTAAGACATTAATAAATATTATTTACTATCACTTATTGTTTGTTGTGTTCTCAAATGAAGGACCTGGAAAACTTGGTCTTTAACTCTTAATACATGTATGACTAGAACATCTCAGAATTCCATTTATTGTTAGATATAAATGATGAATGAAGAAAGTTTGAAGGAGAAGTTAAAGATAATATGATGATCTCTCACAGAAACTACTATCTGTAACTTAGAGGAACTATGATAATGACAACTAAATCATAGACAATATGTTGTTCTTTCACTTAAACTATTATCTATAACTTAGAAAGGAAATGCGGACTTCAAGTATAGGAGCACTCTTTTAAGGAATTTTAACTTTATCTACATAAGAAAATAAAGATTACAACTTCATTACTATACTTGAAAAGAAGAAAACATAGCATGACACATGAAAGAGAAGCTTACAAAATTATATGCAACAACTCATAAAAACTTCTGATTCTTTCATTAATCAACAATGATATTAGGGATATAGTGGCCTAGTCTCCATGTTCTCCAAAATTCCAATCCTTTCTTAGTAAATTTTCCTCTTTTTATACATTATGGAACAGTTGTTGATTTCTGAAACTACCCAAATTATCTAATTGCTTTTCTAACTATATGAAGTAAAAACTATTACAAAATTTTACAGAGGGTAAAAGACACCTCAAAGAACATGAAATAACAAGAACATAACTGGATTTAGAAGGGGATGATAACTGCTGGCTTGCTCTGTTGATCCGCTGCCGAATTCCTTTGTAAATTCCCTAATGATGCTTAATTCGTTTTAGCCATAATGAAATGTGTTTAGTTTGTATAATCCTGGGCTTACATGGGCATTCTGATTGGCCAAAATGCAAAGAAACATACCGGATTGTCTTTCTCTTCAGCTTCTACTCTAACCCTAATTTTCCACATTACACAGTGAAATTAATGTAAACCTCTGATTAATACTGAACTCAAAAGAGTTAATCCTGCTTTACAAACCTGTCAAATCCGCCCGTTCAATGCTCCGTTGACTTCCATCGCAAATCGCAATCGGCCCGATAATCATTGTAAAACTTAACTTACGCACCCTTAGGCCACATAACTACGGAAGTGTTGGAATTTTATACATAAATCCATTATATCTACTTGTAAACCTTTTATAATGAAAATATATTATAAAACATGCTTTTTCTGCTTTCAATATGGGCTCCACACAATTTTCGAGGTATACCTTTCCGCCGATACATCCCCACTGTAGATCTGCTCTTTTCAGATTAGACGGTCTGTAAAGGTTTCGGGTGGGACATAAGCCCGGAGAATACCCGCCCAAAATGGGTGGTTTCCTCTCTCCACCCGGCTACTACGTGCTGAATGATAAGTGGGATTGGGTGAGTTCCAAATAAAACCATTTACCATTTTTTCTCCGCCCGAAAACTTGCCTTATAAATTTAAATCTGCCTTTTCTTCAGATTCAACTTTAACACTAATTTTTCGTTTACACAACAAAATCAACGCAAAACACGTAAAGCGGAACTGAAAATGAATTAACCCAATTTAATAAATCTATCGGATCTAAAAACTTTATCGCAAATCGCAATCGTTGATTGAACTAACATCCATTGCTCTGCGGACCCACCAAAGTTATTAAACACATTATATATCATTTCGGGTCCGGCCCACCCATATCGCAATTGGCATAGCCACACACACACACACACACACACATATATATATATTAAGAGTTATGCGATATCGCGGACCCGCCGAGGCTTATAAAACATAACATATATATGTTTTGGGTCCACCATCACGAATCGAAATCGGCAGATCCATATACATATATATAACTGCGGACCCGCCAAACTTTATAAAACATAACTTATAGTATTTCGGGTCCGGTGTTAACACTTTAACACTTGTTTCCTTTGTAAATTCGATGTATTCCTTTATTTCTTTCTCGTTTCAATATGCACTTATATATATATATATATATATATATATATATATATATATATATATATATATCTCAGGTCTAGCTCCATATAACCGTTTATATAATGACTTGATTTATTTGTATAGTAACTTTGGCTACTCTGGGGCCGATTCTTTTACAAGTCTTTCTTTTATGATTTCAATGTATAATAAACAAAATACTTCATTTCCCTTAAACTCTGCGGATGTAAAGAAAATAAAAGAGCTTCATTAAGGTTGAACCCCTGCAATGATTTTAAAACCACACATTGTGAATAAAGTGATAAATAAGCTTAAACAAAATATACGCTACATCATCTGGCTCCAAATGGGGATAGTGCTTTTTCCACAGAAGCACTAAGAACCGTAGATTAGTTCCTTATCCATTGGGCATGGAGTCATATATTGCTTCTCCAAACTTAACTGTGTGAAAATTTTGTACTGTGATCCCACGCTGATATCTGCAGTGATAAGATGCTTGCACTTTGATAGCAAAATATTGAGAATCGTAGATCAGTAGCCTTAGTTGGGCATGGAGTCCAAAACTATGAAAACCCTGAAATCTCACAACTGAAACCTGACATTCTTGAAGTCTGAAACCTCTGTAAACCAGTTTCCAACTGGGAAAGTCCCCCTTATTCATCAACTAATAATTAAACTGAAGAACTACAACTGGAAACCAAATGCTCAACATCTGAGCTTATTTATGTACAAGTTCCTACATATGCACATGATTGACCTCAATCAGGTAAAGTCAATCTTCCAATGGTACCAGGTTAGCATCTGAGTGCTTGATCTAGAACCATTATGCCAGTTAATCTTGAAAAAACAATTCATTCTGAGTTTCTCCTGAGTTCCAATGTTGTGATCCTGAATGTGTTCATCCTGTGAAACCTTCCCTGAGACAACAACCACATCATTGGGGTTAGAAAGCCTTTCAAGAGGAACAAGTACCTTTGGCAAAATATTATCCTTCAATTGAAAAATCTTTGGATTAGCTATTGAATCTTTTAAACCATTGATTTCTGCAACTTTTGTTATTTCTTCTTTATCCTAATCAATTTCTATGCCCTGAAACTCAACTATAGTCAAAGATTCTTTAATCTGTTGATCATCTTCAAAATCTTGCCAATTTTTAACATTATCAGGAACAGAGGCTCTATGTCTCATCCCTACCTCATATCTTAGCCTTGGATTAATAGGAGCCTTGAAAGTACTAGAGACACAGCCAATGAATCTACTAATCTATTCTCATTTCTTGGAATAAATTGTATGTTAAAAGCTTAAAAAAAGTTCTCAATCAAATCCCATACCTCATTTCCGTATACCCTAAGCCTAGGGTTCTTTGTTTTTAAATGATTTTTTATTCGCTTGATAATCAACTCCGAATCTCCAAAAGTAGAAATTGACTTAACTCCCATCTGTTTAGCTATTTCTAGAGCAATAATCAAGCACTCATATTCTGCCACATTGTTTGTCACCTCGAACTCTAATTTAAAAGAAAAAGGAAACATATTACCTCCCAGTGCAATTAGGAGAAAACCAACACCTGTTCCCTCCTTGGAATAAGCTCCATTAAAGAAGCATCTCCACACTTCTTCCGTTTGCAGCTCTGTAATTACATTGGCTGAAGCAAGCTGCTTTTGATTATCTTCAGCTAGCTCTGCATTATCATAAAGTGTGAAACAAGCAAAGTCATCCTTCTCTTGGCTATATACAGGTGAATTACTTTCTCCATTTATTGTAATTGTTTTTACAGATCTAGTTTCTCTATACAATCTCCTCTCTTCCCCACCAAAAATAGGTATAATAGCATATGTAAAATCCAGTTTCAAAACACCACCCAATTTAGCCCCCCAGGACCTAGATAGAAGCATTCCAAATCTAACAGGGATATATGCTACTACTACATCCATGGCCAAGATTCTAGCTGGAATTTTGGCTAGTGACACTGCCAGATCCTTAATAAACCCCAGACATTTGACTTTGTTTGAATCAAAAGAGTACAAGTCCCTATAGGGTTTGGTAACTTGAAGATTTAGTTGCTTCATTATTGACAAAGGCATAATACTGTGTGAAGCTCCCGAATCAAACATACAATTATGTAAGAGGAAGTCATGGACCAATAAGGAAATATAAAAAGGAGGTATTGAAGGGTCTACTTCCTCTACATGTGCACCAAAAACCACTACTGGTTTGTCTTCTTGCATATTTACGGTATCATTTATAATCTCATTTTCTTTCAAACTAACAAACTCAACAATCTCCTTTTGATAAATAGGTATTTTTGTCAACTCTGTAAGAGGAACCTGAATTCTTACCTTTTCCAACTCCTTAGTAAGACTAAACAAGTAACCCTGTTTAGCAGTCTTTTCATTCTCATCTTCACCTTTCTTCATGACTGGAATTACTTGAGGAATTGAAACAAGTTTCTCCAAAGGAATTTTTCCAGTTTGATCTTGAGAAGACTTACCTTGAAGTATCTATGTCTTGCCATTTGCATTTTGTTGCTACTTTCCTTTATTCACTTGTTTTGCAGACTGAGATTCTTGTGGAGTCACCTTTGGTGAGGAAGTTGAAACTTGCTGCTCACTTTCATTTTCTTGATTTCTTGACCTCTTCCTCGATCTCAAATCATATTTCTTATGTAGTTCAGCTTGCATAAAATCAAAAAATTGCTTCAAATATTCATCAATTTAATCATGAATGGCATATGTTTCATCATATTCGTACTCTTCTTCTGTAAAAATTTGATCTTCAGGATGCTCTTGTTTTTTAATATGACCTACCTCTATATATAATGGTGCTTGAATTTGATCTTGATCTTTTCTTTCCCTTTGCAAGATTTGCAAAGGTTGTCTTCTGTATTGGGGAGTAAAGTTCTTATTATACTGTGTTTTCTTCTGAAAACTCTTATTTTCTAACTCTAATATACTTACCTTATCTGACAAAATTTTAGTTACATCACACATATCCTCCAATGTTTGACTTTGAGAGGATTCTGTCTTTTCCTTTCCCTTGTCTTGGGTAGGATATGTTTCTGGTGCTTTTCCTGTAGCCACCAGATTTGATTCTATCTCTAATGCATCTGTTTGGATCTGATCAAGGGTTGGAGCTCTTCTTTCCCTTAATGTGAATCCAAAGTTTGATTCAAAGCCCCTGCAAAATTTATTTTTGCACCAACAGGAGGAGGCTTAATCTCTGTTGGGAGACTATTGTACAATTTGTTAAATCTTCTGACAAATTCAACCACAGTTTCATCAAAATTTTTCTTTATGGCATTAAACTCTGTTAATGAATACCCATGGTCTCTTTTTTCTCCCCATCTCTGAATAAATACACGTTCCATCTCTTCCTAGGAAGGAATGGTATTATTCGGAAGTCCTTTAAACCATTTCCTTGCTTCTCCATCCAAGGACTAAACAAAAAGTATTAGAGCAACATCTACACGTTCAATGTCTTTGTTTGCTGCAAAATTGCAAAATACTGCTACATGATTCTTTGTTTTCTGTTCATATTCCCCTGTAAAACGAGGAAGAGTTTTGAGGTAATCCTGTGGCATTTGATTTAATGGTTGTGGTAATTGAAGAGGTGCATATCTATTCATCAATAATATAGGTACTACCATCTTTATTGAACTTTTATTACCAACATATGTGGAACCTGACTGAGAGGTAGATGGAATGTGCACAGGTGGTAATGTGGCTATTGGTTGAGGTTGAATGATTATAGAATATAAATGAAAAGTAACAGATTCTAAAGATTGCTCGTGACAACTAGGTTCCTGAATGAAGATGATATAAAAGATGACTCTTTATGAGATGAATGTTCAAGTGAATTGCTGCCTGATGTAGACAATGTAGGAATTGGTGTAATTGGTATCTTAGACCTTACAACCCTCTTAGAAAATAGCCTTTCAGGATCTAAAAGAGCTTGAACCTTCTGTTGTGAAGTGTTTGATCTTGTATGGGGTCTTCTTAAAGCCAGAATTATTACTTTGATTCAAAATAGCCAAATATTTCCCCCTTACTGAACAACTAGAGGAAAATATTGAAAACCCAGGGAAAAGTTTTCTTGTCTTCTTTCCCCAGCAACGGCGCCAATTAATGTTGTTCCTTAAGAAACCAATTTCCTAGCTGTGGGGAAATTGTGCTTAAGACATTAATAAATATTATGTAATGTCACTTATTGTTTGTTGTGTTCTCAAATGAAGGACCTGGAAAACTTGGTCTTTAACTCTTAATACATGTACGACCAGAACATCTCAGAATGCCATTTGTTGCTAGATATAAATGATGAATGAAGAAAGTTTGAAGGAGAATTTAAAGATAATATGTTGATCTTTCACAGAAACTAATATCCATAACTTAGAGGAACTATGATAATGAGAACTGAATTATAGACAAAATGTTGTTCTTTCACAAAAACTATTATCTATAACTTAGAAAGGAAATGAGGACTTCAAGTATAGGAGTGCTCTTTTAAGGAATTTTAACTTTATCTACATAAGCAAATAAAGACCTGCAACTTCATTACTATACTTGAAAAGAAGAAAACATAGCATGAAACATGACAAAGAAGCTTACAAAATTATATGCAACAACTCATGGAAACTTCTGATTCTTTCATTAATCAATGATGATATCGGGAATACAGTGGCCTAGTCTCCATGTTCTCCAAAATTCCAACCCTTTCTTAGTAAATTTTCCTCTTTTTATACATTATGGAACAATTGTTGATTTCTGAAACTGTCCAAATTATCTAACTGCTTTTCTAATTATATGAAGTAAAAACTATTACAGAATTTTACAGACGGTAAAAGACACCTCAAAGAACATAACTGGATTTAGAAGGGGATGGTAAATGTTGGCTTGATCTGTTGATACGCTGCCGAATTCCTTTGTAAATTCCCTAATGATGCTTAATTCCTTTTAGCCATAATGAAATGTGTTTAGTTTGTATAATCCTGGGCTTACATGGGCATTCTGATTGCCCAAAATGCAAAGAAAAATACTGGATTGTCTTTCTCTTCAGCTTCGGCTCTAACCCTGATTTTCCACTTTACACAACGAAATTAATGCGAACCTCTGATTAATACGAAACTCAAAAGAGTTGATCTTGCTTTATAAACCTGTCAAATCTGCCCGTTCAGCGCTCCGTTGACTTCCATCGCAAATCGCAATCGGCCCGATAATCACTGTAAAACTTAACTTACGCACCCTTAGGCCACATAAATATGGAAGTGTTGTACTTTTATGCATAAATATTTATATCTGCATGTAAACCTTTTATAATTAAAATATATTATAAAACATACTTTTTTCGCTTTCAATACGGGCTCTGCACAATTTCCGAGGTATGCCTTTCCACCGATACATCCCCACCGTAGATCTGCGCTTTTCAGATTAGACGGTCTGTAAAGGTTTCGGGTGGACATAAGCCCGAAGAATACCTGCCCAAAATGGACGGTTTCCTCTCTCCACCCGGCTACTACTTGTTGAATGATAAGTGGGATCGAGTGAGTTCCAAATAAAACCATTTACCATTTTTTCTCCGCCTGAAAACCTGCCTTATAACTTTAAATCCACCTATTCTTCGGATTCAGCTTTAACACTAATTTTTCATTTACACAGCAAAATCGATGCAAAACATGTAAAGCGGAACTGAAAAGGAATTAACCCAATTTAATAAATCTATCGGATCTAGAAACTTTATCACAATCGTCGATTGAACTAACACCCATTGCTCCGCGGACTTGCCGGAAGTATAAAATATGGTATATAATTATATCAGGTTCGGAACCCAATCGAAAATCACAATCGGTGTTGTGAACATATACATAAGGCGCTTTACAGACCCGTCGGAGTTATTAAACACATTATATATCATTTCGGGTCTAGCCCACCCATATCGCAATCGGCATAGCCACACACACACACACACACACACACATATATATATATATATATATATATTATATGTGATATCGTGGACCCGCTGAGGCTTATAAAAAATAACATATATATGTTTCGAGTCCACCATCACGAATCGCAATCGGCGGATCCATATACATATATATAACTACAGACCGGCCAAACTTTATAAAACATAACTTATAGTATCTCGGGTCCGATGTTAACACTTTAACACTTGTTTCCTTTGTAAATCCGATGTATTCCTTTATTTCTTTCTCATTTCGATATGCACTTATATATATATATATATATCGGGTCTAGCTCCATATAACCGTTTATATAATGACTTGATTTGTTTGTATAGTAACTTTGGCTACTCCAGGGCCGATTCTTTTACAATTCTTTCTTTTGTGATTTCAATGTATAATAAACAAAATACTTCATTTCCCTTAGAGTCTGCGGATGTAAAGAAAATAAAAGAGCTTCATTAAGGTTGAAGCCCTGCAATGATTTTAAAACCACACATTGTGAATAAAGTGATAAATAAGCTTAAACACAATATAAGCTACAACATCTCCCTTGATTATTTTTCTTCTTCTTCTTCATCATCTTCTTCTTCTTAGCTTCCTGATTACTAGAATCCAAACTTTCACCAGGCGATGAGGAAGAACGAGGTGAAGAAATAGGCGAAGAAGGTGAGGGGTAAAATTTAGGATCAACATGAGGTTGATGTTGTTAAGGTGGAGGAGAACTCAGTTGAAAAGCAATTTGGACACTCAAAATCACCGAGGCCGAAAATAACCAAAATGGCAGACCAATGGTCAATCTAGGAAGGGACAACGTTGCAATATATGGAGCACCAACATTTCCAAAAGAAGGAAAAGGACTAAGACTCCCGTCAGGGGGGTTTTCTTGGTTGGTAGACTCAAGAAATGTTGCCATTGGTATCAACTTAAGATCTAGTAAGGAGTATTTCCATAGGGGGGATATTTTTCCACGGTCAATTAATTGATTTTATAACTTTAACAAAAATAAATAAAAATGGGTAATATAGGCAAAAGGATTTACCAAGTATCTGTGAACCGCTATATACACCTTATCTGAAACCAAGGACTTAACGTACGGTGGCCAGTCTCCCCGAATGCTATGTTCGATGTATCACATTTACAAGGTGACTAACTCGGTTACATGTGGCTAAAAGATAACAACCTAGTGGGGTCTCCCAATATATACTCGACGGTACGGGGAGAACAAGTATTTTTTAGCGATGTCTAATGCAAAACTGTTCAATGAGAGCATCCCTATATACTTATCATACTGAATTGCCTCCTATATACCCGAAAGTATTGGAGAACCTTCTATATACTTCCATATTGGGACGAGATTTCACTCCCGAGATACACTGCAGGTAGTTAACGATAGTTGCTATGTTTAAAGACGTTGGAACACATCTTTAGCCTAGACCTCTAGATATTTGTGTTAGGTTACAAATGCTCCTTAGGTTAATTAAGGTAAATTTTAAGTTTATTTTCAATTAAGTTTCAGTTTGATGGCTCAACGATGTCACATGTACCTATGATGCAACTAAATGATAAAAATAAAATATTTTCATTTGATGAAGGCTAAACTAATGAAGGAAGAGAGACAATTGAATAATGTATCAATCAAGCAGAACACATTAAAACACAATTCTTTATCTTTCCAATGAAAAATGTAAAAATGAGATCTAATCTTTCACTTTCACAACCAAATGCAATGCTAAGATGCAATCCTAAGAGAAACAAAAATCACTTTTCTTTCACTAAGATGGACTAAATCTATTTTTTCTTTTCAATTTGATTCAACAGTGCAAACTAATGCAATGAGAAAATGAAAAAATGCAATCCAAAGCAACTAAAATGAAAATTTCATTCATTTATGGTTTTTGAATGCAAATCATTTCAAAAATACTTAAATGAGGAAATCATTCAATTTTCTTTTCTAAACAAAGAAATCAAACAAACATTTAGTTTCAATCCTTCCAAAGTATGCAATTGTAATCTATGCTTGACAATGGAGCAAAAGCAATCTTCGAATCATAAAACATGAGTCAATACTAATGAAAATTACTTCACAATCTCGAATCGAAAACAACTTGAGAACAATGTCCTGAAGGCAGTAAGACTCCTGAATGGAAACAATCAATCTCAAAGAGGAAGATCAAGCAATGAGCGAAGGGTGACCTAGATACCCTATAAACTCTAGAAAGCACTCAATCTTCAAAAAAAACTTCAAAAAATCCAAGAGACATATTTCGATCAAACAAGAATGTCAATTAAGACAAATACACTGTAGTCACACTGGAAAATCATTGACAAGGGTCAAAAATACTGAAAACAAGAAGAAACCCCAATTTTATTTTATCCTCTGGGATCATCCCACCTGCTAAAGGCAAAAGGACAATGCAAAGTATATCAATGCGACTATAATTAAAACATAAGTGCTGACATCGCCTCTATCATAGCAGAAAACGTACTAAATGGGAAAACTAAGGGAAAAATAAAAATTCTTCAAGATCATAGCAGGCTAAACATTTCTAAGTAATAATCAGTGACTGCAAACATCTACAGTGATAGACACAAACCAAGAAATTGATGATTAGTCAAACTCATCAGAGAATCTGATTGAAGGAATGGATGGAAAGTGTTATAACTTCCCCAGTGGAGTCGCCATTTTTTTGTCTAGGCAAATCCTCTCTGCAGAAAGAGATGATCCCTCTAGCCCAATGAGTGGGACTAGCAACCTACGTGACAATCTACAAGGACACTTTCCTAAATTATAATTGAAATTAGAGAAGAGGAAGATGGCCTGCCTTGTTCTAATGCTATAACGTACTCCTTTGTTGAAGACCTTGAATCACCTGCGCCGCAAGCTCAACTCTACTGCTCACAGCATTCTGATACCTACATAAGGGATCAAAGACACAACAAAGCATGCAAGTAAAAATAACATAATCTAAAGTAATCCACTTAACAGATCAAGGAACATTAAGATAAATGATGCATTAACACAAACATTTATGGAAAGTGAACTAGTAGTTGTATACATTAATAAAATAAAGGAGGAAGCATACAACCAAGCCTTGATGTCAATAAGATCTCATTGAGTGAATGTCCAAGTCCAAGATCTAGCTCTCAAAACACTCCTTATCTAAGCCAAACGAGTAGCATGTAGGCACTATCTCAGCATAAGGGGTGAAAATAGCCAAAGACCAACCATTTGGGAATGGGAGAGGATGAATGTATAGGCAGGGAAAGGGAGTTAGGATCTCTCCAAAGATAGGAGAAGGCCCTAATCTCAAGGAGGTAGCTCATAGGGATAATATTAAAGGGAAATATTGAGAGAATTCGACCACATCCACATCGAACAACCTCGAGCTCGTTGTTCTGGAAGCCTCTACATCACGAAGATACTTTTCCTCTTTGGGAAAACTTGCCTTTTATGGATTAGCACAGGTATCCAAGAAAAAAGCGCATTGGCATCACGAGGCTAGTATAATGAAACTAGCGATCAACATGTGTTTCCAGTGTTAGGGTCATGTTGGTCGAGAAATTAGGTTTTTAGAGCTTACTTCTTCAAGAAAGGCTCAAGACATGTTTCCATCAGTGTTTCAGGGAGGATTTGAGCTATATATTAGGATGGGTACACTGCACGATTGTCAAGTTTTGGGCACTTCGAGGTATGACGCAGGGAAGTGCAGGAGGTGTGACAAAATACTATGTAACAAGGAGGAAGAGGACTCAAATAATGAAGATGAAGGTCCCAATGAACCCGTGAAACCAGTGATCATCCCTAAAAGTAAAAAGATACCTAATTGGTTGAAGTCTACCTTCTAGATGTAGAAGATCATGGGCATCCAAAGGCACATTAAGGGAAAGTAAGAATCCCAAAATATATTCAAGATATGCAACCTATATGACAACATTAATAGAAGCAGAACCATCCACCTTTGAAGAGGTTGTCAAACATCAAGAATGTAAATATTCCATGAATGAAGAATATCAATCAATAATGAAGAATGGAGTTTGGGAGATCATACCTAGGCCTAAAGAAAAATCCGTGGTAACTTCCAAGTGGGTATATAAGATTAAACATGCAATAGATGGCAGTATTGATAAACATAAGGTAAGATTTTTGGTTAGGGGCTTCTCCCAATAGGAAGGCATCAATTATGAAGAGACATTTTGCACCTACAACAAGGTATACAACTTTACATTTGTTGGTCTCTTTGGCATCATCGATGGGATGGAACATCCATCAAATCGATGTCAAGACAACATTCCTGAATGGTACCATCGATAAAGAAGTCTATATAGAAAAACACTTGGGATTTGAAGTAAAATATAGAGAGACCTATATGTGCAGGTTATATAAGGCACTTTATGGCCTTAAGCAAGAACTAAGGGTGTGGTATGCAAGGATGGACACATACCTATAAATATTGGGCTTCTCGAAGAGTTCTGCTGATTTGAATCTCTATATCAAGGTTGTGAAGGATGAGCCTGTAATCATTCTTATATATGTGGACAATATTCTCATGAAAGGTGTAGAAGATCGTATTCAAGAGTGCAAGAAGAAAATGACAACGAATTTGATATGAAGGATCTAGGGATGATGCACTATTATTTGGGGTTGGAAGTTTTGTGAGGACTTAATAAAATTTATCGAGGTCAAGAAAAGTATGTGATTGAGATGCTAAAAAGGTTTGACATGATGGGTTGTAAACCTATGACAACCCCTATGATCACAAACTTGAAGAGGTTAATAAGTATCAAATCAAGCCTTGTGGATCCAATAAGGTATAGACAATTGATTGGATCACTAATGTATTTGGTAAATACTCGACCAAACATTTGTTTTGCAATGAACATTATCAGTAAGCTCTAGGTAGATCCCAAGCATGATCATTGGATAATAGCCAAGCATATACTAAGATATCTACAAGGAACAATCCACTACTTCCTTAAGTATGATAAGAGGAATGATGTCCACTTAATTAGATATACAAATTCCAATTAGGGAGGCAGTGAGATGGATGAGAGAAGCAATACTAGAGGATTTTTTAGTTTTGGATCCTCCATGATATATTGGATGAGTAGAAAGCAAGAATTGCTCGCTTTGAGTAGTATTGAGGTTGAATATGTTGTAACCCGTGAAGTAAGTAGAGAAGCTATTTGGTTGAGGCAACTACTATTTGACCTGTTTGAAGGACCGATAGACCCTACAGTGATACATAGTGACAAAACCAACTGTATAAGGTTGTATGAAGACCCAATGTTTCATGGAAAGAAAAAAAACCTAAATAACAAGTATCACTACATTCGAAAGTTGGTGCAAGATGGAGTGTTGAAACTACAATATATTTCCACTAATGAACAAGTAGATGACATCTTAACAAAATATCTTCCTAAGAAGAAGATTGTGTATTTGAGAGACAAGCTTGGACTGGTTGATATATCCTCCCCAATTGAAAGGGAGAGATAGATAAATCATTATTTTGTTCACTTAGTGAAGAAAGAATGGAGGATTGGGTATGCATCTGGCTTCCGATACTCTTTGAGGAGGAGGTAGGGAATCCAAGATAAGAGTAGTCGAAGAGGAAATTCCTTGAGGATGTGTTAATTCCAAGAGAGGAATTGTCCAAAAGGACATACTCTCTAAACACTAGAGTGGGGTATGTGCCTTGAGCAACAACGATGATGGTGTCTATTATTCATTGGTCTCGCCAACATTGTGCTCTAGTATTATGGAGAGATAGAGTTGTTAGTCAAGGCCATGCTATGTGAAAATGCTAATTGGTATGATACAAATAGATAAGATGAACTGATAGCTTATGATATGGCTTACCAATCTGACTCTTCTTATGAAATCTCTTCAGTTTGAGAATGTCTGTGTACCATTTATGAATACCTCCCTAGTTAAGAGGGAGTGATGAAATGTGTAACTAGGTTCAGTATTCATAAATATGAAATGTACTTTTGGTTCTTGTATATTTTAAAATGAAAGGAAAATTATTATTGTTATTTTTGTGGCGTGGGTTTTATGCTCAAGGTCATTTTATTTAGAGTTCAAGCACCCATTGAGTGCTTCTAGGGTTTTTCATAGGGACAAGAAGTCAAAATATTCATTGTCATATTCAAAAGACCCCATCGGGCACATTGTAACTTGTAAAAATAATTATTTTTGTATTTAAAAGTGTCAAAATACCCTCCAAGACCAAGTCGACCTGGTAGCTAAGAAGTCAGCCTTAATTAGGGTATGTCATCCTCCTTAGAAGCCTATATATAGGAGGTAACTCGACCTCTTATGGACATTCACTCATCTACTCATTTTCTAAACGAAGGAGAAGATAAAGAAGGATAGTGAAGAAGGAAGAAGGACAAAGGACAAGTGTTTGGGTTATTTATCTCTCTCTCTTTCACACATGCGAAGGAAGGAGGCTAGGGTTTGGATGCCACAATATTTGTGGAAATTATGACTGTAGATTAACCTGATAATGCAATATATCTAAAGAAAAATAATTTAATCTACTTCTACAATCAATTAGCAAAAGCTTAAAAGATTTGAGAAAGATCAAACGAAACACATATAACCAGAGAAGAATCAAAGCACATGAAACACAGAAGAATACTCAAGGGAAAGCCTCAACTAAAAGCCCCACTATCTGTATTATCATTACAAGTTGGAAATATCTCATAATTACACAAAAGACCTTCTCCTCTACCGTCCTGATCTCCTATTTCCTTGCGTTGTTTCTCCTAGGTAATCCTACTGTTACCAAGTGTAACACTGATCTCACACCCTGTAAAACTACCCAATCCTCAAGGAATGAATTCCTTCTGCATGCATGAGTTTTTTTAATAGGAAAACTCATGCAACTGATAGTACACTATCCCTGTCTTTAATCTCAACTAGGTCTTTCTCAGAACAGACATGCATGAGTTAATGATGAGAGAATATTCAGTTATCTGGAGTCCACTAGTTGGATGCATGCATGCATTAACTGACTGAACTCATAACTAGTTCCTCAAATAGTTTGGAACTAATTTAACTAGACTTAACTCAGTAAACTGAGTTAACTAATTACAACTCAATATTATCTCCTTAATTAAGGGATAACTGTTGCATGACTTTAGAAAGACTTCTAGCTTGAATTTCTCCAAATAATTAACTCAGGATGAATTAATTAATTATTTTTCAAGCAGTTGGTGAGACTAAATTCGAATTTTAATTCAAGGAAAAATTAAAATTGGAATATTCTTGTTGCCACATTTCAACACTCCCTCTCAACAAGAAAGGGATTATCTGCCACCCTGATCCTGTCTCTATGGAACTCGAATTTACACTTTGACAATGCCTTAGATAAAATGCCAGCATCTTGCTCCTCTGTTGAAATATATTGCAGCAACATGATCCTCTTCGCTACATAGTCTCTGAGATGATGATACCAGATGTCAATGTGCTTGGACCTATCATGAAATACTAGATTCTTAGAGAGTTTGATACAACTTTGATTATCACAATAGATCACAGTTGGATCCCTCCTCTGATAAAAAAAACCAACTAGAATTTTCCGCATCCAGATGGCCTCACATGCTGCCTGACTTTCATCCATGTATTCAGCCTCTGTTAAGCTGAGTGCAACCAACCTCTGTTTCCTACTGTACCAAGAAACTGCAGCTGGCCCAATGTTGAAAATCCCTCCTGATGTCCTCTTCTGATCTAATGGACTCCCTGCCCAATATGCATCAGTGAAGCCCTGTAGCTTCAATCCCTCTGTCTGTCTATACCATAATCCATACTGAGATGTGCCTCTGAGGTATCTCAATACATGATTTGCCACCTTCCAAAACATCTTGGTAGGTTGAACCATCGCTTGACTCAACTGGTTCACCGCATAGCACAAATCTGGTCGTCTGTTCACTAAGTACATTAGTGAACCCAAAAACTACCTGTACAAAGTAGCCTCTACTACTTCTCCTGAAGCAACATCCTCCTTCCTCCATTTACCTACTAGAGGAGTCTGCATGGGCTTTCACTTCTCCATGTGGAATCTCCTGAGTATCTCATTGGCATATTTTCCCTGAGACACAAACAACTCCCATCCTTCTGCCACACTTCCATGCCAAGGAAGTAATGCATGAGACCCATGTCTTTCATCTTAAATTCTCTTGCAAGGTCGTCCTTGCAAGACATGATCAACTGATCATCACCTGTCAATATGAGATCATCAACATAAAGCACAATGATCAACTGCTTACCTTTCACCATGATGCGGTACAGGTTCGCATCTGCTTCATGCTTTGTGAAGCCCAACCTGGTGAAGTAGTTGTCTATCCTGGTTTACCAACCATGAGGTGCTTGCTTCAACCCGTACAAAGCTCTCTTGAGTTGGCACACATGCGACTCACGATTGAAGGTCTCAAAACCTTCTGGCTACTCTATGTACACCTATTCCTCAATCTTGCCATTGAGGAATGTAGTCTTCACATCCATCTGATGGATCTTCCAACCCATCTGTGCTGATAGTGCCAGCATCGATCTGAGAAAAAGTCTCGTCATAGTCAATCTCCTCGACCTGTGAGAAACCATTGGGCAACTTGATCTCTCTGGAAGACTCTTCTTGAGTGGATGTCTCCACTCTTGGATCCTCTGCATGTGGCTGCTCTGCATCAGTCTGAGGATCCTCCTCCTTAGGAACCTCTAGTTGGAGCTCCCTCTCAAGGGAAACTCGCATGACCTTCTGCTCATCAAACTTGAGATCTCTGCGAACCACTATCCTCCGACTGGTAGGCAAATACACCCAATAGTTGTGGGGCATATCAGTGTACCCCACAAGTATCCCCAACTCGGCTATAGGCTCAAGCTTCTTCCGTGCATCCTTTGTCACGTGGCAATATACCGATGAGCCAAAGATCCTGAAGTGACCCACATTTGGTCTCTTACCGGAGAAAGATTCCTCTAGTGTCTTCATCCCAAGTATGTGATGCGGGCTTCTATTCTGCAAATAGACCACTGTGTTGCATGCCTCAACCCATAAATGAAGTGGTAGGCCTTGGTCATGCAACATCGCCCGAGCATCCCCTACAATCGTTTTGTTCTTCCTTTTGGCCACCCCATTCTGCTGTGGGTTATGAGGTGTCGTCAACTCTCATTTAATTCCTTCCGTTGCACAGAAGTCCTTAGACTATTGAGAGACATATTCTCCACCGTTGTTGCTTCTCAAGGACTTGATCTTCTTCCCTGATTATTTCTCGACCAAAGATTTGAACTCACAAAACTTTGAGAAGGTTTGGTCCTTCTTCTGCATGAAATAAATCCAAAATTTATGAGAATAATCATCAATGACAATCACATAATACCTTTGCTTCACTGTGGATGCCATCGAGAATGGTCCACACACATTAATATGAACTCACTCTAAGATTTCTTCTACTCGACTGTCTCGATCATGAAAGGAAGACTTGGTGTAATTTCCCAAGGTATAAACTTTGCATGTGACAACTTTCTCAAGTTTACCTTTGGGAAGTCCTGTAGATATCTGCTACATTATCTTCAAGGTCCCATGATGAAAATGGCCCAACCTCCTGTGCCACAATTCTCCAATGACTTGACTTTGCACCAATTCTGCTTTCGAACTCAATGCTGCACAATCATCTACCTCTATTTTATAGAGATTCTTCACCCAAATCCCAATCCTCTAAGTCTTACCTGTGGCTATGTGTCTTAGGAACACCTTTCCTTTACTGAAGACAACATCGTAGCCTTTTTCCTCCAACATCACGACCGATACCAAGTTCTTCTTTAGTCCAGGCAAATACTTCACATCTGTCAAGGTGAGAGGAGCTCCGTGCTCCCTCTGAAAATCAACCGTGACCACTCCTGAAACACTATACTTTCTGTCGTCACCCATCTCTATGCACATCTTGAGGTCTTTCTCCTACAAGGTACTGAATAAAATTTTATCATTGGTCATGTGGAATGAGGCTTCATTGTCAAGATACCAAACACAACCCACCATCGATGACACCATGCATGTGATGAGGGTAAATTCCATTTCGAACTGAGAGGCTAATGCCTCACTTTATGATCCTTTCGAGGATACCTTATTGGACTTATTCAATGGGAAACTAGTCACATAATGTCCCATCTCGTGACAATTAAAGCATCTCACTTTAGACTTGTCAACCTTCTTCCCTCCATGATAAGAATTCTATTTGGAATGGGAATCCTTCCCCTTCCCTTTCCTTGCCTTACTTGCTAAGGCCGAATTTTCTTCATCGTCATTCTTGGATGAAGAACCATCTCATGTACTCCTCCTGATCTCCTCCTGCATGAGATCTGACCACAGTCGTTCCCAATCTGACAATTTCTCCCTTCCATTCACAGAGTCCTGGTAGCTATTCCAGCTCTTTGGAAGGTCGAGGAGAACAAGGCTCACCATATCATCATCAACAGTAGTTATTCCCACACTACCAAGCTCATCTCTGTAGGTGGTGAGCTTGTTCAGATATGTGGAAATAGTATCGCTCTTCTCCATCTTGATTTTCCGAAGCTTATCCTTGAGCACCAATTTCGTTTAGTCGCTATTATTCTGGTATAGGTCCTTCAATGTCTTCCACATTGAAAACAGAGTATCCTTCCATGGATACTTGAGACAATATGGTCTTGAACTCCCTCCAGGATGATCCATCTCACCTTCGCCACACACTTCTTCCACTCAGCCAACTCTTGTTCATTAGCTACAGCTAGCTTTGGGATTTCTTAATCAATGAAATCCTTAAAGCCATGGTCTTCTAATACCACTTCCATTCGATCTTTCCATGCTATGTAATTCGAGCTACCTTCCAAGACATACTCGAGTCTCAAGCCATAGAATGCCATTGACCAACCTAAAGTATGATATGAATTCAATTTTCACCTCCAAATCCAAACTTCAAGCTTCAAATTCTCTTCTCAGTACACTATTCACAACTCTAATAACCTTTGATCTGATACCATGTAGAAATTCTGACTGTAGATTAACCTGATAATGCAATATATCTAAAGCAAAAAAATTTAATCTACTTCTACAATCAATTAGCGGAAGCTTAAAAGATTTGAGCAAGATCAAACTGAACACATATAACCAGAGAAGAATCAAAGCACATGAAACACAGAAGAATAATCAAGGGAAAGCCTCAGCTAAAAACCCCACTTTTTGTATTATCATTACAAGTTGGAAATATCTTAGAATTACACAAAAGACCTTCTCCTCTACCCTCCTGATCTCTTATTTCCTTGCGTTGTTTCTCCTGGGTGATCCTACTGTTACCAAGTGTAACACTGATCTCACACCCTGTAAAACTGCGCAATCATCAAGGAATGAATTCCTTCTGCATGCATGAGTTTTGTTTATAGGAAAAATCATGAAAATGATAGTACAGTATCCCTGTCTTTAATCTCAACTGGGTCTTTCTCAGAATAGACATGCATGAGTTAATGATGAGAGAATATTCAGTTATCTGGAGTACACTAGTTGGATGCATACATGCATTAACTGAACGAAATCACAATTAGTTCCTTAAACATTTTGGAACTAATTTAACTGGACTTAACTCAGTAAACTGAGCTAACTAATTACAACTCCAATACAACTCAATCCTATATCCTTAATTAAGGGATAACTGTTGCATGTCTTCAGAAAAACTTCTAGCTTGAATTTCTCCAACTAATTAACTCAAGATGAATTAATTAATTACTTTTCAAGCAGCTAGTGAGACTAAATTCGAATTTTAATTCTCAATATTAATTCAAGGACAAATTAAAATTGGAATATTCTTGTTTCCACATTTCAACAATATCAAACTTGGAGAAATTGTTAAAACAAGGTTGAAGGAAGGTCTATTAGGTCATCCTCAAGTCCTAGAAGAAAGTGAAACTCAAGCGAAGGTCAAAGGAAGCCATGGAAGCCCTATATTTTCTCACACATGTGGAGGTAGAAACTGTTGTAGGGATCAAAAATTTCAGACCTGCAGTATAGGCCAGAATTTTGTAGTTGGGGATCGAAGTGATGCAACTGGAAGAGATTTGACTCAGTTGGACTTAGAAAAAGGAAGCACATCATCAAGAAGGTTGGAATTGGTCTTGGAATGGTATTGGTCTTGGCCTATAGGTCTTGGAGTTCATCATTTGAAGGATATATAAGAAGAGAAGAATTTTTTGGGGTTTCCTCTCAAGTGGAGAGGTTTTGTCCTTGACTTGTAGCCTATATCCTATGTTCTTGTGTATTGTTGATATTCTTATTTTGGTAGTTGTTTGAGGATAATAATAACATAATAATAAGAGAAGAAGATAATAAGCAAGAAAAAGTAAAAAAATATCACAATTTATTATCAAGTTTAAGAGAAATCATCTTAATTATAACCCTATAGATTTATCAACACCTTCTCAATCAATAAAAATCAATTTGGAAACCCTAGGGTTCTAGTCACAAACCCTAGCGAAAAGTTAAATGAAAAACACATTGACATTTGACAACTAGGTAGCATAAGTTGACATGGACCAAGGGTTATAAGTTGAAACATGAAAAGAAAAGGGTTTTGAGCTCAGGGAAAGATGGGTCAAAGAAGAGCGCACTAGTAAAGGTATTGGTCCCTGTGTCAACAAAAAGGGTGATTCAGAATATGATGAAAGGTAAAATAATTCCTCCTCACTAAAAACAAATCAATTTGGAAATCCTAGCGTTTTAGTCACAAACCCTAGGGAAAAGTTAAATAAAAAACAAGTTGAGACTTGGAAACTAGGTAGCAGAAATTGACATGGACCTAGGGTTCTAAGTTGAAACATGAAAAGAAAAGGGTTTTGAGCTTAGGAAAAGACGGGTCGAAGAAGATCGCACCAGTAAAGTTATTAGTCCCAGTGTCAACAAAAAGGGTGATTCAAAATATGATGAAAGGTAAAAGGATTCCTCCTCACTCAACAAAAATCAGTTTGGAAACCCTAGCATTCTAGTCACAAACACTGGGGAAAAGTTAAATGAAAAATAAGTTGAGACTTGGAAGCTAGGTAACAAAAGGTGACATGGGAAAAGGGTTCTAAGTTGAAAGATGAAAAGAAAAGGGGTTAGGGAAAGATGGGTCAAAGAAGAACACACTAGTAAAGGCATCGATCCCCGTGTCAACAAAAAGGGTGATTCAGAATACGATTAAAGGTAAAAGAATTCATCCTCAATCAATAAAAATCAATTTGAAAACCCTAGGGTTATAGTCACATGGATCAAGGGTTATAAGTTGAAACATGAAAAAAAAAAGGGTTTCAAGCTCATGGAAAGATGGGTCGAAGAAGAGAGCAGGTCAGTAAAAGTATCGTTCCCTATGTAAAAAAAAAAGGGTGATTCAAAATACGATGAAAGGTAAAAGCATTCAACATGTATGAAAGGCAAAAGAATTTTCATGATGATGTGAATTATATGTAGGAGGCACCTGAAAATGATATAATCCCTATGAAGCATATAAATAATGATAAGCATTCTATTTTGAGAAATAAATCAGATGGAAAGAAAGGAAAGAAATCAACAACACCTAAGACTATTGCACTTGTAAGCAAACCTTAACACATACTTTTGCTTTAGGAAAACCAAATGAATTGCATAAATATGACAAATTGAAAAATAAATAGTTAATTTCCCTTTAATTATAGTGTGTGAAACAATAAAAAGAAAAGTTTATTTGAGGTTTTGCGTATGAGAAAAAATTCTAAAAGTACCTAAAGTCCTTCCGCTCTAGTAGTAACTGGGCCTCGTGAAGATTTTGGAATAGGGTATTGGCGCCACATCATAAATGTTACTGGAGATGCCTCTATCAACCAAAAAACCAACCAAGGTATGGAGAGGGTTATAGTGGCCAAACATACTAGGGCTACATCCCGAAAGAGCTGGTGATACTTCCAGTAGCCTGACCAAGATCACCTCAGGTCTAAGTGCTCTCACACCTCAACCTATAGGGAAAGATGCCCTAATATTTGGCCACTAAGTTACCTGCGTCCAGTGGGAATGGATGAATATCAACTTCTAGTTATCAGTTTTGGACCCAAAACCCCTACCATGTGTCAGGAGACAACATGAAGGTTCGTGATAATCTGCCACCTAGGCCTTACCCCCTTCATGGGTTTCTCTCCATGTACCATATTTGTCACTGGATGATGCATGATTTTAAGCTCCCTAAAAGACAACTTTATATGTTTCAATATGAAAAAAACCATGACGGCTTATGTGCTTCCTATCGCCATGGTCCTAGACTAAACTATAAATTATCTTGTGGCCCCTGTGGGGAATTTAGTGTGTTTAGGTTAAGATTGTTTTTAGAAAGGCCTTGCTTCACTTAGGGTGCACAACAAAATATAAGCTCAAATAAATTAGGTACAAAGATTCCATAATACAAAGTTTAAGTGAGCTTAGTGTGTGGGGTGAACGTGTGTGCAAGTGAAATTGTGAGTATACAAAGTGTGAATTGATGTTGATACCGGTGATCCTTTACAATTCCATTAATTAAAATATGTGATGTTTGTTCCTTGAAAGAAATGAAATAATGTGTGGATGATGGTCCACTTACTTCTTTCCTAATTATACTATGTAAGCATATGTTTGTGAACAAATTTTCAATAAAATATAAGCAATTACTCTACTTGTAATGGTTAGTAAAACAAATTGGTTAGTAGTCATGGTGTGTGCAAGGTGAATCTAGTGCGCATACAAAGTGTTTGAATTGCAAGTATGTGAATATGTGGTTCATGATCCTTTAATACAATTTCCCTAATTACACTATGTGATGTTTGTTCCTTGCAAGAAAATAAATGATGTGTGGATGATGGACCACTTACTTCTTTCCTAATTATACTATGTGAGCATATGTTTGTGTGAAAAATTTCAAAGTAAAATATAAGCCTCAATTACTCTACGTGTAATGGTTAGTGAAACAAATTGGTTAGTAGTGATGGTGTGTACGAGGTGAATCTAGTGCACATACAAATTATTTGAATTGCAAGTACATGTGAAATATGTATGACATAGTTATAACGTGTGGTTAAATATATTTATATAAACGGTTAAAAAATACAATATAGTCAATTTTTTAAAAATAATTTGACATATCATAGGAATATTGTCTCCATTTACTAAGTGAAACATTTGACCTTTTTCAAAATTAGTTCTTCTTAGCAACAATATTTCGTTTCTTCAAGAGGATATATAAATCCTAAACTAAAAGTTATTTCTACAACAAATAGCAAGTTATATTTTTGTTCATGCATCTCATTCACCAAACATTTGAATTAAAATCCAATGCCAAAATCCAATGCCAACTAAAGAATATTGTGAGTACAGAAGGAAAGAGAAAAATGATTTCAAAAGAATAGGTGTTAAGAATAAAATTAGATGAATTGGAGAGTAAATTGTCAATATATACCTATTTCCCAAGTAATCTAGTCCCACAAGCAATAATCTCTCTTCACTCTCCCCCCAACACACATTTAAGAAATGAAAAAAACTTAAAACCATTTGGGTATAGGATTGAATCATGTGTGATAAAGATGTATTGTTAGATATAACCCCAAAATTTTACTTGTGAATCTTAGTTTGCAGCTTTGTTTGGTTTCACAATAAGTCAAATTTACCAAGTGAAGCATTTCAAGACCTTTTCCAAATTTACTTCTTCTTAGCAACAATTTTTGTTTTCTTCAAAAGACTATATAAATCTCAAACTAAAAGTGATCCCTACTATAACAACTATGGTATTATATTTTTGTTCATATATATCATATACCAAACATTTCAATTATTTAAATTCAGTGTCGATTATTTAAATCTACTCATTTGTATAATAATTTGCAAGGTTGTTGAACTGAAGACTAATAAAAATTAAGTTTAAATTCTTATATAGGAAACTTCTAAATACATATTTCAGAGGGAATTATTACTTAAAAAACTTACTTAATGATGTGGTGAATGTTTTGAATATGAGAGAATGTGAGATTCTTGAAAAATCAAGTTAGTGATTACCAACTTGAAGGGCCAAATTTATTTCACAAGAGAAAACAAAATATATATCTATAAATTTATACAAATTTAATCAACTATACGATTATTTGTGACTAGAAAACCATACAATACATAAAAACACTCTCCATGACACAATAAAGAACCTATTCAACTAATTTTTAGGTATGCTAATATTTGAAAGCATACTATACAAAATCAAATTAGTTGGAAACATTTTTCTTTGTTAAAACCACCATATCATTTAGTGTGTTAAAACGTGTAACTAAAATTACCATAAAACAATAGTAAGAAGAACTTTCTTAAAGGAAGAATTAATCATAACTACATAGAATTTCACAATTCCAAATAAAAAGTCGAAGAAATGTGGGATGCGAAGGACAATGAAATTATTGATAAGGAAACAAAAAGAAATCAAGAGATAGGGGCTTTAGTGGATTTGGAGAACACGGAAGATGCTTCAAGGTCTCATCATGATCCAAATGGATCCAAGAACACTCTCTAAGTCTTGAAACCTCTTAAAATCATGCCAAAGATCAAAATAATTGCATATGAAGAACCCTTAGAATGGCGGAAAAACACTATTGGGAGGCCAAAAACACGTGAAAACAGAGAAAAACAGAGTATCGAAGGTCTGAACAGTGAATACACAGTAGCCGTCAGATATGGCCGATCAACAGTCCAGATCTGATCGACGAATCGCAGTCGGTGATGGAAATCAGCGGATATTAGCGCAGATCATATAAAACTTGTGACGATCACTGGCAGAGTCAACTAGGACCATCGATCAAGCGCGCAAATCGGTGGCCCATGTTGCATTGCATGATCGCTATCGAAAAACACAATAGAGCGCTTACAACGACCTGGGGTTATCACGATATGAGATTTCGATCAATCACATCGGAGCAACACCATGGAGCAGGACCTATGCACATACATATATGCGATCCGATAAACCAGACTCGAAGGTTATATAAATATTATTGCATAAGATTTGAGATCCGCAGAAAAGGCATTTTTAATGTATTTTGTGTATTTTGTTTATTAAACGAAATATAAAGGATGAAGCACCGATGTGATAAGCCGGACACGAAAGGGTTCCTTAAAGCTATTGTATATTATTTTAGATCCGCCATAAGCCATTTTTACGTTAATTTCACGATTTTAACGTATTTTTAAAATGCAAAGGGATAGGCCATTTGCGACCTGCGACAGTGACATGTGGGCAGACCTGATAGGAGTATAGACTAGATTGGAGCACTTTTGAAGTCCAATACGTAGTGTTTTGGTGGATTTTCTTAGTTCGAATACATTTCTTTGTGTTAACAGAAAGCGGCTGTTTCAGGGGTTCCAAAGGCCCGAGGCACACTTAAGTTGCAGAATAGGTGGCCACCTCTCCTTTAGGCGTTATGCAATGATTGTGTAATGCTAGAAGAGGGATTCGAGCGGATAGAGGCCGGGGAGACAAAAAGTCGAGAAGGAGAAACGAATAGGCAGCCTAGATTGGCTTTAAAGCCACAGATAGAAAGCAAATAGAGGCAAGCAGTATTGCAGGCAGTGTCGAGACAGAGCTAAGACAGAGAAAGAGAGTGATTAAGAGAGTCTGTGTACTCAGAGAAGGCTTGAGAGGTTCAAGCAAACTCTTACTGTTATATCTGTTGCGTATTGAGTCTCGAATTGAGCTCATACTCTTGTCAAACCCTACTTGAAGACATAATAGAGAGGCCACCACTGAAGGCTGGACCAGGAGATGTAGCCCTAGAGTATTGGGTGAACTCCTCATTAAATTTGTTGTGTTATGTGTTGTCTATTATGTTTTGTTTACTGCTTCATTATTTGTGTATTTCGCAATCTTATCGATCCATTGCATAAAATAACATAGACAAATCCATGCACATGAGTCTGTAATACCTTACTAATTGTCTTGGATCTCATTATCAGATCAATTGGTATCAGAGATTTAGGTTTACCAAGGTTAGACAAGCTTGTGCTGGATTGGTGAATGATAACTAGGTCAAAGCTCAAATTAGGAGAAGGAAAACTGGTTGAAGCTAACCCAGAAATAGGAAGAGTCTACCCTAGGAGGAAAATGGCAAAAGAAAATCCCTTGGAATCAAAGTCTCAATTCATGGACAGATTCATTACCATGAGAGCCATGGTAGAAGAAATGTATCGAGAATTTAAGAAAGGTCGAAGTGAAGATTCTTCAACCAACAAACAAGACAAAGGAACAGAAGAATCTCTTATAGATGGCCATTCTGAAGGCAAAGGGAAAGGAAAAGAGGCTCTTCTATCCACACCTCCTGATAGCCCTGAAAATAAAAAGAAGAAAACAACTTTTATTAAATTAGATGTTAAATTTGATTTGCCAATATATGATGGAGAATTAAATGTAGAGAAGCTAGATAACTGGATTAGACAGATTGATGTGTATTGCAGGGTGTAGAATATTGATTCAGACAGGAGTAAAATTCAGTTGGCCATCCTACGCCTTGGAGGAACTGCCTTGGTATGGTGGGAAGGCAGGACACAAGCTGACTTGAATAAGCATGGTAAAAAATTTTCTGTCTAGAGTGAATTTGTTTCTGCAATTAAAAAACAATTCTATCCAAAAGCTTATATGCAACAAGCTATGATGAGTTGACAAACTCTTCGCCAATTAAAAGGGAAAAGTGTACAAAGCTACACCCAAGAATTTAGAAAAAGAGCTTTGATTCTAGGCATTTCTTTAGACTCACCTGAAACTTTTCTGAATTATATAGGTGGTCTACATAGCTATTTGAGGCACAACATTCTCATGTTTAACCCTACTAGCATAGATGAGGTATCTGTTCAGGCTACCCATCTAGAGGCTAGAGGCAAGAATGTGAACCCAGATATTGGGGGATCATCACAACCCACTGCAAGCAAGAACAAGGAAAAGAGGGAGCAGAAATGGAAAGAGAGGAAGGAAAACGCTATACAGAAAGACAAACCTTCATGCACTCACTGCAAGAAGGATGGACATGACGATGAACATTGTTGGTCCTTGCATCCGGAATTGAAACCCAAGAAGTTCGATGGAAAGAAGAAGAAGACTGCTGCTGCTATACAAAAAGATTTGGGGTCAGACTCAAGTGATTAAACAACAATCGCAGCCACAGGTATAAAAGGTAAAAATTCTAAAGCATCTACTAGTAATTCTGCACAAACTATTGATAGTGAAAAAAATGAGAGGAAAAGGCATGAGCTTTTTCATATTAGAGTTATTTCCAAGCATCAAAAGACTGATACTTTATTTGATAGTGGTTCACAAGTAAACTTGATTTCTGAAGCAATTGTAAAGAAATTGGGACTACTAACCACACCTCACAAGAAGCCATATCCATTAGGTTGGGTATGTGATAAAGCAAAGCTACAAGTGACTAGACAATGTAAACTTAGGTTTTCTTTTGGGTCATCATTTGTAGATGAGGTTGAGTTAGATATTGTTCCCTTGGATATATGTGGAATTATGTTAGGAAGTCCTTACTTGTATGATAGAAAAGCCATTTTCTATAGAGCTAAAAATAAGTATCAATTCGTTAAATATGGCATCGAATATATTGTAAGAGCTCATAAATTCAAGAATAATTATACTCTCATAAACTCAGGGCAGATGAAAAGAATTGTAAATTCATGCAAGCAATTTTTACTGATGGTTGTAAAGGAAAAGAAACCTGATAAAACCAATGTATTTGAAGGATGTGATGGTAAACAACAAGCTGATTTAGAAAAAGTTGTTTCAGAATATGATATCCTATTTCAAGAACCTAAAGGTCCGCCACCCAAAAGAGAAATTGTACATGATATTAATTTGCAGCAAGATGCTCCATTGCCTAACATCAAAATGTACATGTTATCCGCTTTAGAGAATGCAGAGATCAAGAAGCAGGTACAGGAACTGCTCGAGAAAGAGTTCATAAGACCAAGCACATCACCATGCGGATGTCCAATCGTGTTAGTGAGGAAGAAAGATGGTTCGTGGAGGATGTGCATTGATTATCAAGCACTGAATAAAATAACGATCAAGAATCGTTATCCCATTCCTCGCATTAATGATTTATTGGATCAACTGAAAGAGGTTGTTTACTTTTCCAAGTTGGACTTGCGTAGTGGTTACCATCAGGTCAAAGTAGCAGAGCAAGATGCATGGAAGACTGCTTTCAAAATAAAGCAAGGGCTGTATGAATGGATAGTTATGCCTTTTAGCTTAACTAATGCTCCTGCCAATTTCATGCGAGTTATGAATGATGTACTCAGGCCTCTTATTGATGATTTTGTAATTGTATATTTGGATAACATTTTTGTTTTCAGTAAAACATGGGAAGAACATTTGAAGCATGTAAAGCATACTCTAGATGTTTTGAAAAAAGAAAATCTCTATGTTAAATTATCAAAGTGTGAATTTGGTAAAACATCTTTGAATTTTTTGGGTCATATTGTAGGGGGTGGTGAATTGAAGATAGATCCCTCTAAGATTGCAATCATTGTAAACTGGCCTAAACCCAAGTCTGCTACAAAAGTTAGAAGCTTCCTAGGAGCAGCACAATATTGGAGAAATTTTATTGCTAACTTTTCCTTAATTGAAGCTCCCTTACATGCTTTGATAGGATTGAACAAGGTGTTTCAGTGGGGAGGAAAATAGCAGAAGGCCTTCGACACCTTGAAAGAAAAAATTAGTACAACACCAGTACTAGCATTACCAAATCTTCAACAACCATTTGAGATCGAAACAAATGCCAGTGACTATGCCATGGGAGCAGTGTTGATGCAACATGGTAAACCCATATGCTACCATTCTGAGAATTTTAATTTTGTAGTAGTTAATTATCCCACATATGATAAATAATTGTATGCATTAGTGCAGAGTGTAAAAAAGTGGAAACATTACTTAAAGGGAAAAGAAATAGTTATACATACTGATCATCAGCCACTTCAGTATCTGTACTCACAAACTAAATTGCAACAATCAAGACACTATAGGTGGATGGGTTTCCTACAACAATTTCATTTAGTCATTAGATATAAAAAGGGCATACACAATAAAGTTGCAGATATGTTGTCCAGACTAATCATAAATGCATCTACTATTCTTAAGCATAACTCGGTAATGCATGAAAGATACATTGAACAGTATGCTCAAGATATATATTTTAAAGATGTATATGCAACTTTTAGTCATGGAAAAAAAGTAGAAGAATTGGGTTATTATGTTAAGGACCAACTCTTGTATCATTTGGGAAAGCTATGCATTCCAGAAATTGAAAGAGTTAACATAATTAGGGAAGCACACACTTCTATGATATCAGGTCATTTTGGTGTAAGCAAAACGGTTGCACAACTGCTTAGATACTGCTATTGGCCAAAAATGCATGAAATAGTTTCTAGATATGTTAAGGGATGTACCATGTGTGCTAAAATCAAGCCCAGCAATAGAAAACTAGGCTTGTACACTCCACTTCCAGTTCCTTCTCGTCCTTGGGAAAGTGTTTCCATGGATTTTGTTGGGGGATTGCCCAAATCTAGAAAAGGTCATGACTATTTATATGTTATTGTGGACAGGTTCAGCAGAATGTGTATTTTAATACCATGTAACAAGAAGATTACAGCTGAGCAAACAAAAAAGTTGTTCTTTCAACATGTCTGGGTGCATTTTGCGTTACCCACTTCCATAGTATCTGATCGTGATTCCTGATTTGTTGGGAAGTTTTGTTCAAGTATGTGGAAATTAATGGACACCAGACTGAAGAAAAACACAGCCTTTCATCCAAAAACATATGGCCAAACAAAGGTAGTCAACAGGACAGTGATCCAGTTGCTCAGGGATTATTGCAGCAAGCATCCCAAGCTTTGGGAGGAACATTTATGTTATGTGAAACATGCTTACAACCGTGCTAAACATTCTTCTACACAGAGATCTCCTTTTGAGACCTGTTTTGGTTTTATACCAAGGTCTCCCTTGGATTTTGTCTTTGAGAAAGACATAGCAGTTGCTAGACACAGTGACGTGGACAAAGAAACCAGGTTCATTGAACAGATCCAAGAAATTTACCAGGCAATGCAGGAACAGCTGGAAAAGATCCAAGCCAAATACAAGGCAAGGCATGATAAGCATCGAGTGGAGCACAGCTTCCAAGTTGGTGATCAAGTCTAGTTGTATATTAGCAAGGACAAAATGCAAGGTGAAGGAAAAAAGCTGAAGCCAATAAGGTATGGACCTTTTAAGGTACTTGAGAAAATTGGTGAGAATGCTTTCCGCCTTGATTTTCCAGCATACATGCACATCTATTCAGTGGTGAATGCAGAAAACTTAAGACTGTTTGAACCTTCATTAATTGAAGATCCCAAAGAGCAAAGCCTTCTATTGATGATCTGTTGTCTGAATATCTTAATGAGTTGCAGGAAGATACAGTTCTGGACAGAAAGGTGAGGACTACGTGTAGAGGGGATGTTGAGTACCTAAGAATTGGAATCAAAGGTTCAAAACCCAGTAGTGCAAAATGCATAGAGATTAGGCAAGAGAGGTAGTTGTATCCTCACTTGAGCGATGCTTGAAAACCAACTTTTGGTGGTCCAAAAACTTTTTTCAGTGGGAAGGCGTGATCCAAATAGGATCCAAGAACACTCTCTAAGTCTTGAAACCTCTTAAAACCATGCCAAAGATCAAAATAATCACATATGAAGAACACTTAGAATGGCGGAAAAACACTATCGAGAGGCCAAAAACACGTAAAAATAGTGAAAAACAGAGTATCAGATGTCTGAACAGTGAATACACAGTAGACGCCAGATCTGGTCAATCAACGGTCCAGATTTGATCGACGAATCACAATCAGCGGTGGAAATCAGTGGATATCGACGCAGATCATATAAAACTTGCGATGGTGATCGGCGAAGTCAACTAGGACTGTCGATTAAGCGCGCAGATCGACGGCCCATGTTGCATCGCAGGATCACTATCAGAAAACACAATAGAGTGCTTACAATGACCCGAGGTTTTTGCGATATGCGATTGTGATCAATCGCATTGCGATATTGCATCACAGCAACACCATGGAGCAGGACCTATGCACATACATATATGCGATCCGATGAACCGGACCTGACAATTATATAAATATTATTGCATAAGATTTGAGATCTGCAAAAAAGGCATTTTTAATGTATTTTGCGTATTTTGTTTATTAAACGAAATACAAAGGATGAAGCGCTAATGTGATAATCCGGACCCGAAAGGGTTCCTTAAAGCTATTGTATATTATTTCAGATCCGTCATAAGCCATTTTTACGTTATTTTCACGATTTCAACGTATTTTTAAAATGCTAAGGTACAGGCCATTCGCGACCTGCGACAGTGACTTGTGGGTGGACCTGATAGGAGTATAGACTGGATTGGAGGACTTTTGAGGTCCGATACACAGTGTTTTGGCAGATTTTCTCAGTTTGAATACATTTCTCTGTGTTAACAGAGAGTGGCTATTTTAGGGGTTCCAAAGGCATGAGGCACTCTTACGTTGTAGAATAGGTGGCCACCTCCCCTTTAGGTGTTATGCAATGATTGTGTAACACTAGAAGAGGGATTCGAACGGACAGAAGCCAGGGAGACAGAAAGTCGAGAAGGAGAAACGAACAAGCAGCCCAGATTGGCTTTAAAGCCATAGACAGAGAGCAAACAGAGGCAAGCAATATTATGGGCAGTGCCGAGACAGAACTAAGATAGAGACAGAGAGTGATTAAGAGAGTTTTTGTACTCAGAGAAGGCTTGAGAGGTTCAAGCAAACTCTTACTGTTATATCTGTTGTGTATTGAGTCTCAAATTGAGCTCATACCGTTGTAAGACTCTGCTTGAAGACATAATAGAGAGGCCACCACTGAAGGCTAGACCAGGAGATGTAGCCCAGGAGTATTGGGTGAACTCCTCATTAAATTTGTTGTGTTATGTGTTGTCTATTATGTTTTGTTTACTACTTCATTGTCTGTGTATTTCACAATCTTATCGATCCATTGCATAAAATAACATAGACAAATCCATGCACATGATTCTGTAATACCTTATTAATTGTCTTAGATCTCATTATCAGAACAACAATGCATGTACATTGTTATCATTTGTGGTGAAGGGGGGAGAATGTACATGGAATTTTCGCACAACAATCAAGTAGGGCACAAGGAGGGGTAAGAGGATTTAAAAAACTGTATGCTTCTACGTGGAACCTTTTTTATGCAGGTGCAAAGATTAATATAAAATGTCTTTTATGTTTTCATTTTCATCAGATCTTCACAAAGTTTAAATAAAGAACTCCTCTTTTTTACTTCTAAACCATATTTTGCAATATATTTCACGATTACATGTTGAGAAACAACTAGATGAATTTAATCGACATTAGATTGCCACAATCTAAGAAAATTAACATTGTAAACATTTCTAGTATATCATCAATATATGCATGCTAATTTATTTATTTTTGCATTTATTATTTATGAATTTAATATTTATTAATCACATAAACATTCCATGGAGCATTATAGTTATATGCAATAATACACTCCTTTTTGTGCAAGCACGAATCTACATTACACTTCGTATGTATTTAAAAAGCTTGTTCTTTTTAAAATCTTCTCATAACCTTCATGTGATAATTAAAAGAAGAAACTTGTGAGGTTTTCAAAGGTAGGGATCATCATTTAGGATTCAAATAACCATTAAATGTTATATATGATTATGAATGTTACAAAAAAGTAATGTTGTTATATGTGTCTAACAAATAAAGTCTCTTCAGTTCATGCACATTGGAAGTAGGGATATTCTTGCTCCTAGATCTTGACACATTTTATCTATTTTAACTCCTACAAGGATATAAAAAATTAATCAAACTATTGTTTATAGGTTTTGAAGCACCTATGTGAAAACCACTTTTTCTAATCCCTCTTGTAAATAAATTGGCATGAATCGTAATTCATGTAAATAGTATATGGAAATTATGTTCCAATGGTTTTCTTTGGTTAAATCACATCCTTTTTTTTGTGGGTTATCTTAAACCATTACAATTTGAAGGTGACTCATAATTTGCATGAATTCAAGTGGTTTTAGACTAAATTATGCTACATATACCTCTTAAGTTTTGCAAAAATTTGCAAGGACAAATATTGCATTTAATGGAAAATTGAGAGATCATGCAACACTAATTTTTTTTTGAAAAAATTTCATTAGGACAACAACATAATTTTCCACATAATTGAATAAAAGAATAAAAACTTGAAATCTCATTGCTATACTTGACCAAAATGTGTAACCCATCTTCATGCATTCACCCACAAACCATCTCTATCAATAAAATCATATCATTTAAGATGACCAAATTAGTGTAAAAGAATGGTTTTAAACCATTTTCAAAGTTTTAACGATATCGACGTAGTATTATATTTGCGATCCTTGAATTCTTAATTGCTGAAGGCGTCTTCATCACAGAGATATGGTTATGTGAATTCATTATTTTAAATCCCCACATAGTTGAACTCTATTTATTCTTTTAATTTTCTCTCATTTCTAATTAAAGTTTGAGGCCGCAAGCTGTTGATGATCTGTCCTTGATGAATGCCTTAAGGGGAAATAGTTACAACAAGAAGGAATGAACACAATTCTTCCCAACCAATAATATTTTAAATTAATTCTTAATATTTAAGGTCCCTGGCACTGATTCTTCTACAACCTGGGAATTATCTCAAGCGTTACAACATTAAATTGGCATCATTATACATTAAATTGGCATCATTATCAATGAGTGGAAGTTGAATATTTGCCTTGAGTTATTTAAAGAATTTTTAAATCTGATTTTTGAAGTGAAGAAGAATCATGTACACACTATTTAAATTTTCACCGGTGACCCAACTGGTTTTCAAGACTGCTCTGGACATTAGGTTTTGCTAAGAAAAATGGAGTACGCTTTCCAGAAACAATAAGTACAGATAGTGTCCATTCTTTAAGGAATTTTGATTGTGTTACCTGGTCCATTACTTATTCTACCTATGTATTTGATGAGAATATTATTCTATTTTGTACAAATAATAAACAACATATTCTGAAAATTATTTTCTTTTCCAAAAAAATTCCTCGGAAAAATCTCTTCATGTTTTGGAAACAATGATGGCCATTCTTTGAATCATGTTTTCATGAGATTATTCACTCAGTATTTGGATGGAGAGTTAGGAAGATAATTTAGATATTTGGAAGTGAATTCAATAGGTTCTTAGATTGATTTTCATGATCTTTTCTTGAAAACATGGTGTGAAGTAAAAATGCATGATCAATATGTTACTAAATTATGGGATATCGAAGAAAGAAAGATGAATCTATCACCAAAATCAATAAGAGATCTGAAAGAACTTATAAAGATTTACTAGTAGAAATAAGACCTTATGAAGCATCTACTATGTTGTATTATTTCACTTTTGTTCAAAATGATATTGCTTTCTATCTCAAGAAAAGGAAGACTGCTTCTTTGGAACAAATGCACTCTGATGTTGTAGAGGTAGAAGATAATTCTAAAGCTTGTGGCAAGTTAATTAATAAAATAGAAGAAGATGAAAAATAATTAACAATGGAAAGTATCAAAGCACCGCTGACAACCATACAAAAGGAGAACCTACTGCATTTTCTTGAAGATATAAAAGCTAATTTTGAAAATGACAATATTTCAGACTGACAATAATATGTAGTCCTGTGTTATATTTTTAAGGACACAGTGACAAAGTATATGAAAAAATTGAACAATATGTAGGCAACATCATGTTGTAGGTATGTTTGAAAGCTACATTATGAATTTCTCTTAGTATTGCTGATTTTGGTTTTAAAAACTCAAAAGATAGATGGTTTGAAGTCTAACAGTCAAAAGCTAGTATCACTAATTTTGGTTTTAAAAATTTAAAAGATAGATGGTTTGAAGTCCAATAGTCAAAAGTTGTTTTGGTACCATTGGAAGTTTGATTTTACTTGATAGGGATAAATTAAATAGTTTAGAGTAGGTTTCATTGTACATAAATAATATAAGAGAGAAATCATTTTTAGCCTATTATATGTAGATGAACACATTAGTTCAGATTTGAATAAGCAAAGATCTAGAAAAAGCCTTGAAGAATATTTTTTTCTTAGGTTTTTAATCTTCAGAGTTCATAAGTTTCTCAAGGATGGTCAAAGATAATATGAAAGTTTGACTATATATACCAATGGATAAGGAACTTGGTCTAATATTCTCTTGTGTCTTAAACAAAGACATAATCCGGAGATGGAGCTAGTAGCTGAAAAAACAATTATAGGGAATTTTTTTTGTCTAAAAATGGAGTTTGTTGCAAGTCGATTGAACAGCAAGGTTGTAACAAGGTGGATGGGGATGTCTAATGTTGAATGTTGGTTTGGGACACCTTCTGGTAAGAAATGGTCATAAACAACTATTTTAAATCCTAGAGGGTGCTCTTTTGGCATTGATCTCTTTCTAGTATAGTCTTTTTCCTATAGCAAAAAATTGAATAAAAGAACTCAAACAAGCCCTACCATTCCCTCACTACAATCACTTTTGAACTCTTCAATTTGGTAGCATGGTTTGTGTTATGTTACAAACAATTTTAGAATTTGTTTCATTGGATATTGTCCAAAGAAAATCATGGAAACTTTCTCCTTGTTAGGGCCTATTTCATACATGTCAACGAAGAAAGATGTGAAGCTTTAAATGCAAGTGATCATGTGAATAGTATTATACTAGATTATGGAGAAGGTATTAGTCATATGATGTTGATTTACAAAGGATATGTGCTACACCTTTGTCTACATTTCTCTTCCCCATGATTTTAAAGATCCATTTTCAGATTTCTCTTAAGAGATGGTAAAGGAAATAAGTTTTGTAATGCATTATAAAGGGCGGAACAGGAAATTGGCCTTTGAAATGGTTATCAACCTCTACACAATTCGATTAATCATATTATTGTGCAACAAATATTGGAATTAAAAGTTTTGGGTGTCTCCACTTCAGTTCAATATAGGATTATTTGATATTTGATTTTCATTTATGATTATCTTCCAATCAAACGTCAATTATCAGCTCAACACTTACATGCTAGGATTTAGCAGTGCATTAACTATTGAGGAACGTTATAGTTATATATATATATATATATATATATATATATATATATATATATATATATATATATATATATATATATATATATCAGAAGAAAAAATATGTTGTCTTTTATATATAAAAAAGAGAGTTCATATACATAGTTCTTCATCTAATGAAGTTTTGTTCTTCCTGTTCTTGCATAGGTTCAGTCTTTTTAGCTCTATTCAACTTAAAAACCATGCAATATCTATCACTTACATTTTTTGAAAATGGACTTTAAGAGAATTATAGCATTTTACAGGCATTTTATAGTCCTTTCAAAAAGATATTAAGTATTCAAAACCAAAGTTTAGTAAGATTAGAAGATATTAAAATCATTGGACTCGACCCTATTGTCATGAATGTATGAAGCATATGAGATGACCCCTGGTATTCCTGCCACACCTCTTTTGGATAGCATATCTGCAACATGGTTTTGCTCCCAGAAAATGTGTGCAAAAGAGACGTGCTGGAAGGAACCCACTATGGATCGAATGTGCTTCATCCAGTATGACATCCTTGGAGGCTGAAAGAAATTTATCCCTTTGATCCAATCAATGCAACCTTTTGAGTCCCCAAATACCTGCATGTCATTGATGTTGAGCCATCGTGCCGAGTAAAGGAGACCCCAGAGTGCTATAATTTATGCCTGATTGTTGGTGCCCCTACCACCTTCCCACTAGAAATGAAAGTAATGCCCTGTTTCCCTAACAATGAGAGAACCACATCCACATTTAGTATTGATGCATGTGCCATCAAAGAAGCCAACATGAAACATAATCCAAACATCCTGTGAGATGAACTGTCTCCTTTTAATGTCTCACTTTATGGGGCCTATCTCTGAAAAATATGCTACTATTTCCAGGGCAGTTTGTCTGATGTCTGCCTTTTTGTGTTCAAAAATCTTGTTGTTCCTGCATCTCCATATGCCCCATATAATATAGAAAGGTAGGGAACAAAACTCTTGATGAATAGTAAACCATAATTTGGAACATGCCACTAGGTTGAGATGCGTCCATTGACCATTAATCTGAAATAAGTGCAGTTCAATGTGCCAAATTTCTGCAGCTATAAGGCAATTGATAAGGATATGTGAAACATCCTTTGAGTATAGTTGTTACACAATATTTTTTCACACCCCCTGAACTTCCCTGTGTCATACCTCGGATTGACCAAAAATTGACAACTGTGTAATACACCCATCCTGATATGCAGTCAAAATCCTCCCTGAGGAACTGATGAAAACATGCCTTGAGCCTTTCTTGATAAAATGAGCTCAAAACCTTAATTTCTAGGTCAGCGCGACAATGATACTGCCTATGGCAAGTTGCACCATACGATCCTCGCACTGCCAGTGCGGTTTTTACCTGGATACTCACGTTGATCCCTAAAAGGCAAGTTTTTCTAAAGAGGACAAGAAGCTTCGTTATCTAGAGGCTTCCAGAACAACGAGATGGATGTTGTTCGTTGTGGATGTGGTTGAATTCTCCCAATATTTCCCTTTGATCTTATCCCTATGATCTTCATCCTTGAGATGAAGACCTTCCCCTATCTTTGGTGGGATCCTAACTCCCTCTCCATGCCTATATATTCATCCTCTCTCTGATTATTTTCACCCTTATGCTGAGATAATGCCTACATGCTATTCACTTTGGCTTGGAGAAGGAGTGTTTGGAGAGTTTGAGCTTGGACTTGGACATTCATTCAAGGAGGGCTACCAACATCAAAGCCTGGGTTGCATGCTTCCTTTTTTGTTTATTAATATATACAATTGTTGGTTCACTTTCCATAAATGCTTGTGCCAATGCTTCATTTATCTTAATGCTCCTTGATCTGTTAAGTGGATTACATTTGATTATGATTGTTGCACTTTTATGCTTTGTCGTGTCTTTGACATCTTGTATAGGTATTCAAATGCTATGAGCAATAGGGACTGAGCCTGAGGAGTAAGTGATCAAGGTCTTCAACAAAGGAGAGCATTATAGCATTAGAGCGAGGTAGGTCTCCTTCCTCTTCTCTTATTTCGGTTGTAATCTAGGAAAGTGTCTTGTAGATTGTCTCGTTTGTTGCTAGACCCACTCATTGGGCTAGAGGGATCGTCTCTATCTGCAGAAAGGATTTTACCTAGACAAAAAATGACGACTCCACTGGGGAAGCTATAACATTTCCATCCATTCCTTCGATCTGATTCTCTGATGAGTTTGACCAACCATCGATTTATTGTCTTGTGTGCATCATTGTAGGTTTATACGGTCACTGGTTTTTTGCTTGAGAGTGTTGAGTCTAGTCCGATTTGTGAAATTTTCTATTTTTTCCTTATTTTCCTCACCCAATGCGTTTTATGGTCTTACAGAAGCATTGCCAGTGCTGCTTTTGAATTTATAGTCGTGTTGCTCTACTTTTTATCGCTACTTTGCCTTTAACAGAAACGTTGATCCCAGAGGTTAGATAAAATTAGGGTTTCTTCTTAGTTCCAGTGGATCTCAACCTCTGTGAGTGTTATGCCGGTGTGATCACAATGTGTTTGCCTTGATTGTTGACCTTTAGTGGTTGCAATTGCCTTTTTGCTTCTTTTGATGTGTGATTCAAGTTGGATTGTCTTCTAGGATTTCTAGGTCTAGGTCACCCTTCACTCATCACTTGGCTTATCTATGTGAGATTGATTCCCTCCATTTAAGAGTTTTACTGTGATGAGGACATCATTTTCAAGTTGCTTTCAATTCATATTTGTGAAGTTGTTTTCGTTAGTATTGGACCATAGTTGTACTTTAAAAATTTCTTTTTCTCCATTGTCAAACATAGATTACAATTGTTTTCTTTGGTGAAACTGAAAGTATATGCTTGTGTTGATTTCATTGTTTCAAAAAGAAACGTGAAAGGATCTCTTCATTTAAATATTTTTGAAACCATTTTTATTCGAAACCAAAAGTGAATGAAAATTTTATTTTAGTTGTTTTGAACTCCATTTTTCATTTTCTTATGCATTAGTTTGCATTTTGAATCAAAGTGAAAGAAAAAGAAGAAAATATTAGTGCATATTAGTGAAATAAAGTGATTTTGTTTCTCATAATATTGCATTTTGGCATTGCATTTGTTAGTGAAAGTGAAAGAGTAGTTTTCATTTTTACATCTTGCATTCGAAAAGTTAGGGAGATATTTTTTGATGCATTTTTGATTGATTGACACATTGTTTGGTTATCTATCTTCCCTCATTAGTTTAGCCATCAAATGAAAATATTTCATTTTTCTCATTTAGTTGCATCATAGGAATTCAGGTGACATAGTTGAGCCATAAAATTTATACCTAATTCAAGATAAACTTCAAATTTACCTCAATTAATCCAAGGAGCATTTGTAACCTAACACAAATATCTAGAGGTGTGGGCTAGAGACGTGTTCTGGTGTCTTTAAACATAGCAGCTATCGTTAAGTTCTTGCATTGTATCCCGAGGGTGAAATCTCGTTATAGTATAGAAGCATATTGAACGTTCTCCAATACTTTCGGATATATAGGAGGCACTTCAGTATGGAAAGTATATGGGAACGCTCTCACCAAACGATTATGCATTAGACAACGCTAACACAGACTTGTTCTCCTAGTACCGTCGAGTATATATTAGGAGACCCCACTAGGTTGTTATCCTTTAGCCACAGGTAACTGAGTCAGCCGCCTTGTAAACATGATACACCAAACAAAACATTCGGGGATATTGGATGTCGTACGTTAAGTCCTTGGTTTTGGATAAGGTGTATATGATGGTTCACATATACTTCGTAAACCCTCTTGCCTAGTATAACCCTTTTTGATTTATTTTCTTTTTCAAGTGATAAAATTAACTGCCAACAATAATATGTCGAACCCATGTAGTTTCTTCTTGGCCTCACATTGAGTAATTCCTTGTAAATTTTAATTTTAAAAGCCCTCAAAAAAATCATCTCTTCTCCTTCTGCTCTTGAGAGAAAGTCATTGTGGCTGAACCATTGCATTCACCTCATAGTTCCCCTTCATCATCTGATACTGAAGGGTTTTCACAAGGAGTTCGTCTTGAAGTTTCACAGTCACTTGAAGCTCAAGGATTTGAACTTGGAATTGTCCCAAGTATCCAACCCCCTAGTTCTCGTCCCCCACCTTGAGACTCATCGTCATCTCAGGAGTCTGATCCAGAAACCCCTAAGAGTCCATAAAGGTTTGTTTTATACCCTCCGAATCCGCTTTTTGATCTATTTGTGATATCTCCTAAACATCCTTATATTCCATACGATCAACTTGGTGTTCCTTTGGAGTTATCTCCTCATCCATCTCAAATTCCTCCTCGCCAATTGTTTCCACCTATGGCTTCAGAAGGTCAGATTCCGACCTCTCCTCGAGGTCCTCCATAAGTCTCAACTACTCACACTCCTAGTGTTGATAATGATTTCGAATACAACTTTCCCTTGGAAGGCTTTCCTTATGTAGGAAGAGTTCCATCTCAACCACCTCTAGAAAACAATGGGCCTATGATTCCACATGGTTATACGACCTTGGCTCAATTATTTTCAGGAACTCCTAGTGCTTCTTCGTTATACCAAAATCCAATTTGGTCATCAAATGCTATGCCTACTTCAGGTCCATTTATTCCTAACATGACATCTCATATGCCTATGAAAACTACTGTTACAGCAGTTCCAATTCAACCAACTATTCTGACACAACCATTACCTCCGTTCCAACCTTCAATCCTGGTGCAAATGAAAATTTCGGTTTATATGTCTATAAGTTCCTCAATTCCCCCATCCAGCAGACAAAATGTGCCACCACCTCATTCACAACACGAGGGGAACTATCCAAATATCCCTCTTGTTTCAAGTGGAACCCATATGAGTGGATCACAACCTCACATGATTGGAGTGAGTCAACCTATTAGTGGTATTCCTAATCCCACTAAATAATCTATTCTAGCTGGAGCAAGTAATGTCCAGTATCAACAACCTTACTTGGCTCAGATACCTCTCCAATAGTCTTATGTTCCATATGATTCACAAGCACTTCGAAATACACCTTAAATACCACAAGTAGGTCCTCATATGAAACCTAGTCAAAATACCATTCCCGATGCATATGGTCAAATCCCAATTGGAACTTATCAGTACCAACAATGAATTCCTCAAGGAACTGTTCAACAACAACCTTTACAGCATCAAGGGAAACCTTTGCAACAACAGGGGAAACCTTTGCAGCATTTCAAAAACATTTGCAACAACAAACACAGTTTTTACAACAACCGAATCAACCCTTGTATCCGCAAGGAAATCCCTTGCAGCAGCAAACCCAACCTTTATATCAACAAGGTCAAACCTTGCAGCCACAAGGCCAACCCCTGTAGCAGCAGGGCCAACAGTTTTATCACCAACATCAGTAGTTACAACAACCTTACAATCCATATGCCACACAAAATTTTTATCCACCTTATGGTTCTCAACGGCATATGGCAGGTCAACATCAACCCTACCGTGGACAAAATCCACCTTATGGTATCAAGCCCCTTATGCTCAAAATCATCCACTTTGGGGGCAAAACCCTTACCAACAAGGTTGGAATCCACAAATTGGGCCTTATCAAAGGCCTTACATGCCTTTCAACCCACAATTTCCATTGCTAGTGACATTGAAACTTCCAGATGTCTTGAGGTTTACTAATGATCCAATTCTTCATTCACCCTATTGACCTCCAGTTCCCACTAATATTCTTAGTGATTGCCCAAAATTATAAGGAAAAGCTAAAGAAGACTCTTAGGCCCATGCGATGACATATCACTTATGGTGTTCTTCCAATTCCTATGTTGACGGCTCTGTTCATCTCTGTCTCTTTCAGTGAACCTTGACAGGTGTGGCCGCAAAAAGGTACATTGAGTTACCTCGAGGTATCTATGCAGACTTCAATTCTTTGGTCGTGGCCTTCCTCACTTACTTCCAGACACTGGTTCATTATGAAATTGGTACCCACTTGCTTACATCTCTGAAACATGATACTGCGACCCACATCTCCAATCACATCCATGAATGGATACGTCAACGTCACCTCATCAAGTTTGAAATCCCTGATGAGTTGTTAACCAAATGATTTATCAAATCATTCATAAACAAAATTTCTACAGACATAGCAATGGTAGCTTTTCTTATTGAGGAGCAAGCCATTGCCCATGCCCAGTATTTGGATTTGGTTTATCACCAACCTGACATGCTATATGAGATCTTGCCTGATGCTCCAAGATCATCTTTGGATCCATCATCTTTGAAGTCTTTGGAGGTACCACCTGTCGATGGTATTATTGGATCAGTATCCCACACTTCCAATAAAGCTTCTTCGAAGCAAAATTCCATTTTGAATACTGGTTCAAATCCTCCTTCAAAAATCCCCTTGAATCCTAGTAAAACCTCTGAGGTTAATGCCATTCAGTCTACCGTGACAGAAAAAGCGTCAAAAGGTAAGAATAAGGGTAAAGGTAAGCAAAATTTTATATCCCGAAATAGGATCCTCGTAAGCCATCTGCTGATGACGCCTCCAAATGTAAGCTTAAGTATCCTTGCCTCATTTGTGGGGAAGATCAATATACCAAGGATTGTCCTCATGGTGCGGAAGTTAGTCGCTTATTGAAAGGGACACTAGATGTATTGAAAGAGCCATTTCCATCACAGCAGACTCAGTTTGTAGACCAAATACAATCCTTTGCCTCTTCAGTTTCTCAAGTCTACATGGGTGGTACAATGCCTATTTCTATTGCCACCCGGTCGAAAGATTATCAAACTCCTCAAAAGCAAACGGTGGAAAAGGAAGCCACTGATACACCCAGAGCTTCTCAACATTACAGTATTGTTGAAGATAAGGTTCAAGCGCCTTCGACGATGTCTGCCTTGGAAGTTCTCCAAACTTGTCCAATGTAGCAGAAATCATTATTGTTTGCTATAGGAGGAATCGGTCCTGTAGATTTGAAATTGATCACTTTTGATCTGGAAAACTATGTTCCTCATCTTCCCCATCAAATTGCATTTTTTATTCAAGTCATTATAAAGGGAAAGACGATTCATCGAACTATCATTGATGAAGATGCTTCCACTTGCATCATGTCTGTTTCATGTTCGAAATCCATTGGCTCTCCACCTCTCAACCAGTCCTCGAACACCGTAGAAGCCTTTGATGGTAGAGGCTCCTCTCCGTATGGTATTCTCAAAATTTTTCCCATCACCTTGGAAGGGAAAACTGTCGAATTAGAAGTAGAGGTCGTAGATTAAAATCTGAATTACAACCTTCTACTTGGACAAAGTTGGACTCATGCCATGTTTTTTGTGGTGTCCTCTTTGTTTTGTGTACTCTATTTTCCTCATGAAGGGAAAATCGTCACCGTCAATCAATTATCCTTTTTCTCTTCCAGTTCTTCAAATGGAAACATCCCAATGTGGGAAATATCGATATTCCGTATGAGAGCGTGAGGGAAGGTCTTTTCAAAGATTTTTCTTTAATAGGAACTTTTTCTCTCCCACATTGTCATGTCGCCTCGGTCAACAAGATCTCAACTTCAAATGATCCATGGATCATCCCTACTCCAGTTGAAGTTGATTCTTTCGGTGATGTTATGCCACTAAGTCCTTTAGAACAAGCTTATCAATAAGTTATTTTGGCTTCGGCCGCTACTTCTTAGAGTCATACTATCCTTAGTATGCACTTGGACACATATTCACAATCTCGTTGGATTGGTTCTTGGGATTCTCCAGATCCCTTGAACGAGATATTCCCCACCGATGAGAGTATTGTTGAGGTTATGTCTCTTGACGAAACTCCCTGGAATGGTGTTCATAATCGTTCCTCATTTCTTCCAAGTCTTAGTGAAATTTCCTCGTGCCTTGAGACTTTTGCTTCTCATAACCCGACACATCCACTTCAAACACCTGTTTTGGTGCACGAATTTCTATCCGAGGGTAATATGAGAAATATTACTGCTACCATGACAATCAACATTTCCATTAAACCTGGGATTGTCAAGAAAATTCACATTAGGGTTTCATGTTATTTGGAAGAGATCAGGATTTACACTGACCTTTTTAAAGAATTTCGTGATGTCTTCGCTTGGTCGTATGAGGAAATTCCTGGTATTGATCCAGCTATAGTGGTGCATGAAATACCCACGTATCCTAATGTGAAGCTCGTTCGTCAACAAATCCATCCAGTGCATCCCAGAAATGTCGTTGATATTAAGGGAGAAGTTGAAAACTTCTAAAGGTTGGTTTTATTTATCCTATCCCATTGATATATTGGATTTCTAATATTGTACTTGTTACTAAAAAGAAAGGAACAATTCGAGTTTGTGTTGATTACTGCGATAGAAATCGTATGTGTCTTAAATACAATTATCCCACTCCCTTTATTGATCAGATTATTGATGAGTGCGTTGGGAGTGAGATCTTTTATTTTATGGATGGATTTTCTGGTTATAACCATATTAACATATTACCTTCTAATCAACACAAAACTACTTTCATCTGTCCATGGGGGACTTTTGCTTATAAGAAGCTCCCTTTCAGTCTCAAAAACGCTGGTGCTACCTTCCAGGGAGTGATTTCATATGCCTTTTGTGATATTAAACACATCATTCAACCTTATTTAGACGATCTACCAGCTCATTCTGCTAAACGTCGTAACCGTCCAGACCACCTTCGAGCAATATTTCTACATTGTAGACACTATAATATTCGTCTTAATCTGCATAAATGTGTCTGCTGTGTTGAATCTGGTCGACTCTTGGGTTTTGTTGTATCCAAAGAAGGCATCCGAATAGATCTTATGAAAGTAGAGGCTATTATAAATCTACCCCATCCTTAATCATTGTACCAATTGCAAAGTTTGCAAGGAAAAGCCAATTTTCTTCGTTGCTTTGTCCTTAATTATGCTGAGATTGTCAAGGGATTTACTCACTTACTTAAGAAGGGGATCCCATTAATTTGGGATGAAATCGCCCAATACTATTTCGATGCTCTAAAGAAAAAACTCTTTAGTGCTCCTTTATTGCACCCCCCCGATTACCACCGTGATTATTTCTTGTACTTGGTTGCAGTTGAAAGTACCATTGCCATGGTACTAGTCTAGGACGATGGCGATGGAAATGAACATGTTGTTTATTATTTGAGTCGAAATATTGTTGACACCAAAACTCGATATGCTCATGTCAAGAAGCTTGCCTTGGCAACAGTTCATGTTGTCCAACGATTTCGCCATTATATTCTTCTACAGAAGAGCACCGTGATTTACAACTGTAACTCCATGACTTATATTCTGACTTGTCAGTTTCTTGGGGGGAAATAATCTAAATGGATCATTATCTTGTAGGAGTTTGATTTGGAATTTACTTCAGCCAAATAGAAAAAGTCACTAGTTTTTGCCGAATTGATCTGCGCCCTTCCTTCTGGAAACACCTCCATTGATTTCACTTAGCAGATTCCTGATGAAACCTTGTTTCTAATCAGTACTCTCAACCCATGGTATGAAGATATTATTGTTTATCTTCATACCCAAAATTTCTTGTCCGAGTTGTCTCAATCTCATCGTCACTGCGTCCGGCATCAATATCAACCTTATTGAATTATTGGTGATACGTTGTACTGATTTGATGTTGATTCTGTTCGCAGATGTATAACACTTGAAGAGGTTGAACAAGTCTTAAATGATTTCCACTCTGGGGCATGTGGTGGTCACATGTCAGGTTATGCCGCTACTCAGAAGATCCTTCACACCAGTTATTTCTAGCCTTCTATCTTCAAAGATTTCATTTTGGCAGTTCAAAAGTGCCATGAATGTCAGGTATATAACCATAAACATCACACCCCACCATCACTCTTACACCCAGTTGTTACAGTCAGCCCATTCACTAAATGGGGCATTGATTTCATGACATGTAACCCTTGCTCGGCCAGGGGGCATGGCTATATCATCGTCGCCGTTGACTATTTTACTAAATTGTTCGAGGCGATGCCCACATATAATGCTGACGGTACAACTACCACTCAGTTCCTATTTAACCATGTGATAGCCCGTTTTGGCGTCCCTCAAGCCATTTTTACGAATCACATTTTCATCAGTAAATGATGTTAGAGCTTACTACTCAACTGGGACTTTGCCATGACAACTCAATTCCTTACTACCCATAGGCCAATGGCCAAGTTGAAGCGATTAATAAAGTATTAATTACTATGCTTCAATGTACCATTGGAAGCATAAAAAATATTGGCATCTCATGCTATTTTTGGCTCTTTGGGATTACCGAACCTTGGCTAAGACAACCACTGGTTGCACTCCATTATAGTTGGTAAATGTTTTAGAGGTGATACTCCCTATCGAGTGTGAGATTCCTTCATTAAAACTAGCTATCAAGCTACTCCCCGATACCTCACCTGAAGAGGAACAATTACTTTATCTCGAGAGGCTTGATGAAACTCGTCGTATTGTTGCGATGGTTATCGAAGCACAGAAAAAATGAGTTAAAGCTCATTATGATCAAACTGTTTCTCCACGAATTTTCGTTGAAGGTGACTTGGTCTTGTTGTATGACCAAGCCAACGATAAGTTGGGAGTTGGGAAGTTCGAACCTATGTGGCATGGGCCATAAATCATTAAACATGACTTGCAAAAAGGCGCCTATGAGCTGGTTGACTACAAAGGTAATGCGTTAGCACAACCCCGCAACGGGCTTTATCTGAAAAACTATTATGCGTGAGTTCTGTGTAATTACTTTTGTACATTAGTGTGTGAATTCATTACCATGCATTTTGATTTTTTGGTGTAATTTTTTGATTTGCAGACATGTTTCCTTTGCTTACCTTGTGTTCCACTCGATTCACAGATGTCATCAAACCATTATGTTGGTTTTGATGATGGTGCTTGTCATAGCACATAGAACTTATCTTCCGCATCTTGGGCACTCTTTGCCCCTAATGGTGAGTTGATCAATTTACAAGGTATTTTACTGGGATGAACAACCAATAATATTGTCGAGTATAATGCAATTATTGAACTGTTATCAGAAACAATTGCTCTCAGAATTAGAAATTTGGTTGTTAATTTAGATTCACAACTCGTTGTGCTACAACTAAATGGTCATTATTGAGTAAGAATTCCACAATTTTTGCACGTGTATCTATGTGTTTGATTGCTAGAAAGAAACTTTGATTACATTACATATCAACGCATTCCACGAAATTTGAATACATTAACAGATGCATTAGCAAATTATGTTTTAGATAGACATTTGCATCACTTATAAGAAAACCGAACACATCATCATGATATATGAACACATAAGTAGACAATAGAAACATGCATATGTGTGTGTGTGTGTGTATATTTATGTATCCCGTCTATCAAAGTTTGTTATATCAAAATCTCAAAAAAATAGTGTTTTGAGACACATGGCTTTGAAAAACCTATAACAATGCAGATAAACATGACTAGGAAAAGGCTATTCACCCACATGATGCTCATGATAGCATGAGACCGCTTTGATCACTCGGCCTAACAACCGACATAGTCTCGCAGATACTCCTACTATATGCCTCTAGTACCGTAGCGACACGTCATGTATAGTGGCATACTTTGGAATCCCCCGAGTAATCACTTCCAAGTTTTGCTCCATCTCTACTATATGATCTTCTCCTTCCTCGTATGGAGCTTCTTCCTCTATCTGGCATGCTACTCGCTGAGCTATTGGGGGAATTCTAGGATGTCTTTCCGGTCCCACATCTGCAAAATTATCACAAGTAAACTCTCAAATACACTTCAAAAAATCATAAAACTTGAAAAATTCCAAACAACAAGTTTTACCTGCATCGGACCACTGTGAACTAGGTGGTAGAGGAAGATCTAGATCTCCTCTGAATTTTGTGCCCACATAGGAATAGTCATCCACTATGATTAGCTGTTGGTGCAGCCAACCAAAGAACCATGGAGGGAAATGCATTTGTTGACCTCCTCCCCCTCGAGGCATGATCTCACTCCATTTGAGCAACCTCGAATCTCGTGGAGCTGGATCGTCCACCTCTACCCACTGGTATCGAAATAGGAGCACATGCTCAAAAAAGAATGTGACCAAGATTGATCAAAATCCATACTACTTCAAGTGTCCTGTTTTGCCTTGGGTTAACTATCTTTTCATGTTGACTAGCAATCCTTCACACCAATTAAACAATGTTGGAGCAAGACAATCCACTGCATATTGGAATTGTGATTTCGTTGCCTCATGCAACACCTGCACCCTAGCTATATGGGCCATGGTGTGTAGAATCGTCCTCAAGGGAATATTTTCGATGGTTTCTATCTTCACTTTCCCGCTCACGGTTGTTTCTGCACCTGGGCAATGCCTTTTGATCAAGGTATTGGTGCTCTCTCCTCCAGTATGAGCTCCAAAGAGTTGGACCCTCTCCCCTCTTCTGGAAAATCCAGTGATGAAGTAGATGCCAGCTACTTCTAGTTCTAGTTGTTGATCTCCAATGATGAAGATCTCATGATCAACATCCCATAATGCTATGAGATATTCTAGTAGCTCATTTTGAGCTCTGAGTCCCAGGGTCTGGAAGAACTTGAGTAATCTGCATTCCCTCAAAGTGTTAACACATTCATCTCTTTGGGAAGCTTGGTGGTCTTCCACCTCTTGGCCTCTTTCTTTCCATTCGATTGCCATATCTGTTGAAATATCCTGCAAATAACCCATAAACAATGTTTAGAATCCTTTCGATGGATCAAAATCCTGAAAAAAAAAATTAAGGAAGAAGATTTTTCATTCTATTTTTCACTCTGCGCCTAGCGTGACTGTTAGAATTATTTTCGTGCTGGAAACATGAGGGCCTTTTGGGCTAAGGGGTGATCAGTGTGGATCCGATGATCAGACTCGCGTTGATCGCCCTCGATAATAAAAATGAAAATACTCCCCTTAAGTAGTCAAAAACTCTAGAAAATGGAATGAAAAAGGTATGAAAAGAAAGAGAAAGGAAAAATCACTTACCTACTACTAACGGTTCGCGAAATGGTGCCCCGGATCTCCCACAATGCTTGCATGAAGAATTAAGGAAAATAGGGTAAAATACACTCCCCAAATTACTCATAGTGAAATGGTATTTTTTTTTTTTACTTTTTGTCTATTTATAAGTTTTCAAATACGTTTTTACCAATATTTTGTTATTTTTCTCGACATTGGTGATGTTTGGTTGTCTTTGTGCAGTTATAGGACCTTTTGGTGATAACGGTGATCATTTTTTACCAATTCAACGAGTTTTGTTTGATCTCCTTTTCGGACTCGTAAAAAATAAACGAAAAAGGAACCCCCCTGGAGTCATATTTAAGCTATTTTATAACTCTCGAAATATGAAAAGATCGTTGAGTACTTGTCTTTTATAACTCGTTAAATTAAATGAATTTACGTCGTCTCAGTATACATTTACCCCTTTTTCGGGTTGATATTGACTATTTACGAAAAATGAACACCTTGGTCGACATGGTCAAAAGGTTCTCTCGAATATTGTTTTCTACCTTTTTGGGTTCGAGAGACAGATTATGAAAAGGGACCTGATGGAGTTTTCTTTTTCATCTCTTTTTCAAACTCTCTAAATATGAAAAGACACCGAGTTACTCTTTCGTCGGACTCGTAAGACATCAAACGACGAAAGACTTGTCACCATGATGAGACCGAGTTTCTCCTTCCTGGGGCTCATATACTTACTAGGATGGATTCATTCGAAGAATGAACTTATACAACAAGCATATGCTATCTCCTTCAACCTTGTGATTAAAAATAATTGGGGTACTCACTAGAAATAGTGGGAAAAATGAAAGTGAATTATCTCTTGTATTGGTAGCATGTCGCTCTTGAACATGAGACTCATCTGTTTCTCGTGTCGGGTTTTGGATATCCTCACTCAATCACTTGTCCTTCTAGGTTTGGGTGATCCATTTTTCCTCTCATCTAACTATTCCACTTTGTCATCATGACCCTTGGACCTATGTTGAGTCAAATGCTGCCACACTCCAGAGTTGTGTCATCGATATGTTCAAGAGAAGTCTTATCTGTAGTTTACTACCTACACATTGTTTGACCTTTTGCCACAATCTTGGATCATACTCATTTATTCCACTTTGTTCCTTATTTCATATCAATGAAGAGGGAATCATTATGGCCCTCCTTCGACAATTCACTTCCTATCGACTTTATCTCATTATCCAAGAAGATGACCTAGAAACCCCCTTTTAGTATCTTAGAGCTTGCATGCCTTAATGGCAAGTTCTTCACATCCGACAATAGGTTTTCATAATTGGCCTTCGATTAGATGTTCGACTTCAAATTCATTTTCACATGCATGGATTGTACTATCATACCTTGAGAGCCATTTTAATTATCAGTGGTTTCTCTCATGCGTGTTAACGGTTCACATCATTGGCTGGTAATTAGGTGGCTTTCTAGCATGTTTGACTTCGACACGTTCATTCGCATGTTAGAATTCGTATTTTGATCGAGTTGGGATGGAGAACAAGAACCTGAGTTTTGTCTCATATAGCTCAGACTACGTGGAGTTATGTATTGTTCATGATTGTATACATGTTTCCTCTATACTGATGGTTGTGACCATACCATGGGACCTTATATCTATGATGATTATGATCCTTCTATATCAGGTGGTTGCATCCATGCCATGGATCTTAGACTTCTAGATGATCCTTTTCATTCGAATGGCTACACCCATATCATGGATCTTTTCACATGGTCCTTTCTATCTGGATGGTTGCGTCCATACCATGGATTCATGTTTGATATATATGACAGAGATATCAGATATGTATATGTATATGCGTCCTTGGTTTGCAAGTCTCCTGATGATGTTTGTTCTCATCCTTGCAAAAGCTCGTAAATCATCTCAATGATCACTCCCTATTCTACCTTCATGCTTTATGGGGTATCTGTTACACAGTATTTTGTCACACCCCTTGCACTTCCCTGTGTCATACCTCGAAATGCCCAAAAATTGAGAACTATGCACTATACCCATCCTGATATGTAGTCTAGATCCTCCCTAAAGCACTGATGAAAACATGCGTTAACCCTTTCATGATAAAATGAGCTCTTAACCCTAATTTTTGGGTCAACATGACTGTGACATTGCCTACTCGTGCTGATGGCAGGTTGCATCATACTAGCCCCGCACTGCCATTACGGTTTTTACCTGTATACTTGCGCTAATCCCTAAAAGGCAAGTTTTCCCAAAGATGACAAGAAGCTTTGTGATCTAGAGGCTTCGATAACAACGAGTTGGATGTTGTTCGTTGTGGATGTGTTTGAATTCTCCCAATATTTCCCTATGATCTTATCCTTATGAGCTTCCTCCTTGAGATGAGGACCTTCCCCTATATTTGGTTAGATCCTAACTCCCTCTCTCTACCTATATATTCATCCTCTTCCATTCCCAAATGGTTGGTCTCTGATTATTTTCACCCTTATGCTAAGATAGTTCCTACATGCTATTCATTTTGGCTTGGAGAAGGAGTGCTTGGAGAGCTTGAGCTTGGGCTTGGACATTCACTCAAGGAAGGATACCAACATGAAGGCCTGGGTTGTATGCTTCCTTTTTTGATTATTAATATATACAATTGCTGGTTCACTTTCCATAAATGCTTGTGTCAATGCTTAATTTATCTTAATGCTCCTTGATATGTTAAGTGGATTACATTTGATTATGCTTGTTTCACTTTTATGCTTTTTCGTGTCTTTGACCTCTTGTGCATGTATTCAAATGCTATGAGCAATAAGGATTGAGCCTGAGGAGCAAGTGATCAAGGTCTTCAACAAAGGAGTGCATTATAGCATCAGAGTGAGGTAGGTCTCCTTCCTCTTCTATTATTTTGATTGTAATTTAGGAAAGTGTCTTGTAGATTGTCTCGTTTTTTGCTAGAACCACTCATTGGGCTAGAGGGATCGTCTATGTCCATAGAGAGGATTTTACCTAGACAATACTAACATACAAAGCGGGTAGATGCCAAGTCCATAGAAGCCTCTACGTGTGATATTACTCCAGGTGATTATTTTATCATGGAGGTCCAACCATCCAAAACATTTGAGTTTTAGTGGCATCTCCCATCTCCAAATCTTATGTAGCCAATTAGGGAGCTCAAAAATTGTAAATGGGTTGGTGATATGCTTGTATATATCACAAACCACAATTTGTCTCTCGGAAGCATTGCCTTCCCAGGTCGTCATGTCTGTCTCATCATTGAGGTAGATTCCAGTGGCCTCTACTTGACAAATGTAGAGGTCCTATTCTATAGCCAATGAACCTGTAAGATCAATGTCCTCTGCCTAATACCAAGATTAAATATGAAGAGAAGAGACCCTATGAGAGACAATGTGAGAGAAATGAAGCATACCTCTACCGTGCAGATGCTAGAGAAGAGGAGAAGATAGTGTGTGTGAGCCCATAAGACCTTTTATGATGTGTAAGCCAATCATCGTCCTGTTTCTGTTACCCACCTCCCAGCAAAGACCCGCGAAGAGCCAATGTCAGTTTCTCATCATGCACCACCAGATATAAGAGGAGGAGGGTGTGATATTAGCTCCATATTGAATCCATTCCTCCATGTCCATGTAAGCCATGTGTTTTCTGCAAATTATCAGTGACCAAATGCCACGACCAATCAAACCTCTCCATAAAATTTTACAGATAAGAGCACGGTTGAAATATAGTGTATCGAGAATCCTCCGTCCCCCACTGTCATTGCTTTTTGAAAGAGTAGCCAGACGAGCAAGATGGAAATTTTTATGGTCACCTGTACCAAACCATATAAATCTAGTCAGAATGTCATCTATATTTTTAATAATGGCCATTGGAAACATGTAAAGGTGCATCCAGAAAATAGAAATGGACAGCAATACAAATTTAATTAATATTTGTCTACCCCCCATGGCCAGCCACCTATGGGACCAGTGATTGATTCTATTCTCAATTTTTTCAATAATCCATCCCCAATTCGTAATCTGGTAACAATTCAGTTTAATATTAAATCCCAGGTAGGTGAAACCAGAGTCCATAGGCCAGGTTGTGATCCCAAAAAGATGGAAAATATTTTTAAACTCACTCACATTCTCAAAATCTGTTATCAATTTTGATTTTTTAGAGTTCATAAATAGGCTAGAAGCAGATCCGAAAGAAACAAGGATGTGATGAAATCATTTCCACTCTAAGATAGAAATAGCACTGCCGAAAAGTAGATCATCCATAAAGATGCAGTGCATGACCTTTACTTGATAAGTCATAGTAATTCCATTGATCACTTCCCCGTCCCTATAATTGATAATCCTCTTGCTAAGCGCTTCCATGACCAGTATGAATAGTAGAGGAGATAGTGCGCACCCTTGTCACAAACCTCTGAATGCTTTGAAAAAAGAAGTAGGAGCTCCATTGATAATAATTGCAAAATTAGCAGAATTCACACATGCCATGATCCAGATGACATTCTGGTGTGAAATTCCAATTTTGAAAAGGATTAATCTCACAAAATCCCAGTCTACACAGTCAAAAGCCTTACTGATATCCATTTTCATTAGACATGATTTTTTTCCTTTTTCATTCTTACCGCATCTTAGATCTATCGCCCCTCAATAAACCCGAATTGTTTCGTAGAAATGTGAGTTGTCAAATACATTTTTAGCCTGACCACGAGGAGTTTGGAGATAATCTTATAAACAACATTGCAGAGAGATATAGGCTGATAGTCTCGAAATGTGACAGGGTTCTTGATCTTGGGAATGAGGGCGATAAAAGTAGCATTAAAGGCACCAAAGACGTATCCATTTACCCTCGATTCTTCCACCACATCCCGAAGGACTTTGGACATGATGTCAAAAAATGAAAGTATAGATCGACCCCCACCCATCGAGACCATGACTCTTGTCTTTGTCACATGCATGTAGTACACTGAGGATTTCTTCAATCGTAGCAAGTTGGCCCAAGATCCTATTCTGTTCATCTCGTACCATCCTCGACATAAGATTAATAAAATCCATTTGGTCCTGATAAGAATGGACCCTGTCAGTGAAGAGACTATTAAAATGATGATAAGCATCCTTTTCAATATCATATTATGTTGTATAAATTGAGTCCCCATCATATCCAATGCTCTAGATACCATTTTCTTACCTCCACATTGATGAAAATCTGTGAAAGAACTTTGTGTTCTTGTCCCTGGAACCCATGTTGACTGACTTTTTAATCTCCAAGAAAGTTAAAGTGATTTGTAAAATGCTCGCTTTTTAGCTTCCAACTCCAAAATCCTATACCGATGTGTAGCAGAAAGGAAGAGTGGGTGATCCGGGTCAGTGAGCTCCATGAGGGAATTCTCAATGGAAACCAAAATTCTGTGTCTCATTAATTTTCATAATCTTAACCCACTTGCAAACCTCATTTTTCAAGCATGTTAATTTGTAGAAAAAATTAGCCAAGGGACTTAACGATGTTTTGGACTCTCACCATACCTTGATAAAAATACTTGAGAACTCTGCATGCTCTATCCAAGTGTGATTAAATTTGAATTGTAGGCCCTTTCGGTCAGACTCCCAAGCCAAGGAGAGAGTAATTGGGTGATGGTATGATGCAAATGAGGGAATTACCAATGAAGAGAGGTCATGTCATCCCACTGCCATATGCTTTGTTAGGGTCCTATAATTTTTATAGGATTTCTTGATTATAACTGATGATTATTATATTTGAAATGTTGTAAATAATATTTCATCCTCCAAATTATTTCCAAGAAGGGGTCAAAAAGATAAAATGTGGTTAATTTTACATGATATCCTAAATATTTGAGTTCATTATGTCTATCCAAATTTCAGAGGAATTATGTATTATAACCAAAGTTTTTCACTCATGTCATAAAGGTAGAAAATGAAAAAAGGAATTTGTCGCTTGTGGTTAAGTCCCGTGCACCATCCAGCCGCCTGATCGTCACTCTGTTAGATCAATGGTCAACAGGGTTTTTTGGGCCCCCCTTACCATCCTACCTTTATTGGTGAGGGGGGTCCGAAAATCTGTTCTCCTCCCCACCAAAATCACTCTATGTGTCATCACCTTGCCATTTTGGACCCCCCCCTTCCCTTCGCAACCCGCTTACTGCTTTGACCCCCCTCCGAAAAAAACCAACCTCCTCACCTTTTCCTGCCATGTCCCTCCTCATACTACACTTGTATTCTTCCACCTAATCATATTTTCTCCAACAATGTGTCTCCACATTATCCCCCACCTCCCGCCTCCATGTAATATGTCCATTTCTTGGCCAAGTAAAACTATGTTTTTTCCCTACAAAAAACAATACTTGAAAACATGGTTTACAAACAATTAAAAACGTATTTCAAATACTGAAAGAGTTTTTTGTTTATAACATCCTCTTGTACAAAAACCTCTCTCAATTTTCTAACATTTGTTATGGTTTGGGAGATGCTAATGATTCTTTGAAGGCATATTTTCTAGAAATTTCTTGTTTCAGTCACCTTTTTGCAGAGAATATTGTGGATAATCAAAGATGAATCTTGGGAAACTGGACGAGGTTTTGGTTCCTAATATGCCAAGATACAAAATACTATCTCACTTTTCACACAAATATTAGGGATTGGGAGATTCACTCTCATCATTTTAGCCTATTTTTTCCGACTGCGCAATGTCCTGTTTTAGACACATTTTTGCAGAGCATATTGTGGATATTCAAAAATGAATTTTCAAAAAATGAAAGATGTTTTGTTGAAAACATCATCATTTACAAAAACCTCTCTCAATTCTCTAACATCTATTATGGTTTGGGATATACAAAGGTATTACTGGACACTATTTTTCATAATTTCGGGAGGAAAAAGCTCAAAGACAGTTAGTGACTTGGAGGCGACCTCATCAAATAAGAGTTGCTATTAAATTCGAATTGCTATTCTTTGTAACCATCAATCCACAAAGATAGTTCCAGCTAGATTCATTAGTTTTGAATTTCCTATATTTTAGTTCTATTTGTGCAAGACAGTTTGAGATATTTGTAAACACATCTTGATATTTTTTCAAGATATTTTAGTTTAGAATTTATATAAATACTTCATAGTTTGAAGTAAATGATGTTGATTATTGAATATAATTTCCTCTGTGAATTTTAATTCCTAGTTGCTGGAAGCATCAATAATACAAGGACATTCTTCATAGGATTCATGTGGTGTACGAATTGGTGATGTTTTTCTTTTGTTCATGTGTTTGATCATTGTCTCTTTTCTCTGTCATTTCTGAAAAGCTTAATTACATAACAGAAACTATGATGAATATGATATGTTACACAGAGCACCATATTCTGGCTATTAGTAATTTACATGTTTTCCGCTGAAGTCAAATTAAGGAATTCTTCATTGCTTCTTAATTTCTACTGAATCTTACATTTATGATGTCTCATAATCCATTTAAATTTCTAAAAGATCCAACTAGTGCAAACTAGCTTTCCCTGTGAAACTCCTTCAAAGTTTGATGCAGATCTAGTTAATCTTTAGACTCCATAGCCCAATGGAATTATAGCAATTTAAACAACCAAAAAGTCCAATAAAAAAAATCAGTATAGTAATAACTAGCCTAAAATTCACATCAAACATAGCTAAATTTCACAGAGAGTTCCCTCTCTGAAGCTGGCAGTGCTAGATCCCAACTTCCAAAGTGGTTTTGATTTTTTCCTATGTGTTTACTCCCTCAACCTCAAAAATATAGAAAGACAACATGCTCCTTAATAAAAAATCTATCTAACCGCTTATATTCCACCCGTCCCAATCCTTCCATTATACCAGGTGGGAATAATTTTGATAGGAGTGATATCGCGGAGGGATGATGAATGAAAGAGTGCCTTAAAGTATGCCTCAAAATAGTCAGACTTTTCCTTACGACCCCAATTTTCCTTAACATGCATAGTCAAATCGAAGATCTCCGGAAAAAATAAGTGAAAACATATCAAGCAATCTGAAATTCAAAACCAATTCTAAGAAGCCACATCTATCGGAGTAAGGAGCATACATATTTATGATATGAAGATGATTTTTGGATCCCCATTGGTGTCCAGAAAGAAGGATACCTGTAGGAGTCATATAAGACGTGAGATTAAGACAGGAAGGCTTCCAAGCCACCGCTAAACTGCCATAAAGACTACTGGAACTATGAGCACAAAGATGCCAGCCAGGGCACATTTTGAGAAGACTTTCCCAAGATTTCTCCTTCAGAATCATTGTTTCCTGTAACAAAATCACATAAGGGTGATGCCTATGAATGAGGATTTTTAGGGAGAAAGCTTTGTGACTGACCCCCAAACCTCTAATGTTGTAGGAAAGTATGATCATGGGGTAACCAAAGAGACGGGCTCGTCCGCTCTAAGGACCCAGTTGCCAGGAGAGGATGCAGTAATAATTTTGCCAAGAAGGGGCACGAAAGCTTCATACTGAGAGGCAGAGGTAAGGCAAGTTGATAAATTATTGAATTTGGTAGGCTTATTCTTGCGGGGGATGGATGGTTTTCCAACTGCAGAGGATGAAGAAGATGACACTTTCCTAACCCCATCGTGGAAGAAAGATTTATTGATAGACAGAGGCTCCATCCCAAAGGAGTCCGAACATGAAAGAGTCTCAAGTTCTTGATCCGGTGAGGAGGGTGAAGAGGGAGATGCAGGAATGAATTACACGTCTGAGGAAGGGGGGACCAATGGTCCAGTTGTTAATGGTGTGGGGTGCAGGTCCAAATTAGATAGTGGTAAAACCACAGAGGGTAAGGAAGAAAAAGGTGAAGGTGGATAGGGTACATCAGAAGCCTCGATCAATAAATCAACAGAAGAAAATTCGGCGGGGAAAGATGCACAGGAGGTGAGGAGAGAGAAGATCAAGGTAGAGGATTACCTGGAGATGTAGAGGGGGGATCGAGTGAGAAGGCTCCATTCTCTGCCCCCAACAATGACAGTCTGGTGCACCTCTACAGGGTGCATCAATCTAATTGAAAACGTCCCGGGCATGAATCATGGAGATGACCCGTCGAGTGGCATATCAGGCATATGTTTTGGATGCTCTAGTGGTCAATACCAATGTTGTGGGTAAATTATTTTATCCATCTGTCTAGAGCTCCCTTTGTCCCAATAATAGAAAATTTTGATGGAATTAGCGATGATAAATATCGTCGGGCGGGTCCAAAGTTTGAGAGGAAGGCCCAACAACTTGGCCCAAACAATCTTCCTTCGTGGAGTGGTTGTGAGTGGGTTGAATCCAACCTGCCAAGCCTGTAATAGAAGGAATCCTATACCTTCGACCCAAGGCATTCCAAGTATTAGTGTCGCGTCCTCCGAGCTGAGAAAGTGAAAACACACCCAACCGTTCTATAGCATGTTGATGCATGGGCGATATCTAAGTTTCGGAACCTAGAAAGAAGTCATCCACAATTTGATTTGCTCTCCTATAAGGTGTAGAAATTTCCACCTGCCGAGAAGGGCATGCAACTTAATTCTCGCGTGGTTTTCCCAGAAAGTCTCAGGGCTGAGTTGAAGGCACCCAAGAGAGTCTTTCACCTTCAATGATTGAGATGTCTTACTGTTGTGATTCTTATGGGGAGTGTTCAGGAATTCATCTGGAATAGAGGGCTCTACAAAGAGATCGGGAAAGTGAGAAGGAAGGTGGTCCCGAGGGGCATCACAGTGAGGAAAGGGTCGAGCGCGAGATTTAGTAGAGATGGTAAGAGCGATGAGCATCTCAGGATTGGGAGACGAGGGCTCCAACATGGTTAACAGGTGTAGGGGGTACCAAATGTAGGTGTAAGAAGTAAATAAGGCATGTAGAGGCTAGGTTACGGTCCAATGTGAGTAAATCTTGAGGAATATTTTCTCATGGTAATCGTAATTTAATTTGAAAGTAACTTTAATCGTTGAATTTTAAAAAAATATCAGCATCAAATGAAATGACTGTTTGGGGAGACAATCTGTTCGCGACAGATGATGAACTGTGGAAGAGGCAAAGAAAGGCCCTTGAGCACATACAAATGCAAATAACAATGTTGAAGTTTGCACTGGTGGTTATTTTTCAAGCATCCAAGTTATATGGTCCCATGAACCATATTTATTCATTTGATGATATTTATGACCTAAAGTTTCCCATATAAGGTCGAATTGTGCAAAATTGAAGTGTAAAAAATATCATGCGATATAAGTTTCTGGATATATGTTGTGTGCAAGTTTACTGATGTTTCAAGTGGTCTCACCACCCATCATCAGGGAAAAATCTTGAACCCAATATAAATAAATGTGTTACCTTTCTGAAAAGGCACAACATGGAATCTTGAACCCGATATAAATACATATGCTACTTCTCTAAAAAGGAATAACATGGATTGAAGAAAGGCTGGAGTTGAAGTGATTGTAAATGGTTTCCATCATATGGTGATTAAAGTTGACCAACAAGCATCCAAGTAGGATGTTATCATTCAAAGACACACATCTAGTATATTACTATACTAACACAACCACATTAATAAATGTGGTTGATATACACTGATAGGCGTCAATAGTATAGATTTAATATTAATATTAATAATATTATTTTTTTTTGTAAGCTGAGGTGTTACTCTTTCTATTACTGGATAGAAAATAAAACATTACATCATATCAAAAATCTTGCAGACCCGCCCACATGGGGAAACCGGGTGACTAATCCATCTATAGTTTTTTATAGCCGCCCAAAAGTAAAAGGCCCAAAGTCTGATAATCTTAGCCAAATAAACAAGGCAGTCTTGAGATTTCCTAATACTACTAGTCTGCAGAAAATACATATCTCTATTTACGTCATGCAAAAAACTATAACCAAAAATACTATTAGATCTTCTAAACATATCTCATGTCAAACAGTGTCCATTGCCGGTTGCTGACTTGCTCCTTTCTCTGCATCTTGCTGGTCTCCCTTCAGCAGCTGATGAATTGCGTCCAGCTTCTCCTCTTGCCTCTCCATCGCAATGCGGATGAAGCTTAATTCCCTACGCATGTCAGGGTTTCCCTGGGCCAGCTCAACCATCTCCTTAGCCACTTGCTCTAGAGCCTTTGCCAGCAGCCCCTTCATAACCCAATATATGTGCAAAGATTGTTTAAACAGTGACATTCTCCCCCTTGTATGCCCTGGATCATGAAGCAGGAACTCCCACTCCTCCATGTCCTCTTCAGATTGATCTTGAAGAGACTCCTCCTCCAGATACTGCATAATTCTTCTCACTGCTGGGTTGGAGTTACGCTGGTAGGCCCTTTCTGCCCGCCGGACCCTGTGATTCACCGTCCTCCTTGCCTTTTTAGCCGGATTCTTGTCCTGCCTGGAGTTCTCTCCTTCTTCCTGCGTCCTCCTATTCTGTCCCCGGCCCCTTTTCCTGTTCAGGTCCACGCCTCTGCCGGGGCCCCTCTCTCGTTTTCTCATACCATAACGTCGAAACTTAACCTCCTGCGGAGCAGGGTAATTCTCTTCCGTCTGTTGGTGCTTGTCGTCTGCTGCCCTGTCCTGAGAGAAAGACCGCACATTCCCCTCGCCCTGTGGAAGCTCTTCCTCCGACTCATCCTCGATGTCCCAGACCTTGATTGGCTGGTCATCATTCATAATTCCTTTTCCTTTCCTGCTCTTATTCTCATCAGCTGCATTATACTGCTCCTCTGTCTCCCTAGCTTTCTGTCTCGTTTCCATACTGCCCGCGGGACTGGCGCAGAGAGATCTCGGGTTCTCGGAAGCTTTTACCTTTAGATGTTGTTTCTCAGCAGCAATGTCCGCACTTCTCCAAATTGGGAAACAGCTTAGTAAGTGATCTTCCATCCCCATTTGGGTATATATCGATTTCCTATCCTTATCGTACCTCCTTGGCTCAGTTTTCGTTTGCCGCCGGTAGCTTTCCGGGATGACGATTCCCCCTGCCATCATTCCCTGATTAATTCCCGCTGTCAAAGGATCTGACAGACCGCTCCGACCTCCTCTAATGTCTCGCTCATTTATTGCTTCACCTCGGATGTCTTCCTGGGCCGTTCTCCACGCCCGCCGCCACTGTACTAGCCTGTGTCTTATGATCATATCTTTTCTCTGTCCCGTCTGATTTGGGATCATTACTCGGGACCTCCACGTCCTCTCATTGCTCCAGCTCATTGATCCTTGTGTTCCCACTTGTAGCTTGATCATAGTCTGATTTAATTATTTCTGCCAGGTCCTTCCACTCCCTGTGCCCGCAGACTGCTCTCCATTGATTATCCACCGTGCTGCCACGACCTTTACAGCCCCAGTTTGCCATGAAATCGGCCGCCTGGTTTCCTTTCCTTCTAACGTGGTTTATAATTTTGTATTCAATTCTTTTCAGAAGATCTGCGATTTCCTGGATAATTCCTGCCGTACGCCAACTATTTGTGACCTTCTCCCAATCCCGACCATTACTAAGCTTTTTCAGAGTCTCGACCGCAATCTGAGAGTCTCCAACAATTTCTAAATTGGTGTAACCGTTTCTTACAGCAATTCGCAATCCCTGGTGGAGAGCCCAGAATTCTGCCTCGTTATTAGTCATTTCTCCACCCCAGTCTGCGAAAATCCATCTTACCTGCTTGTTACTATCCCGGAAAATGCCCCCAAAGCCAGCTTCTCCCGGGTTCCCCTTCGAGGCCCCGTCGAAGTTTAATTTGATAAAATTTCCACTGGGGAAGCTAAATTTATCAGGGCTTTGAGTCCGCATATCCAATTGAGAATTCTTCTTGAAGTGAACCATCTCAAACTTTAGGTTTAACTTGTTCAGAATGCCCTCCTCAACCGGGTTGGCCTTCCAATCCTCTCCATCCCACTTTTCAACCAGGATTGTTTCCCGCATTAACTTGACTGCTCTTTCCCAGATTACTTCAGGTTCTTTTTCTGTATTTTGAAATACCCTGCGATTCCTCTCCTTCCATATCATCCACATTACAAACCCTAAGATGAGACTCCACGCTCTTTTGACCACTCTACACTGGAAAACCTCCTTATTCCATTGAAAGATCGTTTCAGTGAATTCGCTAGGAACTATCTCGGATTTACCAAATGCTCGTTTGGTGTTCATCCACAGCTTCTTTGCGAACGGACACTTAAGCAGAAGATGATTTCTGGTCTCCGTATCAGTGTTACATAGACAGCACCTCGAAGGACCATTGAAGCCTTTTTTTTGAAGTTGATCCCAGGTTAAAATCTTATTCTTAGTTGCAAGCCAAATAAATATGGAGACTTTTGGCCACCAGTTGCTTTCCCATATCATTTTCCAGTCTAGATCCTCTTCACCTCTGGTTTGGGTATCAGTTAAGAAATAAGCTTCTTTGGTGGTGAAGGAGCCCTTCATAGAATTCCCCCACCTAAGGATATCCTTACCTGTGCGGGCTCTAATTTTCCTAGATTCAACCTCTTTCCTGTAAGCTTCTTGATGATCTTGACTGAGCTCTCTATCCCACTCAGTCGGGTCAGTCCAAACTCTCCAGCTTCCATCTGGGTCATTAGCTTTCCAGTAGTCTCTAACACATATTCTATCTCCTGCTATTCTATCCCGAATTTGATGAAGCCTCTGAATTCGATTCATTCTTTCTTTCTGTTGCCACCTATCTTCCCAGAAGTTGGCTTCTTCTCCCCCTCGGATCTCCCAGAAGGTATGTTTTTCCACCAGATCTATGTTTTGACGCGCAAGGTCCCATATTGCTGACCCTTTAGGAGTATCTCTCTGATGTAAAATCTCAACTGTGGAGTCAGGCATATTATATTTGGTCTTCCATATGACTTTCCAAAGATCATTGCCTCCCCTAAGCCAGCGCCACCAGAGCTTAGCTCCCAATACTCTATTAAGAGTTTCAGGGTCCCTCAGCCCCAAACCTCCTCCCTCTTTTCTCTTAGTTACCTGGTTCCAAGAAACTAAGGCCCACTTTTTCTTCTGGTTAGTCCCTCCCCATATAAAAGTTCTAATGATCTCTCGGATCTTAGCACATACTCCTAAAGGGGCAGCCATTATCGACAAGGGATAAATGGGGATAGCTTGAAGGACCGCTTTTGCCAAAACTATCCTTCCTGCTATATTTAAGACTCTGAAGGCCCAATTTGCTACTCTGTTTCTCAACTTATCCAGAACTCCTTGCCAGTTTCTCATCTTTTTGGAGGTAAAGTCCAATAGATTACCCAAGTATTTCGTAGGCAGTTCTCCCCTCTTGAAGCCTAATAATCTTATAAGATGAGTTTTGACCTGCTCCACTGTATTAAATATGAATATACAGGATTTATCTCTGTTAATTTCCAGACCCGAAGCCTCAGCAAATAAGTCCAGAATTTTTTTAAGCTGTCTTACTTCTTTAACCGTTGGTTCCCCGAATAGCATTATATCATCAACGAATTGTTGATGAGTTAAAGGCAGATTATTTCCCCAGAGCTGTAAACCTTTGATTCTGTTTGCTTCTCTTTCTTTTTTAATAAATCGACCCAGACCTTCAGCTGCTAGGATGAAAAGAAACGGAGATAATGGATCTCCTTGTCTAATCCCTCTAGAAGCATTAAAAGTTTTTGAGGGAGTACCATTAACCAAAATAGAAAAATTTGGAGAGGAAATCAAGCTATGTATCCATCTAATCCATCTCCTGTTAAAACCAAAACTTCCCAACACTTCTTCCAAATAATTCCAATTAAGCCGGTCATAAGCCTTCGACAAGTCCAACTTGATCATCATACCCTTTTGCTTCTTTGTTTTTAAAGAGTGAATAACTTCTTGAGTTACAACCAGCCCATCAAGGATCTGTCTACCTTCAACAAAACCTGTTTGTTCAGCAGATATTAACTTGCCCAGAAGGGGTTTTAATCTCTTGGCGATCAGGGATGTTATAATCTTGTAAATAACATTACACAAGGCTATGGGTCTAAAACCATTAGCATCTTCTAAATTATCCCCCTTTGGAATTAAAGCATAAAAAGTAGAGTTAATGGCAGGCCATACCTTTTGGTTCATCCTGGACTCTTCAATCAAATCGAGGATCTCTTTTCCCAGGAAGTGCCATCCCGCCTGGTAGAAATCAACTGTGAAGCCATCCGGGCCTGGAGCAGTGCCTTTCTTCATTGCTTTCACCGTTTCCTCTACCTCCTCTAAGGTCACTGCTCTCATTAACGCCATATTTTGGTCCTCTGTGACTAAACGAGGAATAGCTGAGCAGATCTCCTGAATTGCTCTCGATCTATCCGCTTGAGGTTCAGTTAGGATTCCTTTATGGTGATCTATTAGGACTTGTTCTATCTCAGCTTGTTCCACCACTCGATTCCCATTCCTATCTTTGATGGATAGAATCCTGTTGCTCTGTCTGTGTTTGATCATAGCCTGATGGAAGAATTTAGTATTCCTCTCCCCCTCCCTTAACCACTTTATTCTTGACTTTTTCCGCCAGAGAACTTCCTCCTGCTTTCGTCTTTCTTCTAGCTTTCCAAGGACTACCCCTTCTTCTCTAATGCTTTCCTCAGTTCTGCCTTCCACTATCATTTTTTGTTGAAGAGATTCCATTTCTCCCTCTAGCTTTTGTTTTTCTTCCATAATGTTGCCAAATTCTTCCTTATTCCATTTTTTAATTCTACCTTTCAGCTCTTTCAGCTTCAACTGGAATGTATGCATTTTTCCTTTGCCTTGCACTGTACTTTGCATCCACCATTCTTCAACTTTCTTCATGAATTCTGGGTCCCTTAACCAGAAGGCTTCAAATCGGAAAGGTCTTTTTCCACGGTTCCTTTTAATATCCACCTCGAGTCTAATCGGCCAATGATCAGAACCCAGGGATGGTATGATTTTTGCTTCAACAAAAACATCCTTATTCATGATAGCTTCTGAAACTAGGAAGCGATCAAGTCTTGAGGCAATTTGATTTTTGCCCCCCCTCCTGTTGTTCCAAGTGTGTATCCCGTTGATAGTCTGGATGTCTACTAATCTTAAATCCTCTATCATTTCATTAAACTTATCCATAAAGTGGTCCACCCTCCTTATCCCACCTTTTTTCTCTTCTAAGGATCTGATTAGATTGAAATCACCTCCTATGATCCAAGCAACTTCTGGATATATTCTTCTGATGGTTTTCAGACTATTTATAAAGTTTTCCTTTTCCCCTGGGGAAGGGGGACCATAAACCCCTGAGATGACCACCTGTTCCTTCGTACCTACTATCCTACCCAGGCCAGTAAGGACTCTACTCATGCTGGTCCAACTTTCTAAAATGATATCATTAGGATTCCACAAAATTGCAATACCTCCCGCAGAGCCGATAGCGTCTTGCCCCATAACTTCGTATTGCAGTTTATTTTTGTCCAATATTCTTTCAAGCTGTTGAACAGTAATTTTTGTCTCCTGTAAAATCATAATGCTAGGCTTCTCCTTTTTCAATTTTTCTTTCAGATATCTCTGTTTACCTTTACTATTCAGGCCCCTAATATTCCAACTGATAACAATCATTTAAAACTTTTGGTAGGAAGGGAAGAATACCTCTGACAGAGGTATCACTTTACCTGAGTTTATCAACGTCTCTCCCACAGTCTGGATGGTTTCACTCATCGTTTTTCGACCTCTTTTCCTACTATTTTTGCCAGAGCCGTCCATTCCCGCTTGTCCATTCCCCTGTTCATTTCCTATCATGACCTGCTGATTCATGTTCTCCCCTTTTTTTTCCTTATACTTCTGAAATGCTTCCTTATACAGCTGTTTCTGTTTTTCAGGAATAAATCTGTTATCTAGATGTTTCCATTCCTGGATTAGCTGTTTCATGATTCTCTCCTCTTCCACCTCAATTTCTAGTTGGTTTTCCACATCCATCTGCGATTGTACTTCTGTATTTTCTGTCTTTCCATCGGTCTGGGTCTCAATGATTTTTCTTAAGTTTGCACCTTTTCCTTTTTCCTCACTTACAATTTCCATTGGTGAGTTTCCGGGGTCTTCGTCGTCCTCCAGATTCACTTCATAGTCCTCATTCTCGTTCTGCAGCACTTGGAACTTGTTCTGACTTGTTGTTTGGCTGGGTTTATCTTGTGAGTGGAATTTTGGACCCTCTTTGCTCTGCTTCCGTCTCCTTGTGACCTGTTGAAAACCCCTGTCCGCCTCCTCTACTTTTTCTGAATTTTTTTGGGATTCCTCTTGGTTTCTCCTTGATTCCTCCTCCTTATTCAGCGGGCACTGCCGGTATAGATGGCCATATTCATGACACCTGCGGCATCTAAACGGTATATGTTCATAGTCTATTGGCTGTTGCCAGACTTCATCATGATATTCTAACTCAATATTTTCTGGGAGGGGTTCTGCCAAATTCATGTAGACACAGATCCTTGCGTATGAAGTATATTTACCTCGTTTCGTATTTTCCGCAATTTTAACAAAACTCCCGATTGAGTTCCCGATTCCTTCTAAGATTTCAGGGTCCCAGAATTCGTCTGGCAGCCCAAATAATCTAACCCAGATTGGGGCGTCGAGCATTTTTTCCTTCTCTGGGTTGTATCTTTCTTCCCAGTATTTCATGAACAGGCCTGCATTGTTCATGAAATATGGGCCTTCTTCGAAGATCCTATTCTTGTCTTCCAGATTCGTGAAGATAGCTGTGAAAAACCCTTTTGCTCCCAGTTTCAGATCTATATGGCCTCTTGGTCTCCACCTTTGGTCGATCCATCTGTACAACTCTTTCTCTGATGGCCAGTACCCTATGAATTTACATATCAGGGCATGGTCCTTCATATAACAGTTGTATTCCTCCAGTTTGTTGCAAGGGATGACGTATCTCGGTTGTTTTTGTGCCCTAGGTAAGCATTTTCCTCCCATTCTTTTCTGCCATAGATTACCCATCACTGGGGCAGAGCTTTCCTTCTGATTATGCTGCATTCCACTTGCACTGGTCTCTCCTGCTACCACATTTTTGAAGGAGGGGATCTCTCCCCTCCCCTTTGGGTTTTCCATTTCCCCCTCAGCGCTCGCCTCGAATTGTTTCCTCTGACTTTACTGCTGAAATCTCGTTGCCTGAGATGAGGGTATTTCGGGATTCTATTCCCCGCTGCGATCTCTTCGGTCTCCCTCGCCCTCTCGACCGCGATAAGCCTCTGTCAGCCCCGTCTGCTGCGCCGTCTGCAAACCCTAGCAGCGCGCATCGCCTCCCCAGTCGGTGTTGGTCCCACTTCCCAGTTTCTTAATAATATTATTAGTAAATATATGATTATAATAATAATATTATAAGAACCCTTATTATTTTATAAAATATTATTATAATATTATGCTGATATTACTGATATTATGATAAACCCAAGGGATTAATATTATACACTCAAGGGATTATTACACTCATTATTACTATTATAAATCCAATTGATCAATATTATAAACACAAGGGATTGATAAACCAAAAGGATTAAAAATATAAACCTAAGAGATTAATAAACTCAATAGATTAATATTATAAACACAAGGTATTGATAAACCAAAAGGATTAAAAATATAAACCAAAGAGATTAATAAACCCAAGAGATTAATATTATAAACCCAAGGATTAATAAACCCAAATGATTATTTAATATTATAAACCCTAAGACCATAAACCCAAAGTTTAATATATTAAACCCTAGGATTATAAACTCTAAGATTAATATATTAAACCCTAGAATTATAAATCCAAAATTTAATATATTAAACCATGAGACTATAATCCCTGAGTTAAATATATAAAACCATAGAATTATGAACCATAAGAATTATAAACCCTAGAATTATTAAACACAAAGTTTAATATATTAAACCCTAGGATCATAAACTCTAAGTTTAATATATTAAACCCTAGAATTATAAATTCTAAAATTAATATTAAACCCAAAATTTAATATATTAATCCTAATATTAATATAATAATAATATAAAACCTTAACATTATAAAACCCATTATTATAAAACTTAACATTAATATTACAAACTTTAAGATTAATATATTAAACCCTAAATTTAATTATTAAACTATAGGATTATAAACCCTAAGCCTAATATTATAAACCTTAGGGATAATATTAACTTGTAGGATTAATAATATAAACCTTAAGATTAATATTATAAACCCTAAGATTAATATTGTAAAATCTAAGATTATAAAACTCAATATAATAAAACCCTACTATTAAAATTGTAAACACTAATATTATAAACCCTAAGTTTAAGATATTAAACCTTAGGAATATAAACACTAAGATTAATATTATAAACTCTAATATTAAAAACCCAAGTGATGAAAATGATAAACTTAAGGGATTTATATTAAAAACACAAGAGGTTATTATTACAAACCCAAGAGATTATTAATATTAATAAACCCAAGGGATTGTTAATATTATAAACCCAGTGTATTAATATTATAAACACAAGGGATTGATAAAATCAAGGGATTAAAATTATAAACGAGTGATTAATAAACCCAACCAGTTAATAGTATAAATCCAAGGAATTAGTAAACCCAAGGAATTATTAATATTATAAACATAAGAGATTATTAACATTATTATAAACCCAAAGTTTAATATATTAAACCCTAGGATTATAAACCCAAAGATTAATATATTAAGTCCTAGAATTATAAACCCAAAATTTAATATATTAAATGCTATGATCATAGACACTCAAATTAATATATTAAACCATAGAACTCACAAAAAAATATATTAAACCATAGAATCATAAACCCTAAGTTTATTAAGCCCTAAGTTTAATTTATTAAAATTTAGGACTATAAACCCTAAGTTTAATATATTAAACCCTAGAATTATAAATCCCAAGATTAATATAATAATAATGTAAAACATTAATATTATAAACCTTAACATTAATGTCATAAAACTTAAATTACAAACCATAAGATTAATATATTAAACCTTAAATTTAACATATTAAATCCTAGGATTATAAACCCTAAGATTAATATTATAAACCTAGGGATAATATTAAACCCTAAAATTAATGTTATAAACCCTAGGTTTAATATTTCAAACCTTAAGATTATAAACCCAATATAATTAATCTTTAGATTAATATTCTAAACAATAATATGATAAACCCTAAGTTTAATATATTAAACACGAGGAATATAAACATTAAGGTTAATATGATAAACCCTAAGATTAATATCGTAAACACTAATACTATAAACCCTAAGATTAAGATATTAAATCCCAAGAATATAAACACTAAGATTAATATGATAAAACCTGACATTAAAAACCCAAGGGATCAATATTATAAACCCACAAAATTTATATTAAAAACAAAATGGATTATTATTACAAACCCAAGAGATTATTAATATTAATAAACCCAAAGGATTAATATTATAAACCCAAGGGACTATTAATATTATAAACCCAATGAATTAATATTATAAATTCATGGGATTGATAAAACCAAGGGATTAAAATTATAAACCCAATAGATTAATATTATAAACTTAAGGGATTAATAAACCCAAGTGATGATTAATATTATACACCAAAGGGATTATTAACATTTTTTTTTGTAAGTTAAGTAGGACCTTTCTTTCATTATTTCATAATTCAAGAAGATGACATCATGATTGATTCTCCATGGCCTCAACTTGTCCATTAGGAAACCAGGTCTGTTGGCCATCGAAAGGCGTTATAATCCAACTAAAATCATAAGTCTTTGAGTCTATCAAATTTGTCTTGGTAGGCTTTAATGTCTGAAAGCCACAAGATGTTTTTCATAGTAACTCTAGAGCTACTTATCAATATGGAAAACATAAAAAACTATTCAAAAAATGGCATAACATAAAACACTAACTAGTCCTCAAAGGACTCAGTAGGTGCAGGAACTTTTGTGCTAGACCCTGGGATTTCAGAGTAACAAGAGCACCAAAGGTGTTGTTCGATTTGTCCTAGTTGGACATTATGACACTGGACTTGGAACTGGACAAGTTGAAAGTCTTTCTAGATCTCCTACAAGGTAGGATCAATCTGCATGTATTCAGAGGTGTGCATGATGGCTTTGGACACCATATTTTTCAACATCCAATACAGGTGGATGGTATGTTTCTATTGGGTGAACCTGCCACGAGTATTTCTTGCGTCAGGAACCAGTTACTCACATTCATCTTCCTGTGCCTCCTCCTCAACTTGGTGAGTAAGATCAACCTCCCAACCTGCTATAAGTTGTCAAACCTATTTCAGAATTCCCCTTGCATAAGCATACACAACGTCCTTGTTATGCTGAGCTTGTGATTTTCGTCTACATTTCTTATTAAGAGGAGGATTCCTCTCTCGTAACCTAGGAGCCCCTTTTCCAATTCCGCCTGTGGCCATCCACCTTCGGTTCTCCTTTCACGAATTTCGCTCGAGTCATCTCTGACATAGTCACTTGGAAAACAATTGAGTCTCTGAGCCAGAACTATGTCCAAATAGCCACCCACACCACTGCGAATGGGCCGCCTCACACGTAATTGGCACCTGAGACAATATTCAATAGTAGAAACAATATTGATAGAACATTAGTCCCTGGGTAATGGAAAATAATGTCAAACAGACTAGCCAACCTCTATCAGTGTTTCCTTCCTTGCGTTACCACTGACTCCTGAACCATTACGCGAAGTAATGAAGTTTGGAGGAAAGACACAATGTTCTCAAATGAAGAATTCTCAGCCCCACCGTAGGCCACCCTCCAATTTGGGACATAACAAATATATATGAAACTAGAACAACAATGAGACATAGCATATTTAGCAGCCGCGAGGGCTTTTCATAAATCCATTCATACTCGAAATAATTTCTTGCCAAACCACCCAGACAAAATCAAAAGATTCCCATTCTCTAGAGCAAGATACCATACAAGACAAAGACCAACTTTGAAAAAAATAATTCAGAAGAGAATGTATGCCCACGACATTCTCGTTATGCAAAACAACAATAGTAAAAACCAAACGAATCCTTCGAATTACCAAGACCATAGACCTAAAAGGAATATCCATATTTTCAAAACTTCGGTAAGAGAAAGGAAACAACACATACCTTTTACCCTTCACCTAGCTGTCGACACCAAATCCTCCCATCTGGTCCTAACTGATTGCAGACCATGCCCCCATAAATCTATCCTTGAGCTAACTATCATGCGGAGAGACAATGAATGTTATGAAACCAGCTCACAAAAAGATAGAAAAGATAGATCAACACCTTAGAATTCAGCATCTTCAAGGGGGAAACCTCCTTTACATTACATAAATGAATGATTCCTTAATGATTCAAATGACAAAACATCATTTCTATATATAGGAATCTAAGGAGTCACAATATAACCCAGCTGACCTAACAATAATAATATAAAGGCACAAAAATAACAATAGAGAGATTCTATGGGGCACAGTAATAATAATATGGGGACAATAAGGGCACAACAATATTAATAAGGGATACAACTACAATAGTAATGGGGTAATCACTGTATTATAGGGACCTAACATGCCCCTCTCCTTCAAAAAAGTGTTGTCCTCAATGCTTGAGTAATTCTGGATGCTTCTGTATAAAATTCTCATCCTCCCTTGTGGAATCTTCAGTGGATAAGTTCTTCCACTTGATGAGATACTCTGAAATTGATCGATTTTGTAGCTGTCGAGTTCTTATTTCTATGACTGCTTCTGGTTCCAATATAATTTTTCCTTCCTCATCAAGTTCTGGCAATATTGTTTGAACTGGGAGCTTGTCGTCTATAACCTTCTTTAAACATGAAACATGGAAAACTGGGTGCACTCGAGAAGCTGCAAGAAGCTCCAATTTGTATGCCATAGTACCAATCTTTTGCAACACCTTGTACGAACCATAATACTTTGGTGATAATTTATTATCCTTCTTAGCTTGCTTGAGAGACATTTGTTTATATGGTTGTAGCCATAGGAATACCCAATCACCTACATCAAAACTTCTTTCGCTGCGATGTTGATCTGCCTGTTGTTTCATTCTATTCTGCGCCAACATAAGGTTATCCTTTAAGAGTTGGAGGACTTATTGTTGATGCTCGATGTGATGTTCCACTGCTTGAACCTTAGAATTTTCTTTTAAATATGATGTGATGGATGGTGGCTGATATCCATATAGTTCCATAAATGGGGTCATTTTTGTTGTTGTATGGAAGGACGTGTTATAACACCATTTAGCCAGAGGCAACCATTTGACCCTTTGTGTCTGTTTATCAGATAAAAAGCAACGACGATATCCTTCCAAACATTTGTTTACTATCTCAATTTTCCCATCAGATTGAGGATGATAAGATGAGCTATGAGCTAACTGAGTACCAAGACAAGAAAATAATTCTGTCCAAAAATTTCTAGTGAAAATGGGATCTCTGTCACTTACAATAATCTTTGGGTTTCCATGTAGCTTTTGAATTGTTTCCATAAATGCAGTAGAAACTATACTGGCTTTAAATGGATGTGATAATGCACAAAAGTGTGCATACTTGGTAAGTCTGTCAACTACCACCATGATGACACTCTTTCCCTCAGACTTGGGTAAACCTATGATAAAATCCATTGAAACCTCCTCCCAATGTTGGCTTGGAATGGATAAAGGTTGTAATAGACCCGGGGTCTTAATTGTTTCAACTTTATTTTGTTGGCAAACCAAACATTCTGCCACAAACTTTTGAATATTCGATTTAAGGCCATCCCAAAAAAATTCCTTCTTAACCTTGTGGTAAGTTTTTAAAAATACTCAGTGCCCTCCTAAGGGAGAAGTGTGCAATTCCATAAGAATCTTTTGCTTGAGTTGGGAATTCTTACAGAGGTATAAGCGATCTTTGTACCATAACAAATAATTTTTCTAGCTAAATGTATCAGATATATTGGAATCTTGTTGTAACTTTCGAATAAGTGCCCACACTTCTTCATCATTCTTCCATTCCTCCCTTGCTTTGTTTATCCAATCTGGTTGGATAATAGAAATGGCACACAACAATGCTTCCACATCCTCATCCTTTCTTGAGAGTGCATTTGCCACCACATTTTGCTTCCCTTTTTTGTATATGATTTCAAAGTCATAACCCAACATCTTTGTGACCCACTTTTGTTGCTCTTCATAGGATAATCTTTGTTCAAAAAAGTATTTAAGGCTATCATGATCCGTTTTTACCTTGAACTGTCTTCCCATTAGGTAGGGTCACCATTTCTTAAGTGCATGTAGTATTGCCAACATTTCCTTCTCATAAATAGCTTTGTGTAAAAACTTTCCCTTGATTGGATGACTTTCAAAAGCAATGGGTCTTTCATCTTGCATTAAAACAACACTAATTCCATTTCCTAAAGCATCACATTCCACAATAAAGGTTTTTGTGAAGTCCGGTGTAGCTAAGACTAGTACTTGGCATATTGCCTCTTTAAGATGTTCGAAGGCCTTTGTTGCTTCTGGAGTCCATGAAAATGCATCTTTCTTTAATAATGTTGTTAGAGGTGCTGCTATTCTCCCATAATTCTTAACAAACTCGCGATAATACCCTGTCAACCCGAGAAATCCTCGCAGATGCTTTATGGATGTGGGGATTTTCCATTCCTTAATGGCTTTAATTTTGCTAGGGTCTACCTTAACTCCTTCATGAGATACAATATGACCCAGATGTTCCACCTCTTGTACTCCAAAGAAACATTTGGATCTTTTTTCATATAATTTTTTCTCCTCCAATAGTCGTAGCACCCTATCAACATGTTCAACATGATCCTTCCAAGAATTGCTGTAGATTAGTATATCATCAAAAAATACTAACACAAATTTTCTAAGGAAGGGTTTGAAAATGGAATTCATCAAACCTTGAAATGTAGAAGGTGCATTGGTAAGGCCAAAAGGCATGACCAAAAATTCATAATGACCCTCATGAGTTATAAATGTTGTTTTCGGAATGTCTTCAATCTTCATTCTAATTTGATGATATCCTAAACGAAGATCCAACTTGGTGAAGTAAATTGATCCATGCAATTCATCCAGTAATTCATCAATGACGGGAATGGGAAACTTATCTTTAATAGTGAGCTTGTTGAACTCCCTATAATCCGGACACATGCGCCATGATCCATCCTTCTTGTGCACCAATACTACTGGAGCAGAGAAAGAACATTGACTAGGTTGAATTATACCAGCCTCTAGCATTTCTGCAACCATACGTTCAATTTCACTCTTTTGGGCATAAGGATATCTGTACGACCTGATGTTTGGAAGAACACTTCCTGGAATCATATGAATAGCATGATCATGATCACGAATAGGTGGGAGACCTTTGGGAGTCTTAAATACCTTGGAATGATTGTCCAAGACTTTTTGGAGATCTAGAGAAATAGATGATTTCGAAGTGGAAACATATAGCAAACATAATTGTGCAATTACACCTCTTTGTTCCTTTTTTAGGAGATTTGTCATACCATTAGAGCTAATTATCTTTCCCAGTTTCCAAGCAATACCCCTTAATTCAACTTCCTTTCCTTCCACAGAAAATTTCATGAAAAGTTCTTGAAAATTAAAAGCTATTGTACCCAAGGATTGTAGCCATTGGACTCCTAGTACAACATCAACACCTCCCATTGGAATGGAAAGCACTGGGCTAGTCAATACATATTCTCCCATGGATAGCTTGATATTATGGCACTTTCCAGAGCAATTTATTGTTCCTCCATTTGCAACCATCACTTAACACTCTAGTGCTGGATATAGGAAGCAATTCAATTCTTTTGCTACCTTACAATGAATAAAATTGTGGGTACTTCCTGAATCAATCAACACTATTACCTTTTTCTTCTTGATTTGTCCTTCTATCTTGATGGTTTGAGGAGTGGTAATTCCAGCCAATGCAGTACAAGATATGGTTGGATTCATTTCTTCTTTATCTAGGCTTTGTTCCTGGAGTATATCCTCTTCTTTTGACCTTTCTTGCTCCTTTTCTTCTTCCTCTTCACAATCTATGTAGAATAATTTCTTCTCAGCACACTTATGACCTTTAGTGTATTTGCTATCACAATTGTAACAAAGCCCTTTTGCTCTTTTTTCTTCCAATTGTTGTGGTGTCAACCTTATTGGTTGTGGAAGACTAGGGGCAAGAACACTTCCATCTGTATAGTTGTGAGTGGTATGCTTCCTGGTTGCCATAATTTTGCTTTCCATTTTTCTTGTTAACCTGAATGCCTTCTCTAATGAATCAGGTTCCCAAAGGCGAACATCATGTTGGATATTATCCTTTAAAGTCCCTATGAACACATCAATCCTATGCTCCTCTGAAATATTTTTTATCCTTATGTTCAATTTTTGGAACTCCTCAATGTGCTCCATTATTGAACCCTTTTGTTTGAGACTTATCAATTGGCTGAAAAAAGTGTTGCTTTTTGTATCCTCATAATGTGCTGTCAATTCTTCCGTAAAAATTGCCCAAGTGATAATTTTTTTACGAGAGCAAAGCCATTGATACCATACAAACTGATTTGGTTCCAAATATAAAGTTGCAATATGTACCTTTTGTGTGTTTTGCACATTATTGAGATCGAAAAATTGCTCCATCTGTAATATCCATGTTGCAGGATCCTTGCCATCAAACTTCCTCATATCGATTTTTGGAATATGGTGGGTCTTCAATCTAACATTAGAGTCTATGAAATCATGACTAACATTTCTTTTGTTCGCATGATGAGTTTCCTTTACTACCCCTTCACCATTAGTAAGTATTTCTTGTAGAAAATTTGTCAAATTTGTCTTCAAATCTGCCATGTCTGTCTTCAAATTTGTGTTCAAATCTATCTTCAAATTGTCCATCTTAGCTTCCATGCCATTCATCTTAGCTTCCACACCATTTATCTTAGCTTCTGTTAGCTTTTGTGAGAGTGACATTTGTTGCACTTGGTCTTGTAATTTTGATATATCATGTAGCATTTCTTCCTCTTCTTCATGAGTCATGCTAGAGCTTTCAGGTTGCTTACTAGGTGTTTGCATTTTCTTTCCTCGAGGCATCAGTTACCGATAATAATGCTCTACTATGCCCTTTGAATTCCTTCAAAATAATTTTTCAAACCAAGCTTAAGCAAGAATTTAAAAAAAATCTACACACCTTTTTTCACTTTGTAGGAGCTTGATATTGCCTCTGATGTATCTCTGTAATTTTAGATCATCTAGTTTTGAAATTGCAACCTACAGTAGCCCTCTGTGTCCTCTTTCCAATTCCACTAGTCTGATCCAAATTGGATTCTCCAAGGAAGAGTTATGCCAAATCTCCCATAGTGACCTGATTATAGACTAGTTTAGTAGAGCGAACTTGTATGACGTGCCACGTGTCCCTGCTTCGACCTTTGGCTCTGAAAAATATACATAAGAAACTACAGTCCGTCCTCTTTCTGTACCTTCTTATGAAATTTCAATCCGATGCTCAGAGAGAAAGTTATGATGATTTTCCCCAGGTCACATGTTTGGAATGTAATTCAAGAGTCTGCAAAAATACCAACTTCCTCAGATCATATCTCCGCAAATATAGCTCGAAAAGCTCTGAAATTCGAACCCGAAGTTTAGTGAGATTTCATCTCAAATGGGTTTTTTTTTCACTTCTAAAACATCGCATAAAAAAGTTATAGTGAAAATTCCACGATGACCTATTTGGAGCAGCGAAACCCTAGAATCCAAAAGCTCTGATACCAAATGTTATGAAACCAGCTCACAAAAAGATAGAAAAGATAGATCAACGCCTTAGAATTCAGCCTCTTCGAGGGGGAAACCTCCTTTACATTACACAAATGAATGATTCAAATGACAAAACCTCCTTTCTATATATAGGAGTCTAAGGAGTCACAATATAACCCAGCCGACCTAACAATAATAATATAAAGGCACAAAAATAACAATAGAGGGATTCTATGGGGCACAATAATAACAATATGGGGACAATAGGGGCACAACAATATTAATAAGAGATACAACTACAATAGTAATGGGGTAATCACAGTATTATAGGGACCTAACAATGAAACACCCCACACCAACAATTAACCAGGCACTCAATGCTACCTTCTCTTTATTACTCTGTCAGAATGAGTTGTCGTCCTTCCACACCATGCACACACTGCCAACTATACCCTCACTCTCGCTCCACCTGCCATCGGTTTGACATGGCCTCATTCCTTCATAACTCATATTAATTACCATAATATTTGTACCGGTTGGGACTCCTGGCTAGATTGCACCCCGATCGGGGTTGAAGGGATTATTAACATTATTATAAACCCAAAGTTTAATATATTAATCCCTAGGAGTGTAAACCAAAGATTAATATATTAAGCCCTACAATTATAAAACTAAATTTAATATATTAAACACTAGATTATAAACCCTAAATTTAATATATAAAACCATATAAGTATAAACCCTAGGATTATTAAACCCAAAGTTTGATTTATTATACCATAAGATTACAAACCCTAAGTTCAATATATTAAACCTTAGAAATATAAATCCTAAGATTAATATTATAAACTCCAAGATATTAAACCCTAAGTTTAATATATTAAATCCTAATACTAATGTAATAATAATATAAAACATTAACATTATAAAACCCAATATTATAAATATTAACATTAATGTTACAAACCTTAAGATTATAAACATTAAGATTAATATATTAAACCTTAAGTTTAATATATTAAACCCTAGGATTATAAACCCTAGGGATAATATTAAACCATATAATTAATAATATAAACTCAAGGGTTAATATTACAAACCTTAAGATTATATAACTCAATATAATAATTATAAAACCTAATATAATTAACCCTAAGATGAATATTCTAAACTCTAATATTATAAACCCTAAGTTTAAGATATTAAACCCAAGGAATATAAACACTAAGGTTAATATTATAAACCCTTAGATTAACATTAAACAATAGGATTAATAATATAAACCTTAAGATTAATATTTTACCCTAAGATTAATATTATAAACCCTAGGATTAATATTATAAACCCTAAAATTATAAAACCTAATATAGTAATTACAAAACCTAATACAATAAATGTTAGTTTTTGTAGCATAAAATAGGTGTTTTAGTCTCTATTTATGTCTAAGAGACTAAAGAACACAATATCTCCAAAACCCAGAAGCGGTTTTGCGAGATAAGACTCTAAAATGCCTTAATTCAATTAATTAATCATCATTTAAAATTTTCCTAAGTCTAACTTAGGAAAATTGTTTAATTAATAGTAACTATTTAAAGAAAGGTGATAAATCTTTATAAAATCACATGGATTGCATATGAGATGATCTTATCCATTGATGAGGATTTACTCATGGTCGTCGGCGAGACAACAAGAGATTATAAGAGCAGGACGACGAGGATGGAGACAGACACATCTAGTGAGAGGAAGAGAGAGTTCCTTGGGTAGATCGAGCTATCCAGTTGTCCTAATTCAGTGTAGGAAGAAGATTTTGAGCCAGAGGAGAACAATAAAGATTAAGGAGTAGAAGGAGAGATATTCCAGAGGAACTTTCCAGTTCCAGAGAGGAAGCAATAGAGAGGCCAAGTTATTCCACTCAGAGGTTGCGCAGGGGTTACACAGGAGCCTCAAGGAGGTAGTTTGATTCAATTGAGGAGAAGGGTGATTTGGTGCTAGAGGCCGTGGAAATTTCTAGAAGGCCAAGCAAGTCACTTCCAAAGGCAGAGTCAGCCAAGGCATCATATTCTGAGTAGTTTTACGAAGAGTGCAAGTAGGGCCTATGCAAGCACTATGCAGAGGCTCACACAGGGGTATTTCGAGTGGCCCCGTAGAGCTAGTTTCTGGAGCTTAATTTGGTGTGGAGTGAGAAAAATTGTCTCAAAGATATTTTTTCCAGACTGTTTGCTGGGGGATTGCAAATTTGGCATCCATATATATGTACTCAAATTTTGTTGCTGCATATAATAAAAATAAACCCTCATCTTCTACACTGCTTTTCCCTTCGAGGTTTTTTCGGGGATGTTAGTCCAAAAATATTGGTGTCATTTTTATTGTGTGTGTGCATCTATTTCTTCAGTTTCTAGTGTATTTTCTTAGTGTAATTTTATTATGAAGAATTGTAGTGGGATTTATTCGTTGCTTGCTGTAACAAATAAACTGCATAATTAATCAATTAAAAGAACAAATTTCCAGTTGCTACATTTCAAGGAAATTTCACATGGTATCAGAGCATTGAATATCATATTAGAGGCTTAACAACGAGAGGGAGAAAATGTTGTAGTTCAGAGGGAGTTATGAATGAATTTTTTTCATACCCCTGTAGGCCACCAAGAAATGTGAATGTAGAGGTAGGGGATTGATTTTCAATTTGTAGCCGAGAGAAAATTTGATCAACCTCAATTGAAAATATTTGCATGTGTGGATTTTTGAGATAAAGGGTTCTGGTGAGTGGATCAATACGTTTGTTGAGAAAATATGGTTACAGTTGATTTGAAACAGGGTTTGCAATAGCAAATCAACGTTGGGTGGAAGAGGAAAGCACACACAATAGGAAACTTCTAGTTTTTCTCAAAGGGTTTCCAGATCCAAGTTTAGGAGGAAATCCACAAATTCTGGTTGCAGAAAGCCATGTGAGTTTGCTAGAGTATCTAGTTCGAGTTGCCAAGATTGCAAATCATGTGTCAGTTCCCTAAGCAAGACATTTGGAAGGCTGGTCGAGCAGTCTCAGTTAGCAAATGAAGAAAATACATTGAATGAAGAAGGACATCCGAAGTCAAGAAGAAGCAAATTTGTGCATTCTTGAAGGAGTGTGAGTAGCAGTAGCAATGTCACAAGGAAGAGAGGGGGATTTCAATTTTATTTTCCCAATTTTGAGTTTCATAGGTATGGCCACAATAGAACTTTGTGATCAAGATAGGCTTGATGGAGCCTCTAACTATGGCATATTGTTAAAATTGGAAACTAGGGCCAAACTCCATGTGGGTCAGCTTATTTATGGCAGCCGATATTTTAATTAGATCCCTCTCGTCGAGAGGTGTAGGATTGATCTAAATATCATCCGATTCCGATAAGTATTTATGGAGATATGAATTTATTTTGATTATGGAATTATTACCAAGCTGACCAGCAACTTATGTAGGCTCAAGAAGCACAAACGTCATGTCTATTCAACCTATATGTTTTTGGTATAAATAGAAGAGGATTTGATGTCATTTGGACACACATTCTTAAGGTGATCTCCTCCTCCCCACGTCTTGGGTTTTTGGAGGAGTGAGACACCAAGAGTAATACGCTAGCCTAATAGTGATGCCCTAGCCGTAGATTGATCTAGGCAGCAATCAGAGCTCACTGTTTTGGAGTCTGAGTTACTGGTAGAGGGGCCGAGGTCACTTGGAGGAAGGTTGAGTTTGATGGGAAGTATTGTGGATCTGTTTGAGGGCTAGAAGAGGGTTGTTTTGGTCGGCTAATGGAGGGCCACAACTAGTAGGGGTAGGTTGCACGCCTAGCCTCCCAAAACAGGACTATGTTGAGTTGTTAAGGGCTGCCATATGCCCAGAACAACAGCTCACAAGAAAGGCTTTACTCCTTGCCTAGGCCGCAATAAATTCAAGGCTGATTTGTGGGTTGAATGAAGGGTTGTTGCAACAAAAACAAGCCCTAACCAATCACAGTAAAGGACAACAGGTGCAGAAGACTTGGAGGGCAACATGTGGGGAAAGCGTTGGGTCATAGTTCATGACCAGACTTGGATCAGTTCAATGGGCAGCATAATGATGATACAAATCTGTAGCATAATGATCATGCACATTAGCAAGGGCAGCAACATAATGATGATGAACGTCTGTAAGGGCAGGATGCACATCAGCAAGGGCAACAGCATAATGATAATGCACATTTGTAGCATAATGATGATGCACATTAGCAAGGGTAGCAGCATAATGATGATGCACATTAGCAAGGGTAGCAGCATAATGATGTTGCACATCTGTAAGGGCAGCATAATGACGATGCACATTAGTAAGGGCAGCAGCATGATGATGATACACATTAGTATGGGCAGCATGATGATGGACAAGATCATGGACATGAAGGGCAGGATGATGATGGATAAGATCATGGACATGGACAGCATGATGATAATCATGATTAGTGCAGTGTGGTGCAGTATGCAGTGGCGCAGCAAGAGGACCAGATGCAACACGATGATAGGTGAAGGAGTCACCTTGGAGAATCAGTTGAAGCAGAATGTCTTCAACTGATCTCATCGTTATAAGAGATAATCTATGCTCAGATCTAGATAATTCAAAGTGTTGACTGCTATTGTAAATGTACTATCTCTCCCTCTCTCTCTCTCTCTCTCTCTCTCTCTCTCTCTCTCTTCTGAACTATGAAGAACGTAAAGGAAGAATTAATCAAGGGTTTCCCCACATTGGGGTTTGTCCCTGGCTTGCGCCACATCTTGTGTCCTCTTGTCTTGGCTTGTCTTCTGTGATTTATATTCATGTTCTATCTGCAGTTTATCTTAATGCTGATGTGATTTCTAACTGTGAAAATTTAAATAAATTGCTCTAGCATAGAACATACCTAAAATTAACACATATGGAAGGCCAGGATGAACTTCCTACTAGATGAACATGATATGAAGACGTATGCATAGAACATTGTAGTTGTACCTACAAATCAACAAAAGAATAGTTAATTGTAACAAGTAGATGGCCAAAGCTAAGAGGATTATTCTTGATGGGATTTGAGATCATATTGTTCCACATGTTGCAAATAAGAATACTCCAAAGGAAATGTTGGATGCCATCGCAAAGCTTTATCGGGATACTTTTGAGATCTAGAAGATGTTTCTGAAGGAGGAGCTAAGGGCTACAAAAAATGCACAAGGGTGAAGGTGTTACATCCTATCTCTCCAGGATTTAAAGTGTTAGAGACAAGCTTGAAGCCATTGGAGAAAAACCATTAGATAGCGATATAGTCATAACAACTCTCAATTGTTTCACCAAGGATTGGCATACGCTCATCCAAGTTATTTATGGGTGAGATACACTACCTAGTTGGGATCATATGTGGAGTAATTGCACTTAGGAGGAGATGACTACCTAGTGTCCCAAGAATAATAAGGAAAATATGGGGGAGAAACAAACAACCAATTTAGTGAAGATAGATGAGTTAACCTTCAGGATGGAGGAGTTTGCAGTGATAACAACCATACCTCCAAATGGAGGAGGAGAATAGTCTTAAGAGCTATTGGATTAGGCATGATCCAAGGAGGAAAGAATCAAAAAAGTTTTTCTCCATGGATCATTACCCTTGCGAAAAGGGCCCACACTATTTCAGTAGCTATAGGATTAGTGTTAGATGGCACAGTTAGATCTGGAGAGACTGTTGCAGAGACTAGTTGCAGTCAATTACTACATAGGTGCAGATACTAGTTGTTGTCAAAGATTCAGGAGATAGTTTCAAAGCCAATATAGGGACACTAAGAATCCATAGGTTGATTCTCAATTGCAGTAGTCGCAGAAACAACATGAAATTAGATGCAAGGCAAAGCAGAATTGGCAACAATGCACGAGGCTCAGTGCAATGCCAAAAGAAACACATATGCAAGATGGTTCAATTACAAGGTTAGTAGATGAATCAGAGTATGTGCAATAGTTTGATGGGAATAAAATCTATGTTGTTATAGATATCATACATCAGTAGTGTGAGGGAAAATGTTATGGGAGAAGATAAAACACCTTCCTCACTAAGAGGGAGTGTTAGTTTTTATAGCATCAGACATGTGTTCTAGTCTCGATTTGTGTCTAAGAGACTAAGGAACAAAAGATCTCCAAAACCAAGAAAATGTTTCATGAGATAAGCCTCTAAAATGCCTTAATTAAATTAATTAACCGTCATTTAAATTTTTCCTAAGTCTAACTTAGGAAAACTAGTTAATAAATATTAAATTAAGGAAAGGTGAGATAGCTCTGGAAACTCACACAGATTGAGTTTGAGATGATATTAGTTATTAATGAAGATTTAATCATGGTCATTGTTGATCCAATGAGAGATTATAAGAGCAAGATGATGAGGATGTAGATAGACACATCGAGTGAGAGGAAGAGCGAGTTCCTTGGGCAGATTTAGGTATCCAATTACGGTGATTTGATGCAAGAAGAAGAGTTTGAGCTAGAGAAGAGAAGCAGAGATTGAAGAGTAGCAGGAGAGAGATTCCAAAGGTGATTTCCAGTTCTGGAGAGGCAACAACACAGAGGCTGATTTATTCCACTCAGAGGCTATGCAAGGGTTGTGCAAAAGCCTCAAGGAGGTAGTTTGATTCAGCTAAGAAGAAGGGTGATTCAGGTGCTATAGGCCATGAAAATTTCTAGAAGGAAAATCGAGTCACTTTCAGAGGCAAAGTTAGTTAGGATGTCATATTTTGAGCAGTTCTAGGAGTATGAACAGGGCCTGCACAAGAATTGTGCAAAGGGTTATGGATGGGTACTTCGAATGGCCCAATAGAGCCAGTTTATGAAGCTAGATTGAGTGTGGAGTGAGACAAATTGTATCACAAATATTTTGGCCAGACTGTTTGTTGCTAGATTTCTAGTTTAGCATCCAAATTTATGTAGTCAAATTTTGATGCTACATATAATAAAAATAAACCCCCATTGTTGCACCAAATTTCCCTTCAGGGTTTTTCCAAGGACATTAGTCCAAAAATAGTGGTGTCATTTTTATTGTATGTGTGTCTTGTAGCGGCTAAAACCACCCTCCAAAATTATGCCTTAGCTTCGTTTTGGAGCCTCCCAACCAACCATCCTTAGCAACATGCCTTGCACTATCAAGTACATAGGCTTCATTGATTTCAGTAGCTTGCCAGCCTATGCATGTCAGTTTTCTTCACTCCTTTCACAAGCTTCCATTCTGGACTCAAGTTAGTTGCTCGTTGAGCATCTCCCTCAGAAAATTGCACAATTCTTAAGGGGAACCAACCTTCCCTCCAGAAATTGTGCAAATATGTTGGGCTCAGAAATTGCGCAATGCAGTCAGACAGGGTTCCTTGAGAAAATTGCGTAATCTAGCCCAACACTAAAGCTCAGCCCAACAATTGCGCGATTTTGGGAGGCAGTGACCTACTTAGCCCAGAAATTGAGCAATGCCTGATAAACAGTCAAATATGCTCAGACAAGAAACTGCGCAAATTTCCTTCCCAGGCTCGCAGACCGATGCATGTGCCTTCAGGTTCACCAGTTCTCTCTAGGACCGAGCAAAGTTGATTTGCATGCGTGAGCTTCTTTTCTCGAAATAGAAAAATACAACATGCAAAAGGCATCCCTAGGTTTCAAGGATCTATTTTTAACATCTGGAGGTTACATGCAAATATCATTTTAGAAACCTCCCGCCAAGTGTCACTTTTTCCTTGATTTGTGGCATGCGTGTCATAACCTCGATCTTATCAAAAATTATGAACCGGACACTGGAGAGTTCATTCCTCACACCGATCTTGCAGCTCTGACATCCCACATCACATCCAGGAGTCTTAGGCACTTTCAACTTAGTGTTTCAAGGTAAGTCTGCTTCTCATGTCTTGCATTTTTCTTTTGTCGCTTTTTTCGTTTCGCTTCGTGTAAGTGTGGTCTAATTGATTTCAATTCATGCTTGTTGTCGTTTTAATATATGTTAGCTTGTAGAAGCATTGTTTCAGTTTTCTTTCGCATCTCACTATTGTGGCATGCATGACACTTTTTTTGCACCGACGGTCACTGTTGCGGTGACCCGATTCACACACATGCATGTCTTCCCATTCTATGAATCCTGCACTTATTTTTTGCATGCATGATCATTCACTCTTGTTTACACTCAGTTTCACCATGCATTCAAACTTCTCATGTTTTCAGTGGCCCGTCAAAGGGTCTAGGCTGCCTTGGCCCAGACCTGACCTCACCTGGCTAGAATTGCACATTTCTGGAAGTGAAGGCCCTGCCTTCCCTCCAAAAATTGTGCAATTCTGGACCAACACTAACCTTCAGGCTTGCATTGCGCAATTCTGGGAGGCAGTGCCTTGTTGGCTCCAGAAACTGCGCAATGCAATTTGCTGGTTTGCATGTCACTACTGATTGAAATTGCACATGCACAGTTTCAGTCCTCAGCAGGCCAAAATGGATTGTGCATTGCATAGTTCCAGTAGTCAGCCAGTCTCCCAACAACTCGGACTATGCCTTGCACATTTTTGGCAATCAGTCTCCCAGACTCTCGGTGAAAATTGTGCAATCTTCACAGACAGTCACATAGGTATGTTGCATGTTAGTCCTCTAGTTTTTTTTGGTTTTTGATTGACATATTGCTTGTCATGAGTGTTTCTATGTCTCCAAGTACCACATGTGTTCTTCTACCTCTCAACGACACGAGTACAATGGATTCCAAGAGAGCAGAGTCGAAGACACCATTCAAAGCACAACTGGGGATGAAGCCGATCAAGTGTCTATGAACTTGCCTATCTATGAAGACATCAAGTTGTTCATGGAAAAGGATATCAAGATGAAATGGTAGCGATATCAAAGTGAGAAACACCATCACTATCAGAAGAAGGGAGCACACCTGCATGCGACAAATGCAAGAGGAAGGTTGTTGACAATGCAGAGGCGAAACAAAGTTGCAAGCTCAAGCAGATACACTTGTGATGAAATCATCTTTGGAGATTGAGGCTATGAGGCGACGACACGACAAGAGGATCGTGTGAAGGTAGAGAGAGAAATAGAGAAGGAGTTATAGGTGTTGAAGAGAAAACTCAAGGAAAAATAGGAGCTTCATAGACAACAGAAGGAGTTGCAACGACAACAGACACAACAGGAGGCGCAACATGCACAGACTGGTGAAACTGCACCCATACAGGGTACGGACCCATCCAGCAGCTAGCATGGCGCAGATAGGGTGAGCAGTGTTGTCGATCACATGCAAGAGTATTCACGAGCATGGATTTCATTTTACGCATGCATGCAATCCCACCCAATTGGCACACTCACCGAAGCGAAGACAAGAAGCAAGTCCGACTGGAGCTGAACATGTATTTCGACAAGTTGATGCACATGGTCACCAACACACACTTAGAGATCAACATAGACACTATGCATCGGTATGCTGCTGGTCCATTTGCACTCAAGATGATCATGCACATGTTATCAGATGAGTAGGACAAAGGACCCATATCAGTGTACCCAGATGCAACGGAGGCAAGAGTTCGCTTTCAGCAAGATGTCACCATTGAGCACACATACACCATCATGGATGACCAAGCTTGGCATCAGTTTGCCACCGTCGATCATCTCGAGGATGTCGAAGAATTGGTCTTCCTACAACTGTCCGAGTCTTAGTGATGTCTTGTATGGCTTGCTCAAACCTATTTTGTCTCACATGGGTACATGTGCAGATTGTATGTAACATCTTGTCAAGTGGAAGTTCAAGTGTTGATAGTTGGATGTAACAGTCATAGAGTAGTTGAAGAGTCGTGAGGGTAGATGAATAGTCACAAAGGGGAATGTCAAGGATCACCCAACCCTTTGCTATATATAGTACCTCATAACTCATTGTAGAGGCTTTTGGTCAGCCAAGCTTCCGATAGGAGTATCTTAGAGAAAGCTTAGAGAGTATTGTAACGAGCAGGCGGTAGTGACTGTAACGTTCCATTATCGTGACTAGCGGTTGGTCATGGTTGTACTGTATGATTGGAACTTTCACTTCTTTATATAACATAGCCAACACATTTCATGCATATGTTGTTATTGTATTTTAGTTAACTTGTTTACTCTAATGATATATGTATCTATTTGATTACGCATGTATGTATGGACTCTTTCTGCATATGTATGTATGAATATTACTGAAATCTGTTATTGTTTTAACCATCAATTTGGATTGTTGGTTCACCTTCCTTCTAGCTTCTGATGCATCTTTAATCGTGTGTTCCCTTCCAAGATGCGTGTTTCCACAGGTTTCCAAGGGGCGCACTCATTCCACCTTCGGTGTGTTAGAACCATTCATGCACCTTCCTTGGCTTGTTGCGCATGTCACACCCTTTCTACCAACAAGGACATCTTACTTGCCACTATGCATAACTGCGGTCAAGGCAATACCGTACGACCCATTGTTGGGACTCCTCCACCAAACGATCTGAGGTCTAGTTGGGACTTCTTACTGGGGAGATCCCCTAACATGTTGGCAGGTCTAGCACCGCCAAAATTTCTTGTGCTAGAAGGAGGGCCTGATGAGAAGCTGAGTCCTCACAATCTGTTTTGAATCTTCGTACATCTATCATGGATACTATCAAGCTCATACCTCCAGGATTTTTTTCGCATGCCGAACCTCTTGACATCACGAGGGAGTTTGTTGATCTCCTGTCTGAATTGACATATGATGGTGAAGGCGAAGTAGCCTGGCCTGAGTACTTAGAAAACTTATATGCATTCCTTACAAACGAGTTCTATGCAGAAGAGGCCAGTGTGCTGCTTGCATACACACTTCGCGAATCCCCAATACGGTGGTGCTGGAGTCTGCCACCCAACAACGTGCACTCACTTGATTAGTTTTGTGATCTCATCGAATCTACTTTCCATCATTTTGATCCAGAACCTCTTGACAAAAAAATGTTAAAACAACGGAAGACCCCGCATAAATCGCCTATGTATTTTTAGGACCGTTCCATGTATTGCAACTTCAAAATCTGAAAAGTCAGATGAAATTCCAATATCTCATGGACAGATTTGAATATTGTCTTACCAAATCTGTCAATCCTAAGAAGAATTTCAAGCCCAAGCCCCATTCAGCATACTTCGGTGATGGAGCTATGCAATCATAGATGAATGCAGTCGTTGTCACAAGTGACTGTCTGTCGTCCCCTCATCAAATAAATCCACCACCGCAGAGTGATGTGGGAGAACATGCACACACATCTGTGGTGAAGTAAAATTATAAGTGCGGACACAAACAATTCCTCTAGCCCGATAGTGTGTCTAGCCACAAACAAGACATTCTATGGAAGATTTCCTTAGGTAAGAACCAATTAAGAGGGCATACCTCTTAGCACGATTATCCCTTTTAGTGATGGCCTTTCTTGCTGACTCTAGCTATGATGGGGTGTTAATCGCCCTAAGGAAATAAAACCCCTTTTTACCCAATTATTAGTCGTGGGCCTATGGTTATGGTCCTCGAATACATATCGGAATCATTAATCCCTTTATAATGCTACAATAATAGAATTTACACAAAACATATGTAAACCATGCCTTTTATATATTCTTCACCTATGCACGTTTTCCGAGGCATACCTTATCACATATCACTATCGCAATGGTTCACCATGTCATCGAAAGCGTAGTTGGTGCTTTTGCTTTATAACCCCGGGACTCATAACTTTATCGCAATACACAAAAAACACGGGAAAACCCGCTTCGAACCATAAGGTCGTATTTCAAAAATTATACAACCGCATCTATAACTCCGTCGAATCTGGCTCTCCAAGCCTCTCCACTGCGCTCTCCAATATCCACTTTCCCCGATCTCTGATCGTGCCCTATCGCATATTGGCGAAATTGCTTATCGGAGTATCGTTGTTCCATCTTCCTTCGCACTTGACCTCTGCGATTAGCGATTAATGACCAGATCTTGACCGTCGATCCTCTTTCCAATCCGACGGTTGACGATTCGTCACTTAATCGAAATCACTAAGTCTCCTCGCCCAGTTCCAATCACAACCATAGGTTTTCGCCAATGCGATATATCGGTGATCGCATATCGACATTCTTTGAACCCTGAGGTCCGCCCATATGAAACAAAGTTCCGATGCGATAATGCGATTTAATCTGGACTGTTGATCTATGAGATCTAACAGCTCCTATGCATTGTCCGTCTATTTCCTCCTTAACTTGATTTCGCTTGTTTTGATGGATTTACGCTTCATCCAGGGTTCCTGCCATACTTTGTTTAAGCACGTACAACTCTACATATATCAATGTTTCAATTATCAATGGATCGCCATCGATCCTTAAGTGATAGAGCGTCGATCAACACACTTATAAATGGGATTTAAATGATTAAGGCATATATACACAGCATGATTGGAAAATGCATAAATACACAGTTCCTCTGTCTCTCTCTCCTCTCTGTGTTCGCCAAATTCCGCCCAGATACATATATTAAATAGAATCATTAATGCAAATAGAATTCATCATTTCATATTGAATCACACCGTCCACACTCAGAATTAACTCTTTGTATATACTATATACACATAATTACATATTTGAGGCACTGCGACCCTCTCTGGCTTGTTTCTTCTAATTGGAGCCTCTGCTTTCCTAATCTGCCCATGGGCTTACAATTCCATCTTGAATCTTCTCCGTCTTCTTCCCTTTCAGAAAAGAAGGAAAATACATATATCTTCTATCTAACTGTATCCTTCCACAAATGAAGGGATAGACTATACATTTAGAAATCAAATCCTATCTAAATCTGAACAAACTAAATTACTTGGCTTGATCTCCACGCAGGGAGGATCACTTTCCATTTCTTCTATCTTTTCCTTAGTATTTGCAACAATATAATTACTTACATAATTTGAAATTAAATAACCAATTCTTCCTCCAAACTCTCATTAGCCACAACATGTGACCACACCATCACATTGCTGGCTAGGCCTAGATGCTCTTGCATCAGACTCCCAAGGTTAAAAATAATCATGATCTCCTGATCATGTACTTCTAATCTGTGTCCTCCTGGATCCCATACTTTGTTCGGTAGTCGGTCCTTGGTCACTGATGTTGTTGGTTGTTCTCTAGGTCTCCATACTTTATGCTGCATTTCCCCATTATCTATGCTCTCATGCTCTACTGCTGTCTTTTTCATATATCTTACTGCTTTTTGCTCAACATCACAATTTATACCAGGCTTCCACACCTTAATTTGCAATTTACCATTACCTTCACCTGTATCATTCTTTCCAGCCAATCTTCCTTTCTCCTTTTGTCCTCTATTTATTTGATTGGAATGTTGTTGTATGAGTCTCCACAACACATCAATTTCTTTGTCCACTTCACTACTCAGATGATGAATACTATTCTTCTACAACTAGATGTGTTCTTGCATAAGAACATCATAATCCATGTGGCAATACCTTCTCCATTGATCCTTTGCAATAATTCTAGTTCCTTCTTCTGGTTTCTCATTCATGGCTTCATCACTTCTTACTTCAATTTCCAGTATACTTGCAATTCCACAAATTTCTTGAAAACTAAGAATTCTTCCTGCTTGCTTAGGTACTTGGAATACTTCTTCCTCTAGTAACTTAATTTCTGCACCCTTAAGGATCATGGCATCATATTTGTCTGCTTCTGAAATGTCGTTTTCAGCATCCTCTTCATTAATAACTCCCTGTTGCATAATAGTATTCTTGTTACTATCATCCATTGAACTCATCTCCAGTTCAATAATTCCATACTGTAATTTCAACATCATTCTATCTTTCTGAGACATTCTAATCTCATCCTTCCTTACTTCGATCTGATCTTCATAATCAACTCCGTGTTTCAAATTGACTTCACATTTCCTTGTTTCTACATATAAATCTTCACCAGAATTATTCAATTCATTAAACACAAATACCTTACCTTGTTTCCTCATTATGCCAACATTTCTGACAACTTCTTTTCCATATTTTTCATCCATGACAACTTATTCATTCTCATTCAGTTCTGGTTGTACAGTCTGATCAATTATTCTTTGGTTTTCTTGCTTCTTCTCCAAAATACTTGACTCATGCCACAAATCTATCATCTCATTTGGAATTTCTCCCAAGATCTCTACACGATCTTTACTAACTTCATTGTCTACAACATCTGTCTTTAGTCCTTCTCTACTCTGGCTTTCTTCAAGGTCAATAATCTTCAATAACTGTTTAACATCTACCAAGTCCTATGTATCAATCTTTAGTAGTTGCTTTCCTTTGGTTTTAGTGCTCAATAGTTGTCAAATATATGCATAATTCTCTACAACTATGTTTAACAGTTGCTCTTTCCTCTGCATCACAAGATTATGTGAATTCCCTTCTTCTAACTTCTGAAAAATCATATCTTTGCTTTTCCTTTCACTTATGACAACATTAAACAGTGTCCTTTCTTCATTGTATCCTGCATTTACACACAAAATATTAGTTTCAAAACTATGAGACACCAAGGTCTCCTCAAATAATTTCATCATCAATTCTTCCAGTTGACTCCCACTTCCTGAATACACCCTAAGATTCTCCATTTAGTTTGTATTAGCTTCATCAGTTTTCCTGAGAAGACTCTTTGTTCCATATTCATATGAATGGATCTCTTCCTTTCCAAACACTTCTTTGATCTCAATAATTCCTTTGCTATCCTCCTTTTGATTTATCCTTTGCATGTCATCTGACTGGACATCTTCTTTCACTTGACTGTAACTTTTCTCCTTATTCTTCATATGGCTGTGGGTAGTCATCTTTCCACCTGTTGATATGACAGTTTCCAATAACTGTTTGTTTTCCCTCAATTTTACATGACCTACAAGCAAACAACAATTATCAGTTTTAAAAATGCAAAACCTTCCGTCCTCTTTTGATGCTTCAAGAACCAATTTTCCATCATAGATCTTCTAGATTTCAGCAGATCCTTCTTGTTGTGACTCCATTTCTTTAAGTCTTTCCTTCTCTAACAAATCAATATGAATTTCTTCAAGTTCCCTGAACTCACTTATCAGCTTGCCATTCCACCTCTATTGCAATAGCTTCCACTTGACCCGTTTCTTCGTTCTCCATCTGTATCTTCGGTCTTCACTTGTTTTTCTTTACAGGCCCTCTATTATTATATTTATTTCTGCTCCCATTACTACTAGACTAATCTCTTGTTCTTTATTCTGGTTCCAGTTGCTATACTCCTGCAATCTAATGCCTTCCTCAAATTCACTCTCATGTAGCTGATAATCTCTTTTAAATTGTTGGTTTCTTCCATCTTTATCTTACTGGATTAATACTTTTGTTTCCTTCATGTCTCTAAGGATATAACTTTCTTGTTGCTCCTGATATTCCATCTCACCTTCAAATAATCTCTTCTCAATTTCTCTGATTTCAGCATCATATTTATTAATGTTGTCTTCTGTACCTATAGTCACATCATTAACTGAAGAGTCTAAACATTTACTTAACTCTATAAATGTTTGAAACATTTCATCCTTACTATGCATGGTAACCATAATCTCTTCTTTATCAAGTTCTGAAAGCTTCATTTCTCCTTCAGGTTCCTTGAGCAATCTTTCCAAAAACTCTATTTCCATGTGAAATCATTCCAACAGTTCATCACAACTTTCATTCTCAGCTTCATTATTTTCCTGGAAATCCTCTTGAGTTATCATGTTTTCTACAATATCATATTGCAAAGTTATTTCATCAATTTCATCAGACAAATTCATTTGCTTACCTTCTTGGAATACCACTATGGCAATTCCATTAGACTTCTGGTTCATATCAACTTCATCTGATTGTCTTACACCAAACATAAATTCATCTATGAACTCTTTCTGCTGCAATAAATCAACACCTTCTTCCTCTAAAAGGCATTGTCCATCATACTTCACCTCAAGAGTTTCATTGTTGTTTATGACAGTTTCACCATACTGTCCATCATCCTCTACATATCCTACAAACATACACAAACTATGAGAATTAAAATCACAAGGATTAATTTTCTCATCTGCTTCCCTTGTCAACATATCTTCTAATTGTTTTGTACTATTCCAATAGTTCGTGAGATCTCCAGATGACCTCTCATTATCCTCTTCACCCAGAATTTCTCCATGTTTTGGTCTACAAATGGAAACTTCCATTTCTGCTTCTGCTTCTCTGAGGTTTTCCATCAACCACTTTACATGTCTTTGTTGTAGCCTTCTCTGCAAATTAGGCCACTTCACTAGCTTCTTCTTCAAGACCCAACCTAGTCTTTGATTCTCCTCTAGCAGCATTACTAATGCATCGAGTTCTTCTCTTATCTTAGCTATTTCCTTGTCAAGCTCTGCTTGACTTATCCGTTTCCTACAGATTGTTTGAGCACCCTTCTCCTTCATCTTGTAGCCTTCTTCTGAACCTTCCATATGACTTTTCATAGCCATCTTCTCTTATGTGTGAGTTCCTACACTTGCAACCAATCAACTTCCTTCTAAGTTGATATTCTCACCAAGCTTCTCCTCTGCCTGGTCTCCAAGTCCTCTTTCCTTAGAACTTGTACTGTGCAATCTTACTCTCTCTCTTTGGTTGCTACACTCACTACTCTTAAGGACTCCTCTGTCCCTATCTATTCCAAGCCTCAGCTAGAATGAGATTCTGCTACAATCTCTAAGAACTTCCAAGATTTCTTCCTACAGTCTTATGGCTGTAGTCCGGTGCCAAATTTTGCATTCATTTAACATGCTGCGAACTCTCGTACCTTTTTAGTCATAATCTTCATAAGAAAGACATCCTTTCTCTGGTACCACTTGATGGGGTGTTAATCGCCCTAAGGCAATAAGCCCCCATTTTACCCAATTATCAGTCATGGGCCTATGGTTATGGTCCCCGAATACATATTGGAATCGTTAATCCCTTTACAATGCTGCAATAATATAATTTACACAAAACATATGTAAACCATGCCTTTTATATATTCTTCGCCTATGCACACTATCGCAATGGTTCACCATGCTATCGAAAGCGTAGTTGGTTCTTTTGCTTTATAACCCTGGGATTCATAACTTTATCGCAATATACAGAAAACACGGGAAAACCCGCTTCGAACCATAAGGCCAGATTTCAAAAACTATACAACCTCATCTATAACTCTGTCGGGTCCCGCTCTCCAATCTCCGCTTTCCCCGATCTCTGATCGTGCCTTATCACATATCGTCGATATCGCTTATCAGAGTATGGATGTTCCACCGTCCTTCGCACTTGACCTCTGTGATCAGCGATCAGTGACCAGATTCTGACCGTTGATCCTCTTTCCTATCCGACGGTTGACGCTTCGTTGCTTAATCGAAATCACTAAGTCTCCTCGCCTAATTCCGATCACAACCGCAGGTTTTCGTCGATGTGATATATCGGCAAACGCATATCACCATTCTTTGAACCCTGAGGTCCACCCATATGAAACAAAGTTCCGATGCGATAATGTGATTTAATCTAGATTGTTGATATATGAGATCTAACGGCTCCTGTGCACTCCCTGTCTGTTTCCTCCTTAACTTGATTTCACTTGTTTTGATGGATTTACGCTTCATCTAGGGTTCCTGCCATACTTTCTTTAAGCACGCACAACTCTACATATATCAATGTTTTGATTATCAATGGATCGCCATCGATCCTTAAGTGATCGATGGTCGATCAACACACTTATAAATAGGATTTAAATGATTAAGTCATATATACACAGCACGACTGGAAAATGCATAATACACAGTTCCTCTGTCTCTCTCTCCTCTTTGTGTTCGTTGAATTCCACCTAGATACATATATTAAATAGAATCATTAATGCAAATAGAATTCATCATTTCATATTGAATCACATCGTCCACACTTAGAATTAACTCTCTATATATACTATATACACATAATTACATATTTGAGGCGTTGTGACCCTCTCTGGCCTGTTTCTTCTAATTGGAGCCTCTGCTTTCCTAATCTACCCGTAGGTTTACAATTCCATCTTGAATCTTCTCTGTCTTCTTCCCTTTCAGAAAAGAAGGAAAATACATATATCTTCTATCTAACCATCTCCTTCCACAAATGAAGGGATAGACTATACATTTAGAAATAAAATCCTATCTAAATTTGAACAAACTAAATTACTTGGCTTGATCTCCACGTAGGGAGGATCACTTTCCATTTATTCTCTCTTTTCCTTAGTATTTGCAACAATATAACTACTTACATAATTTGAAATTAAATAAAGAATTCTTCCTCCAAACTCTCGTTAGCCACAACATGTGACCACACCATCACATGGCTGGCTAGGCCTAGATTCTCCTGCATCAAGCTATCTCCAGTTTCCTTCTTCGAAAACCTAAAACAAGTAAACAACAGCAAACAACAACCATGATAATAGACAAATTGTAATTCAACCTACTTAACAATTCAAGAAGCATTAAGCCATAAACATGTGAGATGACACATTATGTAGGAAATCAATTGATAGTTGCATATATATTAAATCAAGAAGAGATTACAACCATTGTCTTGACGTTGTTTTTCTTCTCTGACAAAACCAGGTTCCCACACACTTCTGTTAGCATTCCATGGTGGCCTCAATAATGATAGTTTTAAGGCTCTTCCCTTTAGTCTTCATAGTAAACCAAATTTACACTTCTCCCTCACACAAAACTAGAGAGCTACAACTATGAATAACTCGCTGATTACTCCAAACTTAATTAGCACTAGCACACCAACATTAACACTAGCTTGTGCTTGGGAAAAAGGAGGTTTATATAGCATGAATGGATGCAAGATGGTTGCTCTTCTAATGGGAGAAGGTCTTATCTCTTGAGGTAGTTCCATCTTTATAGGGGAAAGGAGCCCAAACTGACATTCTCGACTTAGTCCAACCCAACCATTTACCAAACTTTTGTTACAAAGCTTCTATAGTTGGAAACTTCGGCTCCTTATTTAAAAAAAATTCTAAAAGAGGATTGGCAAGACTGGAACAAGGCTTAGTCACTCCAGTCGGCGTTAGGGGCAGTGTTAATTCCTGCATATTGGTGCAAGGAGGACATTGGTCATTAGCGTCGGTCTTGTAAACTGGGAAAAACAGAAGGGAAGCATGTAGGTTTCACTATAGAGGTCCTCCAAGATCATGGAACAGGGAGTACAGGGACAGGGAAAAAATGTTGTGTAGCAGATGCCCCCTAAAGCATGAAGGCCGAACTAGAGTGAGGGATGAAATGCTTTATGAATCAGTGCGGGGAACCAGAGTCTGTCATCTGAAAACATGCAAGCAAGTACAGATACATATACGTAACTGAAAACTCTATCAAATGATACATGAATCGTGGTATAGACGCAGTCATCGAGAGAATGACCATGTAAATGGCTCGAGGCATGGGCGCAACCATTCGATAAAAAGGATTATATCGAAACCAAGGTATGGTCGTAGCCATCCAATAATGAGAAGGATCACATATGATAACCCATGGTATGGTCGCAACCATCCTCTGAGAGAGGCATGTATATCAACATAATCATGTCACACCTCCTTGCAACCTGGACTTTTGTAATTTGACCCCAAGGTCTTGCGCCCCAACACGCCCTGGTCAAAGTACAAATTCCCACATGTGAATAGATGTGTTGACATCGAACATACTTAGAAAATTGCTTGATTACCAGCCAATGATGTAAATTGTTGTTGTTGGGAAAAGTATCCATTCGGAATGCCCCTATCCCACTCTAAGGTGTGATAGTGCCTTAGCAACAAACAAGGTAAACTAATTGAGTATTCTTCTTTATGAAATGTAAATGAGGAAGAAGGATGTAACTAACCTGTGTCTTCCGCTAGTTTGTCGATCCAAATCACTCCTCTCTTCAGTAGCTCCCAGCTTCTTGCTCCTTCACCGGCCCAACTTCACCGAATTCCTGCAAGATCACAAGAGAGAGAAACTACACAAAGATACAAATATACATTCATAAAAAGCTCAAGATCAGATTAAGCTAAACATGTAAGCATAACAAAACATCATTGGTACACAGCATGTAGGAGAAACTCAAATAGTTTATTGATAGAATAAGAAAGTCCAAGAGGAGATACAACCAAGTGAGTTCTGATCCAGCATATACCTCCCAGCAAAGGAATCCCTTCCTCTCCTCCAACAAAGCATAAATCACCCAATGTACTAATCTCAATCTCAAACCAACAGCAATTCTCTGCAAAAGTACAAAATTCCAGCCTCCTGAACCTCTGGGTGAGAGATCCATATATAGATGTAAGCAGAGACGATGAGTCAGCTTATGTTTTGACTTGTGGCTTCTCTCTGTCAGTTCTTGCTTCCACTTGGAGGTTGAGAGCCTCTTACTCATCACTAGTCGAATTCATTGAGGCAAGTGTCATTGGAGAAGATTCTGGAAGCTTCCAGGGTCTTTCCACCTCGTTGAATGAGTTTTCCATTTGTCATTTCCCGCTCAGCGCACCCTGGTAGTGCTTCCACCTGCGTTGCAGTGCACCTAGCCAGTGTAGCCTCTGCATTTCAACGCAGGCAGCTAGTGGAGCCTCTGAATTGATCCTGAATTGACTGTTTCTGAGTGGTTTTTGGTGGAGAACTTCTGGGAGAAGCTGTCATTGGTTGACCTTGTTCCTTTAGGAGCTGTAACAACATCTTTAGGGACTTTGGATCCCTTGAATTATGGAAATTTCATGCTTATAGCTGTAAGGCACAAAAATGTCTATAATAGTTGCCCCCTAAAGTATGAGGCTGTTTATCGGGTGAAATGCTTTATTAGGAGGATCCGAAGTTCATTCAATGCTGGGAGGAGACCTGTAATAAGATACAATACAATACATTATTTTTCATACTGTTTTCATGATCTAGCTGAGGTGGGCATTCCCATGCTCAACTTTATAAATTCATTTTGATGTACATAGGACAGACAATCGTCTGATGGTAGACTGATGATCCTGCTGAAATCATCGTCCTTTGGTAGGATGATTGTCTGTGCTGCAATGTTGTACATGTCAATGTCTTTATTTTTCCTGAATATATATCGCAGCCCGGATGGATGAAACTAGATTCGGGGTCTTCAAACTCGTTCGATCTTCACTCTAAGTACAAGTCGATCCATGTGAGAAATGTTCTGAAGTCGAACATGGAAAGACATCGCTTGATTACCAGTCAATGATGTAAACCGTTAACAAGCGCGAGAGGAATCACCGATAATGATAATGACCCTCAAGGTACTGCAGTACAATTCACGTGGTGTGAATAAAGGACTTGGCGTCGAACACCACGCAAAATCTTTCGGTCGAAGGTCATTGACGTATACCTGTCGCCGGAAGTGAGAAACTTGCCATTGAGGCATGCAAGCTTCAAAGTACTGAAGGGGGTGTCCCTAGATCAACTTCTTGGATAATGAGCTGATGTCGACAAGAAGCGATCTGTCAAAGGAGGGCCTTAATGTATCCCACATCAGTGACACGGAACGGAGCAAATGATTTTGATGGAGGTGAAAACGATCTGATGATATATGGTTCAGGGTGGCGGTCATGAAAGAATGAAAGATAATGTATGGTAGTGGATGGGACACGGTTGACTTCTCTTGAACATATCGGCAACACTTATGTGATGGATTGGTAGCATTTACCCCAAAGATGGATGGTATGGCGAGACCATGGCGATGTGACCGGTGAATGAAACAACCCAACCCGACTCAGGCACGGAGTGGAAGTGTCATGTTCAAGAGCGACTTGCTATCAATAAAGTTCTTTGAGTTTCTTCCCAATTTTTCCCCAGTCATTGCTGACCAGTACCTCTTTATTTTTGTCAAGCTTGAGGAGGATAAGATATGCTTGTTCTATAATTTGCCCTTCGGGAAAACCCATTGCTATGTTTTAACGAGCTTAGCGATAGTGAAACGCGTTCTCGTCTAAAGACAAGTTTGTCGCTATTAATGTTTTTTAACGAGTTTAACGACAAAGATAACTCGGTCCCTTTTCATTTTTAGAGAGTCTAAAAAGGTACGTAAAGATAACTCCAAAGGTCCTTTTTCGTCATCTAATCCCTTAAGTCCGAAAAGGTATAAAACAATACAGAAGGGATGAATTTTCGATAGTTTTAACGATCCGAACAAAACAAGCGCTCGATCTTTTTGTGCAATAATCCCTCAGGTCCAAAAAGATTAAAATCTAGAGGAGGGATAGCACTTCCAGTCGCTTTAACGAGCTGGAAGGCCAAAACTCGGCAATCTTTTCATATTTTACGAGTCAGATGAAAAGAGCTTAAAGAAGACTCATCTTTTGAGGAACGAGTGATAAAACGGGTTAGCAGCTGATTCCAGGTAAGGGTTGGAATTTTCCAATCACGGCAGTGTCACAAGGATGGCTAGTGAAATCACTCTTCGCAGTTGTTCCTCAAAATGGGTAAACAATCAAATGGATGTGAATGATCGGCCAATGGAAAAGTGGAGGTGACGGTGCAAACATGACCAAGGCTTTAATGGCTGATAATGTTACATTCACGGTGGTTATTTATCAGACGAGCTTAAACGTGGGTTGAAACACTCGCTCGATCTTATGTTTATTTTTTAACGAGCATGAACTATGTGCTAAAACTGCTCGATCTTATGTTTATTTTTTAATGAGCATGAACTATGTGCTAAAACTGCTCGATCTTATGTTTATTTTTTAACGAGCATGAACTATGTGCTAAAACTGCTCGATAACATGGTCTAATTTTGATTTATACCATAACTAGCTTTGCTCTTTTCAAAGATAGTACTGTACCCTCAATTGCTGCATCAAACTAGTTAGAAATGAATAACATTTGCTTGAAAATGAGATTAAAACCCTAATATTTCACTTTGAACTACGTAAAAAGCAATTAAAAAGTGTTTTTACTTCTCATTTTACCATTTTATTTGAACTTGGTTTGTTGGAGCTTTGGAGGTGCCTCTTCCCCCTTGATTTTCATCAGCTGATTTCGGGAGATTCTGTGGACGATTCTCGGCGCCGTCTGGACCAGGTAGGAGCTAAACCTGAGCTCTTTCATTTCATGGTTTCCTTTCTGCATTCTATGCTTGATTTCCTATTTTTCTGAGCCCCTGGGGTTTGATGGGGTCGCTCTGCCATCAGTGCACCTTGGGCACTCGAAACCTACGTTGAATGTCAAGCAATATAAAGGCAGTTTGACCTTCAATGCAGGTGGAACACTGTGCAAGTGCGTTGGGCGCAGAAAAGGATTTTGTTGCACAGTTTTTGATGAAAATTTTTGCCTCTTTCTCATCAAAACCAGGATCTAACTCATCTCATGTTTGTTTTTCAGAGATATTGGAGCAAAATGACCATTACATGGTGAGAACGAGAACATGAAGAAGAGGACATGATTGCCCTACATGATCCGGTTACGGTGAACGCGCTGCGGAACTGTGGTCTGCTGAAGTTCTTCCGCATCTCTAGCATGAGACAGCAGATCAACCTACTACAGTATTTTCTCGATGCTTGGGATCCTATCAACCAAGTTTTCCAGATTAGGGGCAAATCTATCCCCTTGACCGCAGTAGACATTTACTTCTTGACTGGCTTGTCGAGGCGGGGTGCCCCCATCTCTTTGTCAGGTTCGGCCCGAGGGAGTGACTCTGTGAGAGATTATGTCCGCCAGTATTGCAGGGAAGGATCTCAGCCAAGTAAAGACGGCAAGATCATTATCCGTGAGGTTGCTGACATGTCCCTTAGGTCTATCCTGTACACTATTGGTAGGATGGCCGATAGTGCGTCTCTTCATGTAGCCAACAGATCTTATATGCAGCATGCCTTGGAGTGCCTCCAACCGAAAATATTCAACTGGTCTGATGCAGTACTTCTTCAGATGAAAAGTCAGTTGACCAAGGTAAAGGAAGGGAGGTTGAAGAACTTTGGGTTCGGTTCTATTTTGACCACCTTTGCTTTGGAGAAGATACCACTGATGCAGCCACAGTACATTACACTCGACTTGCCTTCTCCTACCGAGCCACGCATGCAGAGATGGGTTGACCACATGTCTAGGCATGCTGGTCAATCTCAGATTTCTTTTTCCGATACCTTCTTCAGGTGGTTTGAGCATCAGGAGATGGTCTATTCCGAGTATCCATATGTTGGCATGGACTTCCGAGGTGATCCGGATTTAGTACTGCCGGACGGCGAGCAGTGGGGCGCTATTGGTAAAATCTTCGACCATATCACTGTTTACTGTTTTTATTCATAATGTCCTTGTGCTTTATTCTATCAAGACTTTAATCAAACTCATGTGTGCATGCAGATGTTGGTCCTGTTCGTCCAGTAGTTCGCCTGAGAGTGCCAGCCGCTGCCCTAGCAGGAGAGGCCGCCGGGAGGGTTATCCTTCGTGACCTTGATGTGGCCGAGACCCTTACAGCTGTGCAGGAGCAAGTTGAGAGCCTTACTCTCGGTATTCCAGATGTGAGGATCGAAGAGTTACCTTTACAGTTGCAGCGGCATACTACTGGTGTGCCTAGACGATGGACTCGTCTCTTACGCATGATCGCACAGGCTGTGACGTGCTATCACGAGCATCACTAGACTAGGGTGCCCCCTAGCATTTTGAGCTTTTGGGTCATGTGACCGATTTTGTCTTGGTTACAGAACATTATATGTAAACCATAAACAGCTTATATATATATATATTTGATTTTCGGGGTTTTATTCTGGTTGAGTTATGTGATCCACATGTACAACATTGATGATGTGTTTCTTTTATAAATGTCGCAAATGTCTATCTAACACATAGTTTGCTAATGAGTCGGTTAATGTGTTTAAGTTTCTAGAAATATGCTGGTATTGAATTAAATCAAACTGTCTTTCCAAAATCTTAACCCTTAGAAACATGCGATAAATGGTTGGATTTCGTACGGAATATATACCATTGAGTTGTAGTATTACGAGTTGTGAGTCTAGCCTGAAGATTAGTCGGCGTATACCATGAGTGGTGGCATCAAAGAGCAGTTCTATCAACGCGCTATACTCAGCGATGTTATTCGTTGATTGCCCAATACATACACCTCTGAAACTTACTAACTCGCCGCTTGGATCAAAAATGGCCCAGGCTGCGAAGGACAAGTTCCGCAAACTACGACTCGCTCCGTCGGCATATCCAACACATGTCTCCAAAAGGTTTGACATCTGCAATAAATGTAAAAAGGTGGATTACTCGACCAAACGACCACTTTAGCGAAAACAAAATACAACAAAAGCATATTGGTTACTATTTAAGCATAGTAACGCTTGAGGTACAACCCATTACGGGGTTGCGCCAGTGGAATTCCGTCATAATCCATTAACTCGTAGGCTCCTTTTGCTAACACTCGTTTAACAATATAGGGGCCCATCCATAAAGAATTAAATTTACCTGCTCCCAATTTATCGGATTCTTGGTCGTAAAGCAAGACCAAGTCACCTTCTGAGAAGACACGGGGTTTGACATTTTTGTCGAACTGCGCCTTGACTCGTTTCTTATGGGCTTCGTTAGCCAAAGCGGCATCACGACAGGTTTCATCCAATTGGATTACTTCCAAGAAACGGGCCTCTTCTCCTGAAGTTCCGGGGAGGAGATCGATTGCGATTTTAAGAGACGAGATTTCGCACTTGACTGGTAAGACTGCTTCCAGGCCATATACCAGTTGGAAAGGCGTGAACCCGGTCGCATTCCTTACCGATGTTCGGTAAGCCCACAAGGCTGAGTATAGGATTAGGTGCCACATTCTTTTGTGAACTCCGATCATCCTTTGCAACATACGCTTCAGGACCTTGTTGATCGCTTCAACTTGTCCGTTGGCTTGCGGATAATATGGGGTAGAGCTGTCGTGAGATAGCCCTAGCTTGGTAGCTAATTCAACCATCATGTGATTGCGAAAATGCGATCCATGATCCGTAACTATAGCCTGTGGTACGCCGAATCTGGCGACTACATGATTGAAAAAGAAAAGGGCAGCTGTTTCACCAGTGTTATCTAATGTAGGCATCGCCTCGGCCCATTTGGTAAAATAGTCAACGGCGACTATAATATACCCATGCCCCCGGTCGAGGTGGGATTACATGTCATGAAATCGATGCCCCATTTGGCGAAAGGCCCAACAGCAACTATTGGCTGTAAAGGTGCGGGTGGTCTTCTGGTTTTGCTATCAAAAATTTGACAAGCATGGCAACTTCTGACTGCGGTTATGCAATATTTGAACATGGTTGGCCAGAAGTATCCTGCTCGTAAGATTTTTTGTGTTGTAGCATATCCAGATTGATGCCCCCCACACGCACCTGAATGACACTCATTCAGGGCTTTTTCGGCCTCCTCATGGGTGAGGCACCTTCTTAGAACTGTATCGATACCACGACGGTAAAGCGTATCACCGACGATCATGTAGTCTTTTGCTTGGTATCGTATACGTTTTTGTTCAGAGTGAGAGGTATTTGGCCTGAATTTTTGGGTCTGGAGATAAATTATTATATCTCCATACCACTCATTGCTTGTGGATATCAGAAACAAATTCTCGTCCACGATTGATTCTTCGGATGTTTCATCGTTGGACGATGATGGGAGATCGCACAATAATTCTGCGAAAACTAGAGCTTTCTTTGATTTGGATTTTACGAATTCCAGATCAAACTCTTGAAGGATTGCTATCCATTTTGAATATTTGCCCCCCAGCAACTGTCGCGACAATATATAAGTCATGGGGTTGCAATCAGACAGAATGGTAGTTTTCCGAAAGAGGACATAGTGTCGAAACCTTTGAACAACTACAAGCGCTAGTTTTTCAACATAAGAATATTTACTTTCTGTATCATTTAAGTTTCTACTTAAATAATATATAGGGTGTTCAACTCCATCAACTTCTTGAACTAAAACCATTGCGATGGTTGTATCTGCTGCAGCCAGATATAGGTTAAAGTCTCTTTGATAATCGGGTGCGTACATTAATGATGCTTTTATTAAGGAATCCTTTAAAGCATCAAAGGAAGCTTGCACAACCTGATCCCAGACGAAGGGTACCTCCTTTTTCAAAAGACGTGTATAACCTTTAGCAAGTTCGGCGTAATTTGGAATGAACCTCCTCAGAAAGTTTGCTTTCCCTTGGAGTTTCTGAATCTGAAGCAAATTCGAAGGTGGAGGCAAATTGATGATTGCCTAGACCTTGCAAGGGTCGAGACGAATCCCATCCTTGGGGACTACAAAGCCAAGTAAACGACCAGAACTGACACAAAATACACAATTGTGCAGATTGAGTCGTATCTTGTAGTGTTGGCAACGTAGAAATATCGCTCTTAAATGCTGCGGATGATCAGTCCGCTTTCGCGAATGAGCCGGAAGGTCGTCGAGGTATGGTTGAACGATGTTCTTGATGTCATGGAAGGCATAATTCATTGCCCTCTGAAACGTCGCCCCTGCGTTCTTTAAACCAAATGGTAATTTTCTATATGCGAATGTGCCCCACGGACAAATGAATGCAGTCTTTGACTGGTCCTGTGGGCGGATATTTATTTGATTATACCCGGAAAATCCATCCATGAATGAAAAGATTTCACATCCGGCGCATTCATCAATTATATGGTCGATGAAGGGTGTAGGGTAGTTGTCTTTTGGACAAGCTTGGTTTACGTCCCTATAATCGACACACACTCTAATTGTTCCTTGTTTCTTCATAACAGGGACAATATTCGATACCCAATCGGTTAGAGGAACCGGGTAGATGAAACCAGCATGGAGAAGTTTTTCAACTTCTGCCTTAATGGCAGCGGCTTTCTTGGGGTGCACCTGCCTGAGCCGTTGTCGTACCGGTTTGACATCTGGATACATCTTAATTTCGTGTTCAACGATACTCGAGTCAATGCCTGGCATTTCATCATATGACCAAGCAAAGACATCTCTGAACTCGCGAAAAAGAGCGTTATATATTTCTAGTTCTGAAGGAGAACAACCTTTGCCGACATAAATATTCTCTACAACATTTGTTTTAGTTGAGATATTTATGGCTATAGTCTCTTCAATATTGGATAAGTTTCCCTCGGAATCCACCGTATTCACAGTATTTGATAGGAATTCAAAAACTGTAGGGTGATAAAGGTCATCTTGAGTATCTTCTTCATATTCTGGAAGAAGGGAACGATGGTGGCAATCATTCCATGGTGTCCCTTCAATCAACATTGATTGTAGAATTCCTTCGTCGGTTCCATGCACTCTCGACCAAGGATCTAAAGGGGTACCATATTCTCTAGACCTATCTACCCAAACGCTTGATGAGCGTTGATTTGGGTTCGCCTCCCATGCCAGAAACATTGATTGCTACAATATTTCTATTGAGATTGGGGGCAAAACCATTGCATGATCCATGTTGATATCGTCTTCTTAGATCTTCGTGGAAGATATCATATTGCAGGTACCTATCGACGCTACTTCCGCCAAGTCGATTGGAGGTGGAAGAGCGAAAGTTCCCATTAGTATAGGATCTTTTAGTAGGCCTACTCCGATATTCTGAAGCGAATGGGGGCTTCCATGGATCATGGGAATGCTTCTTGTAACTTGTGAACCATTAGGGAGGAAGTTTTGTTGGTCGACGATCGTAATCCCCCCTTGAAAAGGGAATGCAATCTTTCTAAAATAGGTCGACACAACAGCTGCCATGGCATAGATCCACGGTCTTCCCAGTAGGATGTTGTAATCAAGATTCCCATCGATGACTTCAACATCTATTTCTACTGTTTTTCCCCCTAGTTCAACCTTCAAGTTATTTAGGATACCATATGGGGTATATGTCCTTCCGTCGAATGTTGTTAATGTTTTCGAGGATCGCAACAAGGTTGGAGATCCTAAAGCTTTCCAGCAACTCATCGACATAATACATGTAGATGCCCCCTCATCAATAATTGTTCGATGAACAGTTTTGTTGAGGGCTTTCACTTGGATAAGGAAAGCTAGTTGAGCTGGTAACTGAGGATCGTATCCTTTGTGGTCAAAGGATACAAGATTGGAATCCTTAGGATCAACCCCACCAATGGCTGATAACAAAGAATGCCTTTGGGATGGACAATTTTGTAGTACTTCAAGAGTCGACATAGCGGATGGCGATTGGGCCAAATCTTCCACTATGTTATAATGCTGTGCTGCTCTGGCGCGAGGATCAAATGTCGACTTGTGTACTACTCCCTTTGGCGGTTTTATTTTTAATTCAGGAATGATGGGTGGTACAACTTCTGTCGAAGTTGTTGTCGAACTGCTTGGTTGATCTTTATCCTTGTTGTTCGACAACCGTGGATTCCCGTAATCTTTGTTCCTTGTCGAAATCAAAGCATCATTTTGCTGCTTCGAAATCGACAACATTAGCACTTGCGACGGGGAAGCATTTCCACTTTCAACCAGATTTGTGCCTGGATTTGGAAACGGGTCAGTTAACACAGCTGAGGTTTGCGAACTCTTAAAGAATCTTTTAAGCTCAGCTTTGTATGGACATTCTCTCGTCCAGTGATTCTCATCACATATCTGACACCCGAAAGGGGGTTTCCTATCTCCAGTAGGGTTTGAAGAAGTTTTTTTAGGAGATGATTCACCCTGTTCTTCTTCTTCCCTTTGCTTTGCTTCTTCTTGCTTCCTGGTTGTTTGGTTTCTTTGCCCTTATCCGTCAATACGACATTTACTTCCGAAGCAAGAATTTTGTCTTTTGCATTTTGATCTGAAATCTTACGGGCTTTCTTGGACGTAGCCTTTGTCGATTTCGCGTTTGTCGTGCCAATCACACCATCGCCGGCGTGAGAGTCATTGTTTGATTTAGGAGGAGGAGGAATTGAAAATTCTGGTCTAGGGGCGTCAGGTATTTTGTCATAGAGCGTGCCAGACTAAGTATAGACCAAGTCTAGATATTGCGCACGAGCGATAACTTTCTCTTCCGTTACGACTCCCCCCTTTGCCACATCTTCCGTTATGGCAGGAAGTAACGACTTGATAAACCATTCAGCTAATAGCTGATCGGGAACGTACGTTTTTACCATCCTACGACGACGTCGCCACTCATGTATATGATCAGATATGTGAGTGGCCGTTGTCTGTTTGAAGTTGGTTAAGATTTCCTTTCCCGTTTCATACCTTATCGGTAATTGAAAATGGGTTAAGAAATTCGTGGCTAAGGTGCTGAAATTGTCGAACGAAGCTCTAGGCAATTCAATATACCATTTTTCCGCTGGACCCGTTAACGTCCTCTGAAAAATGCGAAGCCTTATCGAATCATCGTTTAGGGTGTTTGATGAACACCATAGATGAAATGTCATCACGTGATTCGATGGGTCCTCACCTGGATTTCCATTAAATTTAGGAATATCTGAAGGAAGCTTGTGAGGAATCGCTGGCCACCAAGGGGCGTAAGCAATTGGATCGTTTGTTAACCGGTGTAAATCGGGTAACTCTAAATTTGCCACGAATGGTAACTGTTGATTCAGGTTAGGTGAAGCATACCCAGGATACGATGGAATTGCCTGAGCAGTGGGCCTTTGCATACCAGCATAATGTAATTGATGCTGGTATGACTGATACGGTTGGTGGACATGACCACCGTAAAGTGGTTGATTTTGACCGTTTTGAATGTACGGTTGTCCATTGTTTGCAAAGATCTGCTGCTCAGAACCTTGGTATACTTGTTGGAATTTTGGTTGTTGATATTGCACCAGCCACGGTTGCGAAGCCATGTTCTGTTGCGCTATACTAACCGTTGGACCAAGGTGTGGGGTAATTGTACCCGTTTGGACCTGTGTCGCCCCACCAATAGGCGATTGTGGTTGAGTCACAGTGTCAAGGGGCTATTGCATTACAACCTGAGAAATCTGAGGTTGACACACAACAGGCAACGTTTGAACTTGCGACACGATCGCAATAGCTGGTGTAGTCGGGATGTTCGACATAGGTACACATTGTTGCATAGAATACACAACCCTTGGTTGTTGGGGTAGTATAGGTACCCAACCACTTGATGTAACTCCAGTATAACCTGAATACTGTTGTGAACTCCCGTATGGATATCCTCCCGGAGGGGGTAGTGAAAGGGCATACTGCCCCCCATACGGTGGCAATCCAGAACTCAAGGGGATTGCCTGCCCTTGGGGACTGGATTGCCCAAATTGACCTCCAAATGGATCAATTTGGCGAGTCTCAACATAAGAGTTGCCGGATATTATTCCGGAGGAACAAACAGGAACGGACCATACTGTCGAAATAGTCCCTGGATGGACTCCTTCTAGCGGTTGTGAGCTAGTCGGGACAGATGGTATGCCGACAAACATTGTCGGAGTGACGGCAGGGAGTTCTGCTATCGCTGTGTCAGTCGACACAGTCCTAGATGTTGACAGTTGTTCAGAAATTTTTAGTCTATCCAAAAGATTACCTAGCGATTCTACAGGAACTTCCACTGGTGGTAGACTAACTTCTGATGTCGAAGGAAATAGAGTGACCCCGACTCCAAAATGTGTTGGAGTACTTGCTTGCGGATCTTCTACAATTTCCTCTATCGCAATCAAACCAGGTGGAAGGGGAAGACCGTTAGGTCCGTAAAATATTTCTGGTTGCCGAAGAAGGGGTTGAATCAACAGCGACAGATGTTTGAGGAACAAGACTCTCTGAACCGGTTACAGATGGAACTGGTTCAGTAACACAAGTGTTTGCCCTCAGAATAGGATCAGTATCATTGTCCCTCTGTGGCTGTTGAACTTCTTCTGTAGAGGTAGGGTTTCCAGAAATGTTTGGAGTAACCGGAATCTCAGATGTAGTTGGAACACTTGTTCTAACTTTGATAGGAGATTTCGAACCGGTTAAACGAGTCCGCTTTGTCCGTACTATTTTCGATTCCGGAGATAAAGACGGCTGACTCGTAAGCCTCCGCGAACGACGGGGTTTCAATTGACTTTCTTCCATGATTTCGGATTACTCAATAAACCAAAATACAAAAAGGGGAAAAATGTTTCTGAATTAAATGAATTTTAGACGCTTTAGACACAACTTGCTTTTTCAGTTTTAAAGAGTCAAGAAAAAGCAAAAGATGACTCTAGTCGCCTTCGATGTTTTAACGAGCCTAAAGTGACAAATGCTCGGATGGACTTTTTCCGTTATAGAGTCTGAAAAAGGCCAAAAGGAACTGCTCTGGAGTTCTAGGTAGAGGGTGTTCCAAACTTTTCGCAAAACCGCAGAATACTTTTTAAGGTACGGGCGGTCAATCTTCCCGAATGCTGTGTTCAGTGCATTGCGATCAGTAGGGCAGCCGACACGGCTTCCTAAGGATAAAGGTTTTATTCCTATAGGGGTCTCCCAATATATACTCGACGGTACGTGGGAGCACAATCCGTACTGGCGCTATCATCTCTCAGGAGGAATCACCCAACCATCAGCGAGATCGACAGTCACCAGGTTTTATGACGCCGGAACACGTCTCTAGCCTAGACCTCTATGTTGTGCGTTAAGTTACAAAGCGTTGTTAAGTTCATTCAATTTATTTTAGGTTGATCTTTCTTAGAAGTTTGCCTTTTTGGATCACCACGAGATGTATGATACAATTCCTAAATGCAGTCTAAAGATGATAAACAAGCTTTTATATCTTTTCAACAATGAAAATCCTAGCTACAAGGGGAAAAGAAAGACACAATCTTTTCTCAAAGAGCATAGAGCACACTGTAAATGCACTTTTCCTAAATCAAAGCATGCAAACTATCAAAATTCAAATGCACATATGCATGTATTTGTTTTCGCTTTCTTAATATTGATGCCTAAAAAGAAAGCTGTTGTACAAATTTGAATTCGATTTCAAGTGAAAACATAAACAAGTTTCTTTTTGAAAACAAAAAGACGATTACGACACTTTATGATTTACTTGTTTCGACACTAGAAATGCATAAATTCAAACCAAACGACAAAATTAAAAGCTTAATCAACCGTGAACAGCAAACAAACTCACTCCTAAGATCAAAACGACACTTATAACAGGTCTAGATCTGAGGGCGACAGTATGACTAGTTTACTTTTGTAATGGGAAACTGCAAATGATGTAACAAATACACAAAGAAAAAATACAGTTTCTTTATACAACTGAGGCGGAATTAAGGCAAAGAAAAGGGGTTTCAGATAGGTACACTGACTGATAACAGGCTGCAAAAACAGAGACAAAACTGAGCAAAAGGAAGCAGGGAACCACAGCTGTACAAGGCAAAGGCTGATCAGCGCACCCTCAGCATAGAGAAACTAAAATTCAGCGCAGGTATCCTTCACCGGACCTGCGTTGAAATGCAGAACCTCTTCACAGAGTCTGCGCTGAAGCATAAACGAGAATTGTCTCTAGGTTCTGGGTCACGGTTTGCAGTTTAATCTACATTTTTTGGCCAGATAAAAGCTATCAATTAGGTACAATTAGGAGGATGATTTAAAGGAGGACTAAGATCTATCACAAAGGGCTGTTAGAGCACTTGTGGATCAGATGTTCAGACCATAAAAACAGGTCCAGTGAGTGGACTAGAGTGGCAGATCTCTACTTTGCATTTGAAAATGGCAAATGCATTTCGATTCGGCACTCCTGAGTTTATGAGAAGAACAACAATAGAAACACAAATAAACTAACAAGATACGATCCCCAGTGGAATCGCCAATTTGTTGTTGGGAAAATTATCCATTCGGAATGCCCCTATCCCACTCTAAGGTGTGATAGTGCCTTAGCAACAAACAAGGTAAACTAATTGAGTATTCTTCTTTATGAAATGTAAATGAGGAAGAAGGATGTAACTAACCTGTGTCTTCCGCTAGTTTGTCGATCCAAATCACTCCTCTCTTCAATAGCTCCCAGCTTCTTGCTCCTTCACCGGCCCAGCTTCACCGAATTCCTGCAAGATCACAAGAGAGAGAAACTACACAAAGATACAGATATACATTCATAAAAAGCTCAAGATCAGATTAAGCTAAACATGTAAGCATAACAAAACATCATTGGTACACAGCATGTAGGAGAAACTCAAATAGTTTATTGATAGAATAAGAAAGTCCAAGAGGAGATACAACCAAGTGAGTTCCGATCCAGCATCTACCTCCCAGCAAAGGAATCCCTTCCTCTCCTCCAACAAAGCATAAATCACCCAATGTACTAATCTCAATCTCAAACCAACAACAATTCTCTGCAAAAGTACAAAATTCCAGCCTCCTGAACCTCTAGGTGAGAGATCTATATATAGATGTAAGCAGAGAGGATGAGTCAGCTTATGTTTTGACTTGTGGCTTCTCTCTGTCAGTTCTTGCTTCCACTTGGAGGTTGAGAGCCACTTACTCATCACTAGTCGAATTCATTGAGGCAAGTGTCATTGGAGAAGATTCTGGAAGCTTCCAGGGTCTTTCCACCTCGTTGAATGAGTTTTCCATTTGTCATTTCCCGCTCAGCGCACCCTGGTAGTGCTTCCACCTGCGTTGCAATGCACCTAGCCAGTGTAGCCTCTGCATTTCAACGCAAGCAGCTAGTGGAGCCTCTGAATTGATCCTGAATTGACTATTTCTGAGTGGTTTTTGGTGGAGAAATTCTGGGAGAAGCTGTCATTGGTTGACCTTGTTCCTTTAGGAATTGTAACAACATCTTTAGGGACTTTAGATCCCTTGAATTATGGACATTTCATGCTTATAGCTGTAAGGCACAAAAATGTCTATAACAATTGTTGACAAGTGCGAGAGAAACCACCAATAATGACAATGGTCCTCAAGGTAATATCAACACAATTCACGGAATGTGAATAAAGGGATTGTAATCGAACACCCGTGAAATCACTCAATTGAAAGCCAATGATGTAGACTTGTCGTCGAGTGCGAAGAACTTGCCATTAGGGCATGCAAGCTCTAAGGTACTAGAAGGGAGTCTCTCGATCAACTTCCTAGATAATGAGTTGAAGTCGACATGAAGCGACCGTGTCGAAGGAGGGTCATGATGTATCCCACACCATCGACACGAGACAAAGCGATGAAAAATGGTTTTGGATGATACAGAGAATCAGGGGTAAGTGTAACTGCAAAAGGACAACTCTTGAACATATCAGCGACATGACTAGAAGTTTGGCAACTTTTCGATCCATAGGATCGGTGGTCATGAGGACGTGGTAGAGCTCAAATGGAAGGCAAAAATGAACAGCCCAACCCAGGAAGGTCAACGATAAAAAGGAGGATATCCCATCCCGACATGAAGCAGAAAGTGTCATGTTCAAGAGTGAGTTGCCTACACAACTAATTAGATTTCCAAATTTTCCCCCACCATTCCTGGCAGTTACCCCAATTATTTTTTAATCGCAAGCTTGAAGGGGATAAAATATGCTTGCACTGTAAGTTCATCCTTCAGATGAATCCGACCTAGTAAGTTTAACGATCCCTAGGAAGGAGAAGCTCATGTTTGTCATGGTGACGAATTCGATGTCGTTTAATATTTTAACAAGTCCGACAAAGGTGCAACTCAGTATCTTTTTCATGTTTAGAGAGTTTGAAAAATACACGAAAAATAAAACTCCACATGGTCCTTTTTCGTACATTTGTGTCTCTCGAGCCCGAAAAGGTAGAAAACTATACTTGAGAGAACCGCTTGACCATTTCAGTCAAGGAGTACCTTTTTCGTAACTAGTGCATCCCAGCCCGAAAAAGGGATAAACGTATACTAGGCCCACGATGTTTCGCATCCATTAACGAGTTCGAAACGACAAGGACTCAGCTATATTTTTGTGTTTAAAGGGTCGGAAAAGATCTTGAAAATGGAACCCCATTTTATTCTCTTTTACGAGTCAAAAGGGAAAGATACTCGGAAATCTTTTCATTTGAGTTTTATGAGTCGAGAAAAGAGCTGAAATGTGACTCGGCACCATCGTCAAACATCCATCACTTGTTGTTGCACAAAAAAGGTAAAGTGCATTATCCAATTCTTGAGGCAAAATAGGTCAAAATATTTAAAACCCCTAATATTTCATGAAAAACTAAATAAAAGGAGAGAAAAGTAAATATTTTTACCATTTACCATTTTACCTTATTGTGAAAAACTTTTCACCCACTTTTGCCCTAATTTTTCTGGAGCAGATTGTGGGAGATTTGGGATTTAATTTGTCGAGCTATCAGTTACAGGTAAGAGCCAAGTCCCTAAGCTTCATTTTCATACTGTTTATTCCTATTTTTATCCATTTTTTGGATTTCTAAGGGAGGTTTTGGCAAAACAATTCGCCCTTGGTCGATGCAATTTCCGGGCACGTAGTCACGCCAATCGAGGGTTGTTAAAACACCCAACTATGTCGTTGGCACAAATGTTTTTAAAACAGGCGCGTCAGCGCCATGAACAAGGAAAAAGCCATTTTCCTCTCAAATCCACTATTTGAATCCAAATTTTACTTGCCAAAAATTATTATTGACTTGAATACATGGTTTTTGTAGGAAAGAATCATTGAAAATGGTAGACTGGAAAGAACGTGAGCACGAAGATGTGGACACTCAAGAAATGAATGATCCAAATTGCTTGGACGCCTTGAGGAACTGTGGGCTCCTCAAGTTCTTTCTCACACCAGGGATGTGGGCTCAACCTGAGCTGCTTCGATACCTGATTAGTCTCTGGGACATAAATCGGGAAATATTCATCATTGGTGACCAGGAGCTGGAGTTAGAAACTTCAGACATCTATTTCATCACAAGACTATCCTAGAGAGGGGAACCAATCAACCTATATGGGTCATGGCTGATTGGGGCAAGCATATCCACGCTACTTGCCGAACATTGCCCAGAAGCCCTCAAATCCAAGAGCGGCAAGATTGAGATTGCCACTGTGCGAGATCTGACACTGAGAGTGTTACTGTTGACTATCAACAGAGTGGTCGGGTCCCAAGCAAAGCATGAGACTAACAAGTCGAAGTTTCTATATGCTATCGACTATACAACACCGACGATCTTCAATTGGGCGGAAGCCATGAATATCAACATGAAACGCCAGATTTCAAAAGCTAAGGTGGGGAATCTGAAGCAACTTTGCTTCGGATCTATACTAGTGAATTTCTTCTTGGAACAAGTTATGTTGTGCCAGTACCAGCTAACTAAGGTAGATCCGCTGATGCCACGAGACCCACGAATGATCCATTGGAGTTGTTTGATGCCTAGGATGATTGGGGGCCAGCATATGTCCTACAGGCCCGCCTTATTTTCATGGCTACGCTGATAGCTAATCGTAGTGGAGTATTGGCCATACATCGGTACCGACTTCCGCAAAGATCCAAACATGCCACTGCCAGATGGGGAGGATTCTGAAGATAAAGGTAAAAATTCAATTGTTTATTTTTTATTTTTTAATTGTTTTTGATATATATATATATATATATATATATATATATATATATATATATATATATATATATATATATATATATATATATATATATATATATATATATATATATAGATATCTATATATATATATATATATATATATATATATATTATATATATATATATATATATATATATATATATATATATATATATATATATATATATATATATATATATATATATATATATATATATATATATATATAGATATATATATCTATATATATATATATATATATATATATATATATATATATATATATGTTTATAACATTTTGTTTTATCAATGCAGATGTTGGGCCAAAGCATCCTACCGGGATGTCCCCGATATCTAGGTGCGTCACTCACCAATTTGATGTCGCTCCTTATCAAGAGGGGAGTGACAATGAGGAGGAGATCACGATGAACCTTGAGGGGATAACTTGTGGTATCCTAGAGTATGCCGGAGTGGGAGATATCCCACGCCAGTACCAGAGGCATACGGTGGGGGTATCGAATCGAACCCGCCGATTGCTGACTCATCAGGCACAAGCAGTTTCATGTTACCACGATCACCATGATGATTAGTTCTTAGGTCCAACATTCACATTTTTTAGGCCTGCGTGCCATGGATATATGAGGCCTACAAGCCGTCGATGTTATTTGGACACACATATTATTTGTCTGGGGTTTTGATGTATCAAACATTATCACCATATATATATGATGTATTTTCTTGCTTACTATGGTACAAATGATTTTTCTTAGCTTTTCACATGTTTCGTAAATGTCTATCCAACACATAATTATCTAATGCATCTATCAATGTATTCATGCGTCTAGGAATATGATGATATGTAATGTAATCAAAATTTCTTTCCAGTAGACAAATCGTAGATACATTGTCAATATCTGAGGGTTTCTAATGGAATATTACCCGTTGAGTTGAAGGACAACAAGCTGTGAATCCAGGTTGACAACCAATTCCCGAATGTTAAGAGAGATGTCTTCTGACAACAATTCAATGACTGTGTTGTATTCAGCAATGTTATTAGTTGTGCGACCTAAACAAATACCTTGAAGATCAATTAACTCACCATGAGGGTCATAAATGGCCCATGCCATGGAGGATAGATTCTGGGTACTATGGCAAGAACCATCAACGAAACCGTTATGAGGAGTCACAGACATCCGCAAAGCAGGGAAAAACATAGTAAACAGGAAAGTTGTTTGAAAACTAACACACCAAACTAAAACTACACTGCACAAAAATAAATGGCATGATAATATACATAAGTAACCATGCAAGATGACGTAAGCATAGTACTTTTTGAGAGAGAGTCCAAGCTCAGACTCAAGTAATCGATCAACACATATGAACACTAGAGTTTTTCCATTGACATGATGAGTAAGCATTGAATCAACCAAAAAATAGAGTATAACTCATATAATGGTTTGCCCACATGCCCCCAAGGCGAGGTAGGGTTACAAGTCAGACAATAACCCCATTGCAATAATGGGAAATTGGTGAAAACTCGGGGAGGGATAAAAAACCTGAATCCATGAGGGGATAAAGGTTCCCTCAGTTGAAATATCTTGACAATGTCAGGAGAAACTGACACGTCAAAAGGTAGCTGAGAAGAGAACTACTCAAGACACATGGACATGACCGCTGGGCCAGGCAGGAACGAGTAACGATGATTAGTATTCTTCTAAGGTGGTTACGCCAGAGACATGACTTCCAGGATACTCTCATCAACAAGAAAAGTCTCGGCTAAGGGATCAGGAGATTCTGAAGCACCAAGCCATAGGGATTGAGAATATGTATCGAGAGAAGTCCTCGAAACAGGAAAATCAAAGGATACAGAACTTGAGGCCGAAACAATTTCCACGTAATTGATTTCGGCAGGACTGAGTGGAATAACCTCGCCCCAGGTATCAACAAGATCTGGTGAAGGTATGACCCAAGGATTAGATTTGACCGAGATCATGTTGACAGAGGCAACATGACGAGTTGGGAGTGGAAAAATTCCCATCCAAGTAAAATCTTTAAAAAGAACTGCCCCCACACTGTCATAAGGAGCACCAGTGTGCTTGACATACGGAACATTGCCATCCGAGGAGGAAGAGGAAAATAAGTACAGTTTGTCGACTGTGACGATCTTCCCTTGATGGGGAAAATGAATCACGTGGAACAGGGAGGAGGCTACAGCATGCATGGCATGGGTCGATGTGTACTACCTTACCCTCCAAAGTAATGGCAAGGTTGGGTAAGACACCGAAGGGTCGCGAATCGCGCCCGTTGAAATCTTCCAAAATTTTAGGGGATTGGTTCAAAGTAGGAGAACCAGTTGCCTTCTAGCAAGAGACTTAAATGATGCAGGTAGAAGCACCTTCATCGATGACGGTCCTATGAATGGTTTTATCATTGATGATTACCTGAATGAGAAACGCAATATGATGAGGCAATCGCGGAACATGGTTCTCTAGATCAAAACATATCAAATTGGAATCGATAGGAGCAATACCCGCAATAGTTGACAACAAGGATTTCCGCTGAGATGGACAACTTTGGAGTACCTCGAGAGCAGACATAGTTGATGGCGCCTGAGACAAATCCTCAACAATATTATAGTGTTGAGCGGCTCGAGCATTGGGATTGTACAAGGACTTCCTTAGAACACCTCGAGAAGGTGGTCGAATGGCAGAATCAGGGTTAGGGCACTCGATATGAAGAGAGCCAGAACTCGGGGGAGAAGAAGAAGGGGTGGCCTCTTTCTCTTTCCTAGTTTTCGAAGCAGGAGTTTGATAATCTTTTGATCTAGTAGCCACATTAATAGGTGTAATCATCATGAAAACTTGAGATCCTGAGGAAGCAGACGATTGAGGTTGGTCTACCATTTGAGTCTACTGATACGGAAACAACTCTTTCAAGACAGCTAGGGTCCCCTTGAGCAAACGACTAACTTCGTACCATCAGGGGCAATCCTTAGTATAGTGATCCTCCTTGTAAATGAGGCACATATACTTAGGATTCTGTTGTGAAGAATCACCAGCAGACGAATTAGGAGGACACTATTTTGGGGCATAGACTTCACCCTTGTCTTTTCCTTTCTTCTTACCTTTTGAGGATTTGTCTGTTGTGGTAGACTGGACAGCATGGACCTCTGAGGTTTTACCAGGGCCAGGTGGATTCTAGGAGGAACTATTGGAAGCAGTGTTCGAGACCGACTTCTGTTGGAAGAAGATTTGGCAGGGGTCTAGGACCCTGAACCAATTACTCCATCAACAAGAGGTGTAGCCTATGACTTTGATGTTGTGGGATCAGATGATGGTGGCGGAGCATCGAGTAATAACTCATACAAAGTGCCAGACAGAGAATAAACGATATCTAAGTACTGGGCACGAGAAATGGCTTGTTCTTCGGTAACGCATCCACCCATAGCGATATCATGAGCAATTGGAGCGACAAATGACTTGGTAAACCATTCAGTGAGCAACTGATCAACAATTTCAAATTTGATCAGGCGACGTATACGTCTCCATTCATGGATGTGATTGGAGATGTGTGTCGTAGTATCTTGCTTAAGCGATGTGAGCAAATAGGTGCCAGTTTCATAGTGAACCGGCAACTGGAAATGCATGAGGAAAGCCATGGCTAAAGAGTTGAATTCATGGTAAGTATTTCGAGGGAGCTTGATGTACCACTTGGCTACAACACCTTTAAGGGTTCGTTGGAAAAGAAGGAGATGAATAGAATCATCAACGTAGGAATTTGAAGAGCACCAGAGGGGATATGTCATCACATAGGCTTGAGGATCTTCTTTTTATTTCCCATCGAACTTGGGACAATCGCTTGGGATCTTGGACGGAACCAAAGGCCAGTATGGCGAATGAAAAATTAGATCATTCATGAGTCGAGACACATTTGGCAACTCTAGTGTGGCCAAGAACAGAAATTGAGTATTGAAAGGCATTGGAGGTCGATAAGCAGGTCCAACTGGAGGAGCCCATCCCTGTTGGTAAGGCTTTTGGCCCCATAGTGGAGGGTTCTGGCCATATGGCATTGGTTCTGCCCCCACTATAGGTTACCTTGGCCGTAGGGAGGATTTTGACCTTGAACACCTTGGAACTGTTTGGCCATAGGTTTCTGATAAGCAACATACGTGTTAAGAGGTTGTTGAGCCTATTGACCTTGGACATATGGAGATTGCACCTGTTGTCCCTGAACATACGGGTTTTGAACATGCTTCCCCTTAACAAGAGGATTTTGGATCTGCTGCCCTTGGACATAAGGATTCTACACTTGTTGTCCTTGGACATATGGATTTTGGGCCTGTTGTTGCAGGACTTGACCCTGGCCTTGTCCTTACAAGGGTTGACCCTGTTGATATGTATATAAGGGTTTTTATTGCTCGGTTTGGATCTATTGTTGCAAGGATTGACCTTGCGGCAGCAAAGGTTGTCCCTACGGCTACAAAAGTTGGCCTTGTGAAGACATAGGCAGGAAGGTTTGTGGAGCATACTGCATCTATTGCTGCATAGTTTGTTGCAACTATTGCGAGGGTTTCCCCTGCGGTTGTTGCAGTTGTCCTTGCTGCGATATGATTTTCCCCTTCTGTTGCATGGACAACCCTTTCTGTAATAAAGGGTTCCCTTGTTGCTGCAGAGTTTTTCCTTGCTTTTGCAAGGGTACTTGAACAGTTCCCTGGAAATTTCCGAACTGTATCTAGCCATAGCTACCCTAAAAAGTGGATGGGCCACGCTTAACATACTGCCCAGACTGAAGGATGTAAGGTGCATTGACCATTCCTTGAGAACCATATGGAACATAAGGAGATTGGTACTGAACCTGAGCCTCATAAGGCTGTTGATACTAGAAATTTCTTGACTCAGACGGACTAACAGGATTTTGGACCTGTTGGTACTAGACATTGCTCGATCCAGCAAGACCAGCAGGGTTTTGGATAACACCAAAAGAAGGATGGTTCATCCCAATCATGTGAGCCTATGAGCTACTCACATTGGTTGTGCATGACATCATAGAAACACTCAGATTCTGCTCCCGAGGTGGTGGCACAGCTTGTCCACTCACTGGAGGGATCGAAGAACTGACAGTAACATTCTTTAGACCGTCGTTTTAACCAAATGGGTGACTGGGACAGACGAGACAAGAGGGTTCGGAACGGTGGGTTGCACTAGGACTGAGGCAACTACTTGTTGGGAGGTCAGGTTCAAAATGAACGGATCTGTAGTAGGCATGGCGCCAGATTCCCAAACAGGGTTGTGATAAAATTATGAGGCACTAGGTGTACCTGAGACCAATTGTGCTAAAGTCACATAATTAGGTGTAAGATCCCGATACACGTTGATGGGAATGCTCCCTATATAGGGGAAACTGTTAGGAGGAAATTGATGTTCTTTCTCTTTGACAGTGTGTGGAGTAGAAACTTCTGATTGATCCAGAGAGGTAACTAGAGCGTTACCTTCGGGTTCCATAGCTGGGAACAAACAATGACGAACAACTGAAGATGTACGAGGGGATGATTCCAAAGGAACACCCAGCTAATCGTACAGACTATATAAACACTACGGTGATATCACAACAAGGTCGAACAAAGGATTCAAAGGATATATAACCAGTCCAAGCTGACTGTCAGTAGTCAACAAACTCTCAGGAGTCTGGACAGGATTGTCTGGAGATTCCGGGCCAATACCAGCAGGTGACCTAGTATCTAAAGTAGGTGGAGGATGAGATGACAAAGGTTGAATGCTTAGAATTATTCCAAGTTCAATACCTTGGTCCTCGAGTGACTTTGGTAATTTAGGAAAAGGCTCCTCAGACAATATTTCAAATGGAGGAGAGGAAGAGGAACTAGGTGAACCAGATGGTTCAACCACGATGACCTTGTCTTAGTTAACAGGAAAAGAGAGATACATTTCAAGGCTTTAAGATCTACTTTAGGGAAAACTCACGATTTGGTCTAGAAAATACTAATAGGATGTTACAATATCGTGGGCAACAATTTTTTAAGACGCATAAATAAATTGGTGCTCTTTCATGTTTTAAGAGTCGAGAAAGAAGCAAAGATGACTCTATCACTTTCGATTGGAAACGAGCTTGAAATGACAAGCGTTCGAATGATATTTTAAATTTAATGAGTCAAAAATATCCAATGACTACTCTGAATGATCTAGGTAAAAATGATTTCCAGGCAACCGTGAACTGCAGAATACTGCCCGGCGAACCGAGAAGTACAGGCATGCAATCTCCCCGAATGTTGTGTTTGGTGTATCATGTTTGCAAGGAGGCAGACTCGAGTTCCTATGTATAAAGGGTTGCAGCCTAGAGGGGTCTCCCATTATATACTCGATGGTACAAGGAGCACAAGTCCGTATTAGCATTGTCTAGTGCCGAAGCTAATGATGACTGCTAGGTATAAAGATGCAGAAATACATCTCTAGCCTAGAACTTCAAGATGTGATCGTTAGATTTCAAATGCACCTTAGGTTAATTGAGTTAATTTTAAAGTTTATCTTGAATAATGTCTTGGTTTTTAGGCCTTAGCGATGTGACTCAAAAAGCCCTAAATGCAGCTAAATGAGACTAGACCATTTCAATTCGACGAATTATCTACACTAGAGAGGGTAGGAAACACAATCAAATGCAAACAACCAAGCAACCGAAAGCAAAATGATTTTTCACTACTTCACTTTTCGAGAAAATAAACTAATGAAAAATACATTCCAATTCCTAATTTCCTAACAAGTACACTCGAACAGTGCTTTCAAAAGTAAATATAATTCTTTTTCTATTCAAATGCCAATGCAATCCTAGTCTTCAATGATGCTAACTACCGTAACATATTGATGTAGCAAACCAGAATTTTGTACTTTTCATGAAATGACAAAATGAATTTCTCATAAAACACTCTAATGAAAAGTTTCGAGACAATGGATTCTCAAGCAAATGAAAAACACAAAAGGAGAATCTCTTTCAAACTAATGACGCAACGAATTTGCCAAAAACAAGACAAGCAATGTGATATATGTTGGAAAATAGACGTTTAGACAAGCAAACAAAACTTTTCAAACTTGTGTAATGGAGGTCGAAGCCATAGAAGGACCATAAACGAAATGCAAGGAGTAAATGCACCAACAACTTGAATCACTGAGTTCACAATCAGCTCAAAGGATGACAACCTAGATGCCCTAGGGCCACAAACCATCCAATGACCCAAGAAATCAAACGAAAATATGGCAAATCAATAAGAAAATAAACCAAATGAAAAGAAACTTTCTAGTCAGGGAGAAGACGGTCTAAACAACTTGCAAGGCAGAAATCAAGAGAGCAAGAAACATTGGCCAAGATCTGGGGTGAACCCTGATCTTCACTTACAGGCATCGGCGCAACTGCCTAACTGACAACAAGCACCAAAAGGGGGTCAACGTGGTTGTTCCTCAACATATCGCGTTGATCGCATGACTGTCAGTAAAATAAGTGTGTTAAGCGAGGACTAAAGGGAAATGGTGAGACTAGAAAAGTTCACACAAAACCATGAAATTACAAGCAAACAAACAGAAGGATTGGATCCCCAGCAGAGTCACCAATTTGTGGTGAAGTAAAATTCTAAGTGTGGACACAAAAAATTCCTCTAGGCCGATAGAGGGTCTAGCCAAAAATAAAAAATTATATGGAATGTTTCCTTAGGTTATAACCAATTAAGAGGGCCTACCTTTTAGTATGCTTATCTTGTTTGGTGATGGCCTTGCTTGCTCGCTCCAGCTATCTCCCGTTTCTTTCTTCGAACACCTAAAAAAATTAAACAACAATTGTGATAATAGAAAAATTGTAATTCAACCTACTTAACAAGTCAAGAATCATTAATCCATAAACATGTGAGATGACACATTATGTAGGAAATAAATCGATAGTTGCATATATATTAAATCAAGAAGAGATTACAACCGTTGTCTTGACGTTGTTGTTCTCCTCTAACAAAACCAGGTTCCCACACACTTCCATTAGCATTCCATGGTGGCCTCAACAATGATAGTTTTAAGGCTCTTCCCTTTAGTCTTCACACTAAACCAAATTCACACTTCTCCCTCACACACAACTAGAGAACTACAACTATGAATAACTTGCTGATTACTCCAAACTTAATTAGCACTAGCACACCAACATTAACACTAGCTTGTGCTTAGGAAAAAGGGAGGTTTATATAGCATGAATGGATGGGAGATGGTTCCTCTTATAATGGGAGAAGGTATTATCTCTTGAGGTAGTTCCATCCTTTTAGGGGAAAGGAGCCCAAACTGACATCCTCGACTCTATTCAGCCCAACCATTTACTAGACTTCTGGTACGAAGCTTCTAGAGCTGGAAGCTTCGACTCCTTATTTAAAAAACTTTCTGAAAGAGAATCAACGTGACTAGAACAAGGCTCAGTCACTCCAGTCAGCGCTAGGGACAGTGTTAATCCCTGCATATTAGAAAGGAGGGAATTGTTCATTAGCGTCGATCTTGTAAACTGGGAAAAACAAAAGATTTTTGGAAAATGATGCAAAAGGGAATTTTTTTGCTCATGAAGAGGGACACAATGGGAGTTTTTCATGAAGGGGAAGCATGTAGGGTTCACTGTTGAGGTCCTCCAGGATCATGAAACGGGGATTACAGGGACAGTGACATAATTTTGTGTAACAACATCCTCCCAACATCACTTCGCTCAATTCCCGTGCAGACTTGGTTGCTAATCCTATGGGTTGTCACATGTATTTTGTACCTCAACCTTCATCTTTGTATTCTGATGATCCTCCAGATTGCATTGTCTTGTGTTCTTCCATTCCAGACTCTACACCTATTGTGAATGAGGATCAAGCCATTGACTGAGTTGGTGTTGTACAACAAACTTGTGCTATCATTCATGAAGAGTATGACTGGGAGCTTGAGCATCAATTCTCGGCGAAGGATGATTCCCTTCTGTCTGCACCTCCCCTGTTTTTCCCTGACATCTTTGGTGATTCTGTCATCCCTAATTTCTCATGTGTATCTCCGTCTACGGATACACCCATTGTTGATCTTTCACAGAACACATCGGATGTCAGTCTGTCATCTGACAACAAAGAGGAAAAATCATTCATTGAAGTTTCATCTACTTTTTCCGAAAACACAGAGGGTGAACATTCTTGCTTCTCATCTACCCCTCTGTGTGATTCATCAAATCATGAGGATGTTGACAAACATCCTGAATTTTCTGATATTGGTGTCGTGATCTATCTACTTCTTCATTCGATCACAATGTTGATTCAATTGTTGTTAATCTATCTAAGGCACTAGTTTATGATGATCTATCTATCGACAAAGTCGAAACCCCACAGTATGTCAAGGCACTTCAGCCCGAGCTGATGGTTATGTCAAGTCCTCGCCGTCTTGAAGTTGGTTTCACTTCCGATTAGGAAATTGATGAAATACCCAAGGCTCCTCATCATTCATCTGTATGCATTGAAGATCAATCTCACACTTAGATTTCACTTCCTCCACTCGAACTACATGACCCCATCGCTCATATATTGGAGGAATCTTACACATCAAGCACACTTGCACAACGTAAGTGGTCTACCTTTCTCATGTTTGCTTGCATGTCATAGTAAAGAGAATGCGTACACTTAACATCTGCACACGTTGTAGCACAATACCATGGCAAGACCACAGAGTGCATGTCATGCGCTTTCACTTACTCATGTTCTGTGGACACATTTAGACTCTGAGTGTGTTTGACTTCAGTGTTATATATTTCATGTTTGTTGGTTCACACAACTGTACTGTTCATGAACCATGTCTTCACTAACTTGGGTCGACCAATGCGCAGGTTGCTACATTGGAAGTATCACTTTACATAAGCAAACCCATGCACCGTTAGCTTAGGAGTAGGAATAGTGTTTGCTTTTGGTTTGTTTTCTTGCATGCATGTTTGCTTCTTACTTTTCATGTTTGTTTTCTTACTCGCTTTGCTTACACATTTACTTCTGCTTTTTCTTTGTTTTGTTGTTTGTTTGCTTTTTTACATCCATAGGTGCAATTATCAGTACTTAGTTATTAGTTGTCCTGCCTCTGTATGAAGAATTTGTTATCTTCAGTCCATGATACATCAATGGAAAATATGTGTTGTTCACGGTGAATCTTGGTGAAAACATAATGCTTGCGCACTAAGTAGTATCACCTACTCTAGTCGGTTGTTTTTGGGTTAATCCTTGTCAACTTAGTCAAGTAGAGTAAGGTGGGGGGGAATCCTTAACAAGCATGTCAGAGGTATATAAAAACTACTTCTTTGAAGGAACAACCTCTTTTTCTCTCAATAACTCGGTATCCCTCTTTCGCCTCTGAAATGAATGTGTTATGCACAGTTACAAAAAATGAAAAATGAAAAAATGAAAATGTGAAAATTTTGAAAAAAATGAAAAATGAATAAGGTGAAAGAAGAGAAAGGATTTATGCACAGAGAGGTTATGCAAGTAACTCCACCGGTGTACTGACCAGGATCGCTAGTAGCAGAGTGATGCTTATGTTCCTGCATGACTCCGTGGGGGTACTATCCAGGCCTGCTGGCAGCGGAGCAACTCCAAAGAAGAAACTAAAACTCTGACGACCATGTGGATTGTGCACCAATATACCCCTCATCCCCAATTGAAACAACTGCGTTGGCTTGGCTTGGAATGTGTGTCGACCAACCAAGAGCTTGGTAGATGCTACATCTTACAATCAAGCAAGTGTGGAAACCAAGACGAATAAAGAACTGAACAATACTTTCAAAGGTGTTAGATTTTATTTTCACGAACAAGGCCCATTCAGAGAGCTGGCATTCTACCAGTGTGTCGCCAAGTGTTGTAGTGGCTACAACCACCCTCCAAAATTTTTCCTTAGCTTCGTTTTGGAGTCTCCCTACCAACCATCCTTAGCAGCATGTCTTGCACTATCAAGTAGATAGGGTTCATTGATTTTCAGTAGCTTCCCAACCTGTGCATGTCAGTTTGCTTCACTCCTTTCACAAGCTGCCATTCTGGACTCAAGCTAGTTGCTGGTTGAGCAACTCCCTCAGAAAATTGTGCAATTTTGAAGGGGAAGTAGCCTTCCCTCCATAAATTGTGCAAATATGTTGGGCAGCCTGTTAGGCTCAGAAATTGCGTAAAACAGTCAGACAGGCTTCCTTGAGAAAATTGCGTAATCTGGCCCAACACAGCAGCTCAACCTAAAAATTGCACAATTCTAGGAGGTAGTGACCTGCTCAGCCCATAAATTACACAATTCCTGATAGATAGTGAAATCTACTCACCCCAAAACTGCGAAAATTTCCATCCCAGGCTCGTAGAGCAATGCATGTGCCTTCAGGTTGACCTACTCCCTCTGGGACCAAGCAAAGCTAATTTGCATGCATGAGTTGATTTTCGTGAAATATCAAAAGACAACATGAAAAAGGCATCCCTAGGTTTGAGGGATCTATTTTTAGTAGCTGGAGGTTACATGCAAAGATCATTTTAGAAACCTCCCACCAAGCGTCGCTTTTCCTAGATTTGTGGCATGTGTGTCATAACCTCAATCTTATAAAAACTTATGAACCGGATGACACAGAGCTCATTCCTCACATCGATCTTGTAGCTCTAACATCCCACATCACATCCAGGAGTCTTCGGCACTTTCAGCTTAGCTGTTTTAGGGTAAGTTTGCTTCTCATGTCTTATGCTACATTTTTGTCGCCTTTTGCGTTTCACTTCATGTAAGTGTGGTTTGCTTGATTTCAATGAATGCTTTCTTTCATTTTAATATATGTTAGCTTGTAGAAGCACCGTGTCATTTTTCGTTTGCATCTCACTACTATCACATGCATGACATTGTTTTTGCACCTACGATTGTCGTTGCGGTGGCCCGCTTCACACACATGCATGTCTTCCCGTTCTCTGAATCCTGCACTTACTGCTTGCATGCATGATATTCACTCTTGTTTACACTCAGCTTCATCATGCATTCACACTTCTCATGTTTTCAGTCACCCGTCGGTGGGTCTAGGCTGCCTTGGCCTGGACCTTGCCTTTCCCGGTTAGAATTGCACATTTTTAGAAGTGAAGGCTTTGTATTCCCTCCAAAAATTGCGCAATTCTGGCCCAACATTGACCTATAGGCTTGCATTGTGCAATTCTGGGAGGAAGTGCCTTGATGGCCCCAGAAACTACACAATGCAATTTGTTGGTTTGCATGTCACTATTGACTGAAGTTGTGCATTGCGTAGTTTCAGTCCTCAGTAGGCCAGGCTAGACTGTGCATTGCACAGTTCCAGTAGTCATTCAGTCTCCTAGCAGCTCAGAATGTTCCTTGCGCAGTTTTGGCAATCAATCTCTCGGCCTCCTAGTGAAAATTGCGCAATCTTCACAGATAGTCACACAGGTATGTTGCTGTCAGTCCTTTAGCTTGTTTTGGTTTTCGACTGACAGGTTTCTTGTCATGAGTGTTTCTATGTCTGTAGGTATCACAAGTATTTTTCTACCTCTTAGTAGCATAGGTACAATGGCTTCCAGGAGAGCAGAGTCGCAAACACCGTTCAAAACACAACTGGGGATGCAGTCGATCAAGTGTCTTTGAACTTGCCTATCTATGAAGACATCAAGTTGTTCATGGACAAGGATCTCATGATGAAATGGCAGCGACTTCACAATGAGGAGCACCATCAAGAGAAGCAGAAGGTAGCACACCTGCATGTGACAAATGCAAGAGGATTTCATACACATGTGATGAAAGCAACTTTGGAGATTGAGGCTATGAGGTGACAATGTGACAAGAGGATCGCGCTGAGGCAGAGAGAGAAATAGAGGAGTTACAGGTGCTGAAGAAGTAACTCAAGGAAGAACAGTAGTTGCATAGCAATAGAAGGAGTTGTTGCAGTAACATGCACAACAGGAGGCGCAACATGCACAGACTAAGGCAACTACACCCATACAGGGTATGGACTCATCGAGCAGCTAGCATGGAGTAGACAAGGTGAGCAGTGCTCTTGATCGCATGCAAGGGTATTCAAGAGCAGGGATTTCATTATGCGAACGCATGCAATCCCACCCATTTGGCACACTCACCAAAACGAATACAAGAAGCAATTCTGACTGAAGCTGAACATGTATTTCGATAAGTTGATATGCATGCTCACTATCACACACTTGGAGATAAACACAAACACTATGCATCAGTATGTTGTTGGTCCAACTGCACTCAAGGCGATGATTCCAATGTTATTAGACGAGATGGACAAATGAGCCATATCAGTGTACCTAGATGCAACAGAGGGAAGAGTTCGCTTTCAGCAAGATGTCACCATTCAGTGCATGGACACCATCACGGATGACCAAACTTGGCATCAGTTCACCACCATCGATCATCGCGAGGATGTCGAATATTTGGTCTTCCCACAACTGTCCGAGTCTTAGTGATGTCTTGTATGGCTTGCTCAAGCCTATTTTGTCTCACATGGATACATGTGTAGATTGTATGTAACATCTTGTCAAGTGGAAGTTCAAGTGTCGATAGTTGGATGTAACAGTCATAGATTAGTTGAAGAGTCATGAGGGTAGATGAAGAGTCACAAAGGTGAATGTCAAGGGTCACCCCACCCTTCACTATATATAGTACCTCATAATTCATTGTAGAGGCTTTTGGTCAGCCAAGCTTCCGATAGGAGTATCTTAGAGAAAGATTGGAGAGTATTGTAACGAGCCTTGGCTTCTCCATAGTGTAGAGCTAGTACATATCTTTGGAGGATCAGGCGGCATTGACTGTAACGTTCTGTTATCGGGACTAGTGTTTGGTCATGGTTGAATTGTATGATTGGAACTTTCACTTCTTTATATAACAGCGCCAACATGTTTCATGCATATGTTGTTATTGTATTTCAATCATTTTGTTTACTCTAATGACATATGTATCTATTTTCTTACATATGTATGTATGGAATCTTTCTATATATGTATGTATGAATCTTACTGAAATGTGTTTTTGGTTTAACCATCACTTTGGATTGTTGGTTCACCTTCCTTCCACCTTGTGATAAATCTTTGCTCGTGTGTTCCCTTCCAAGTTGCGTGTTTACACAGGTTTCCAAGGGGCGCACTCATTCCACCTTCAGTGTGTTAGGAGAAAGGAAAAAACACATACCCTTTACCCTTCGCCTGGTTGTCGACACCAGATCCTCCCATCTGGTCCTAACTGATTGCAGACCATGCCCCCATAAATCTATCCTTGAGCTGACTGTCGTGCGGAGAGACAATGAAACACCCCACACCAACAATTAACCAGGCACTCAACGCTACCTTCTCTCTATTACTCTGTTAGAATGAGTTGTCGTCCTTCCACACCATGCACACGTTGCCAGCGATACCCTCACTCTCGCTCCACCTATTGTCTATCTGATAGGGCCTCATTCCTTCATAACTCATATTAATTTCCATAATCTTTGTACCAAATGGGACTCCTGGCTAGATTGCACCCCGATCGGGGTTGAAGGGATTATTAAGATTATTATAAACCCAAAGTTCAATATATTAATCCCTAGGTGTGTAAACCAAAGATTAATATATTAAGCCCTACAATTATAAACCTAAATTTAATATATTAAACACTAGATTATAAACCCTAAATTTAATATATAAAACCATATACTTATAAACCCTAAGAATTATAAACCCTAGGATTATTAAACCCAAAGTTTAATATATTAAATCCTAAGACTAATGTAATAATAATATAAAACATTAACATTATAAAACCCAATATTATAAATATTAACATTAATGTTATAAACCTTAAGATTATAAACCTTAAGATTATAAACATTAAGATTAATATATTAAACGTTATGTTTAATATATTAAACCATAGGATTATAAACCCCAGGGATAATATTAAACCATATAATTAATAATATAAACTCCAAGGTTAATATTACAAACCTTAGGATTATATAACTCAATATAATAATTATAAAACCTAATATAATTAACCCTAAGATTAATATTCTAAACTCTAATATTATAAACCCTAAGTTTAAGATATTAAACCCGAGGAATATAAACAATTAGGTTAATATTATAAACCCTTATATTAACATTAAACCTTATTAATAATATAAACCTTAAGATTAATATTATAAACCCTAGGGTTAATATTATAAACCCTAGGGTTAATATTATAAACCCTAAAATTATAAAACCTAATATAATAATTGCAAAACCTAATACAATAAATGTTAGTTTTTGTAGAATCAATTAGGTGTTTTAGTCTCTATTTATGTCTAAGAGACTAAAGAACACGAAATCTCCAAAACCCAGAAACGGTTTTGCGAGATAAGACTCTAAAGTGCCTTAATTCAATTAACTAATCACCATTTAAACTTTTCCTAAGTCTAACTTAGGAACATTGTTTAATTAATAGTAACTAATTAAAGAAAGGCGATAAATCTTTATAAAATCACATGGATTGCATTTGAGATGATCTTAGCCATTGATGAGGATTTACTCATGGCCTTCAGTGAGCCAACAAGAGATTATAAGAGCAGGACGATGGGGATGGAGATAGACACATCGAGTGAGAGGAAGAGAGAGTTCCTTGGGCAGATCAAGCTATCCAGTTTTCGTGATTCAATGTAGGAAGAAGATTTTGAGCCAGAGGAGAACAACAAAGATTAAGGAGTAGAAGGAGAGAGATTCCAGAGGAAATTTCCAGTTCTAGAGGAAGCAATAGAGAGGTTGAGTTATTCCACTTAGAGGTTAAGCAGGGGTTATACAGAAGCCTCAAGGAGGTAGTTTGATTCAATTGAGGAGAAGGATGATTCAGGTGCTAGAGGCCATGGAAATTTATAGAAGGCCAAGCGAGGCACTTTAAAAGGAAAAGTCAACCAGGACATCATATTCTAAGTAGTTTTACGAAGAGTGCAAATAGGGCCTATGCAAACACTTTGTAGAGGCTCACACAAGGGTATTTCGAGTGAACCTGTAGAGCTAGTTTCAGGAGCCGAATTACGTGTGGAGTGAGAAAAATTGTCTCAGAGATATTTTTCCCAGACTGTTTGCTGGGGGATTGCAAATTTGGCATCCATATTTATGTACTCAAATTTTGTTGCTGCATATAATAAAAATAAACCCTCATCTACTACACTGCTTTTCCCTTCGGGGTTTTTTCAGGGACGTTAGGCCAAAAATATTGGTGTCATTTTTATTTTGTGTGTGCACCTATTTTCTCAATTTCTAGTTTATTTTCTTAGTGTAATTTTATTGTGAAGAATTTTAGTGGGATTTATTCGTTGCTTGTTGTAACAAATAAACTTCATAATTAATCAGTTAAAAGAACAAATTTCCAGTTGTTGCATTTCAAGGAAATTTCACATGGTATTAGAGCATTAAGGATCATATTAGAGGTTTAACAACAAGAGGGAGAAAATTTTGTAGTTCAGAGGGAGTTACGAATGAATTTTTTTCATATCCATGTAGGCCACTAGGAAGTGTGAATTGTAGAAGCAGGGGATCGATTTTCAGTTTGTAGATGAGAGAAAATTTGATCAACCTCAATTGTAAATATTTGTAGGTGTGGATTTTCCAGATAAAGGGTTCTGGTGAGTAAATCAATACGTTTTTTGAGAAGATATGGGTGCAGCTGATTTGCAGTAGGTTTTTCAGTAGCAGATCAGCGCTAGGTGGAAGAGGAAAGTACATACATCAGGAAATTTCCAGTTTTTCTCAAAGGGTTTCCAGATCCAATTTTAGGAGGAAATCTACAAATTCCAGTTGCAGAAAGCCATGTGAGTTTGTTAGAGTATCTAGTTCAAGTTGCCAAGATTGCAAATCATGTGTCAGTTCCCTGAGTAAGACATCTGGAAGGCTGAGCGAGTAGTCTCAGTGAGCAGATGAAGGAAATACATTGAATGGAGAAGGACATCGGGAGGCAATAAGAAAAAAAAATTGCATTCCTGAAGGAGTGTGAGTAGCAGTAGCAAGGTCACAATGTAGAGAGGGGGATTTCAAGTTTATTTTCCCAATTTTGACTTTCATAGGTATGGCCAATAGAACTTCGTGATCAGGATAGTCTTGATGGAGCCTCTAACTATGGCATATGGAAGGTCATGATGAACTTCCTGCTAGATGAACATGATATGAAGACGTATGCATAGAACATTGAAGTCATACCTACAAGTCAACAAAAAATAGCTAATTGTAACAAGTAGATGGCCAAATCTAAGAGGATTATTATCGATGGGATTTGAGATCATATTGTTCCACATGTTACAGATAAGAATACGCCAAAGGAAGTGTGGGATGTCATCACAAAGCTTTATTAGGATACTTCCGAGAACCAGAAGATGTTTCTGAAGGAGGAGCCGAGGGCTACAAAAAGTGCACAATGGTGAAGGTGTTACATCCTATCTCTCCAAGATTTAGAGTGTTAGAGACGAGCTTGCAGCCATTGGAGAAAAACCATTAGATAGCGGTATAGTCATAACAAATCTCAATTTTTTCACCAAGGAGTGGCATACATTCATCCAAGTTATTTATGGGTAAGATACACTACCTAGTTGAGATCATCTGTGGAGTAATTGCACTTAGGAGGAGATGAGTACTTGGTGTAAAAAGGAGAAGGAAAAGAAGGGGGAGAAACAAACAACCAATTTAGTGAAGATAGATGAGTTAACCTTCAGGATGGAGAGTTTGCGGTGATAACAACCATACCTCCAAATGGAGGAGGAGAATAATCTTAAGAGTTGTTGGATTAGACATGATCCAAGGAGGAAAGCATCAAAAAAGTGTTTCTCCATGGATAATTACCCTTGCTACAAGGACCCACACTATTTCAGTAGCTAGAGGATTAGTGTTAGATGGCGCATCTAGATCTGGGGAGACAGTTGCAGATACTAGTTGCAGTCAATTACTACATAGGTGTAGATACAGATGCAACACAAACAATTACCTAGTAGGCAACGCAGATACTAGTCGCAGTCAAAGATTCAGGAGATAGTTGCAAAGCCAATACAAGGACACTAAGAATCCATAGGTTAATTCTCAATTGCAGTAATTGCAACAACAACATGAAATCAGATGTAGGGAAAACCAGAGTTGGCAACAGTGCAGGAGGCTCAGTGCAATGCCAAAAGCAAAATAGATGCAGGATGGTTCAATTAAAGGGTTAGTAGATGAATCGGAGTATGTGCAATAGTTTTATGGGAAGTGAATCTAGGTTTTTGTAGATGTCATACATCAGTAGTGTGAGGGACAATGTTACGGGAGAAGATAAAACACCTTCCTCGCTAAGAGGGAGTGTTAGTTTTTGTAGCATCAAACATGTGTTCTAGTCTCGATTTGTGTTTAAGAGACTAAGGAACAAAAGATCTCCAAAACCAAGAAAATGTTTCATGAGATAAGCCTCTAAAACGCCTTAATTAAATTAATTAACCATCACTTAAATTTTTCCTAAGTCTAACTTAGGAAAACTAGTTAATTAATATTAAATTAAGGAAAGGTGAGATAGCTCTAGAAACTCACACAGATTGAGTTTGAGATGATATTATCCATAAATGAATATCTAATCATGGTCATTGGTGAGCCAATGAGAGATTATAAGAGCAAGATGATGAGGATGTAGATAGACTCATCGAGTGAGAGGAAGAGCGAGTTCCTTGGGTAGATTGAGTTATCTAGTTATGGTGATTCGATGCAAGAAGAAGAGTTCAAGCTAGAGAAGAGAAGCAGAGATTGAAGAGTAGCAGAAGAGAGATTTTGAATGCAATTTCCAGTTCTGAAGAGGAAACAACATAGAGAATGATTTATTCCACTCAGAGGCTATTCAAGGGTTGCGCAAAAGCCTTAAGGAGGTAGTTTGATTCAACTAAGAAGAAGGGTGATTCAGGTGTTATAGGCCATGAAAATTTCTAGAAGGCCAAGTGAGTCACTTTTAGTAGCAGAGTCAGTCAAGACGTCATATTTTGAGCAATTCTAGGAGTGCAAATAGGGCCTGCACAAGCACTGTGCAGAGGCTTATGGATGGGTACTTCGAGTGGCCCAATAGAGCCAGTTTCTGAAGCCAGATTGAGCGTGGAGTGAGACAAATTGTATCAAAAATATTTTGGCCAGACTGTTTGTTGCTAGATTTCCAGTTTGGCATCCAAATTTATGTACTCAAATTTTGCTGCTACATATAATAAAAATAAACCTTGATTGTTGCACCATTTTTCCCTTTAGGGTTTTTCCAAGGACGTTAATACAAAAATATTGGTGTCATTTTTATTGTATGTGTGTGTTGTAGTGGCTACAACCACCCTCCAAAATTATGCATTAGCTTCATTTTGTAGCCTCCCCACCAACCATCCTTAGCAACATGTATTTCACTGTCATGTACATAGGCTTCATTGATTTTCAGTAGCTTTCCATCCTGTGCATGTGAGTTTGCTTCACTCCTTTCACAAGCTGCCATTCCAGACTCAAGCTAGTTGTTGGCTGAGAATCTCCCTCAAAAAATTGCACAATTCTGAAGGGGAACCAGACTTCCCTCTAGAAATTGCGCAAATCTGTTGGGCACTCTTCTGGGCTCAGAAATTGCACAATGCAGTCACACAGACTTCCTTGAGAAAATTTCACAATCTTGCCCACCACCTTAGCTTAGCCCAAAAATTGTGCAATTCTAGGAGGCAGTGACCTTGTCAGCCCAAAAATTGAGCAATACCTAACTAACAGTGAAATATGCTCAATCTAGAAACTGCGCAAATTTCCTTCCCAGGCTTGCAGACCGATGCATGTGCCTTCAGGTTGACTGGTTCCCTCCGGGACTGAGCAAAGTTGATTTGCATGCATGAGCTGCTTTTCTTGAAATAGAAAAAGAAAACATGCAAAAGGAATCCCTGGGTTTGAGGGATCTATTTTTAGTAGCTGGAGGTTACATGTAAATATCATTTTAGAAACCTCCCGCCAAGTGTCATTTTTTCCTTGATTTGTGGCATGTGTGTCATAACCTCGATCAAATAAAAACTTATGAACCAGACGCTACAGAGCTCATTCCTCACATTGATCTTGTAGCTCTAACATCCCACATCACATCCAGGATTCTTTGACACTTTCAGCCTAGCTGTTTCAAGGTAAGTCTGCTTCTCATGTCTTCTACTACGTTTCTGTTACTTTTTACGTTTCGATTCGTGTAACTGCGGTCTGATTGATTTCAATGAATGCTTGTTGTCGTTTTAATATATGCTAGCTTGTAGAAGCATTGTTTTAGTTTTCTTTTGAATCTTGCTTTTGTCACATGCATGACACATTTTTTGCACCGACGGTCGCTGTTGCGGTGACCCCCTTCACAGACATGCATGTCTTCCCATTCTATGAATCCTACACTTATTGTTTGCATGCATGATCATTCACTCTTGTTTACACTCAGTTTCACCTTGAATTCAAACTTCTCATGTTTTTAGTCGCCCAGACCTCTGCCTTCCCTCCAGAAACTATGCAAGTTTGTCCCAACACTAACCTCCAGGCTTGCATTGTGCAATTTTGGGAGGCAGTGCTTTGTTGGCCCCAGGACTGCGCAATGCAGTCTGCTAGTTTGCATGTCACTACTAACTAAAATTGCACATTGCACAGTTTTAGTCCTCAACAGGCCAGTCTGGACTGTGCATTGCATAGTTCTAGCAGTCAGTTGGTTTCCCGATAGCCCGGACTGGGCCTTGTGCAATTTTGGCAGTCAGTCTCCCAGCCTCCCGTGAAAATTGTGCAATCTTCACAAATATTCACACATGTATGTTCCATGTTAGTCCTCTAGTTTGTTTTGGTTTTCTACTGACATATTTCTTGTCATGTGTGTTGCTATGTCTCCAGGTATCACAAGCATTCGTCTGCCTCTCAGCGGAACAGGTACAATGCCTTCCAGGAGAGCGGAGTCGAAGACACCGTTCATAGCACAACTGGGGATGAATTCGATCAAGTGTCTATGAACTTGCCTATCTATGAAGAAATCAAGTTGATCATGGATAAGGATATCAAGATGAAGTGGTAGCAACGTCACAGCGAGAAACACCATCAGTAGCAGCAAAAGGGAGCACACCTACGTGCGACAAATGCAAGAGGAAGGTTGTTGACAATGTAGAGGCAGAACAAAGTTGCAAGCTCAAGCAGATACACTTGTGATGAAAGAAGCTTTGAATATTGAGGCTATGAGGCGACGGTGTGACAAGAGGATTGCTTGAAGGCAGAGAGAGAAATATAGAAGCAGTTATAGGCGCTGAAGTGGCAACTCAAGGAAGAACAGGAGCTTCACAGAAAAGATAAGGAGTTGTAGCCGGAATAGGTGCAACAAGAGGCATGGAGCAGATAGGGTGAGCAATGTTGTCGATCACATGTAAGAGTATTTAGGAGCATGGATATCATTGTGCACACGCATGTGATCCCACCCATTTGGCACACTCACCGAAGCGAAGACAAGAAGCAAGTCTGACTGGAGCTGAACATGTATTTCGACAAGTTGATGCGTGTGGTCACCAGCACACACTTGGAGATCAACACAAACACTACGCATCAGTATGTTTCTGGTCTGTCTGCACTCAAGATGATCATGCGCATGTTATTATACAAGTTGGACAAGGGAGCCATATCAGTGTACCTGAATGCAATGGAGGCAAGAGTTCGTTTTTAGCAAGATGTTACCATTGAGCACATAGACACCATCATGGACGACCAATCTTGGCATTAGTTTGCCACTGTCAATCATCGGGACGATGTCAAAGAGTTAGTCTTCCCACAACTGCCCGAGTCTTAGTGATGTCTTGTATGGCTTGCTCAAACCTATTTTGTCTCACATGGGTACATGTGCAGATTGTATGTAACATCATGTCAAGTGGAAGTTCAAGTGTCGATTGTTGGATGTAACAGTCATAGAGTAGTTGAAGAGTCATGAGGGTAGATGAGCAGTCACAAAGGGGAATGTCAAGGGTCACCCTACCCTTTGCTATATATAGTACCTCATAACTCGTTGTAGAGGCTTTTGGTCAGCCAAGCTTCCGATAGGAGTATCTTAGAGAAAGCTTGGAGAGTATTGTAACGAGCCTTGGCTTCTCCACATTACAGAGCTAGTACATCTCTTTGGAGGAGCAGGCGGCAGTGACTATAACGTTCAGTTATCGTGACTAGTGGTTGGTCATGGTTGTATTGTATGATTGGAACTTTCACTTCTTTATATAGCATAGCCAACACGTTTCATGCATAATATGTTGTTATTGTATTTCAGTTAACTTGTTTACTCTAATGATATATGTATCTGGATTTAAGACTTCTGTGGTTAATATCTTCTTTAGAAACTGGAGAACCCACAGTAAAAACCATTATTTTTGTCAATGTTTCAAATCCCAACGGGGATCCATCATCAGGACAACTATTGAGTGTTGATAGAAGAAGAGCTTGATAGCGAGATATAAATAGTTATGAGGAAAGTTGTTTTAATTTAAGGAAAAAAGGTTGAAAGTCAGTTGTTTAATAATTAATAATATCAAAATATTTAATTTAATTAATTTATTTATTTATTTATTTATTTTAGGTTTATTTTAATTTTAATTATATAATATTAATCTCTAATGATAAATTAATATTAATAATAAATAGTAAAGGTTTCTTAGTAAAATACTTTCTCTCTTAATAATTAATAATTTTTCTTCTTAATAATAATCTTGCATATAATAATTTGAAATGATTTATAATAATAGTAGCTTGTATTTAAATTTATTAATAATCTAAAAAAATTTATAATAATAATAATTAATGATAAAAATAAGAATAATAATAATAAATAGTAAGTATTATAATTGTTATAAATAATTATTGTTAATAGTTTTTAATAAATAATAAATAATAGTAATAATTAATAAGTGTTATGTAATACTAAATATTAATAATAATGAGTTAATTTATCAAAATTAATGATATTTTATTAATTTGAATATTAATTAGATTATTTTAGGGGGTTACTTGGATTAATTCTTAATTTTTTGAATTAATGTTAATACTAATAGTTTATAATCTATAATAATAATTAGTGATAATTAATAATAATAATTTTTAATAATCATAAGTAGTAATTTTATAATGATAATTAATTAATACTACTGACACTAAATAGTCATAATTAATAGCTAATACAAATTATGAATTATCTACTACTTAAATATTATTAATTAAGTAGATTAATAATTATTATATTTGAATATTAATTATTAATGCCTTGGGATTGATTAAAAAGGAAATACCTACAGAGGGCAAACCTAGGGAGCATTGGAGGTCATAATTTCTCTGATTAAGGGAAACCAGCTACTACTGATCTCGATGCCATTGTCCCTATTGAGATTATGCGGATGTTTCATAATCTCAAGAGCCTCTCTAATTTTTCGCCTATGATGATGTTCTTCTCTTGCAACAATAAACCTAAAATAAACATAAAATTAATTAATTAATTAAATTCAATATTTTGATATTATTAATTATTAAACAGTCGACTTTCAACCTTTTTTCCTTAAATTAAAACAGCTTTCCTCATAACTATTTATATCTCACTATCAAGCTCTTCTTCTCTCAACACTCAATAGTTGTCCTGATGATGGATCCCTGTTGGGATTTGAAACGTTGACAGAAATAATGATTTTTATTGTGGGTTCTCCAGTTTCTAAAGAAGATATATGTATCTATTTTCCTACGCATGTATGTATGGACTCTTTCTGTATATGTATGTATGAATCTCACTGAAATGTGTTGTTGGTTTAACCATCACTTTGGATTGTTGGTTCACCTTCCTTCCAGCTTGTGATGCATCTTTGCTCGTGTGTTCCCTTCCAAGATGCGTGTTTACACAGGTTTCCAAAGGGCACCTCATTCCACCTTCGATGTGTTAGAACCATTCATGCACCTTCCTTGCCTTGCTGCACATGTCACACCCTTTCTACCAACAAGGACATCTTACTTTCCTCTGCTTCCAACCGCGGTTAAGGTGATACCACACGACCCACAGCTGGGACTCCTACACCAAATGGTCTGAGGTCTATTTGGGACTTCTTACTATAGGTTTTAACCCCGTATAGAAATTTCCTGCATACGAATTCTAAAACACAGAAAATAAACAATGCAAGAGCATAACACATAAAACACATATACACAAATATTTCCCCTAGATCCCAAAACCGGGACTACCAGCTGATTTTCATTATGTTCCTTTCAATGTTATAATACATATTTATACATGTCGAAGCATCCAATACCATGGACCGAAAACCATCGCGTCCAAAAACATGTGTGAAATCATGCACAAAACCATAGGTGGGTCCGCCCAACCTAACATAGGTTCCAAAACCAAAATTTTCCTGGGAACTGCTCCAGACCCCATAGAGTGGGGTTAACTGCACCCCTCAAACCTCCTGTGACCCCCTCGCTACGCAATCAGTGCAATGAAGGGGGGGGCTCCGCCCCCCCTCTAACCCCCTAGTTAACTACATGGGCTAGTCGTGGAAAGAATATAACATAACCCAACATTCTCCAACTTGTTTTCTTTCCACATGGGGCCATAAGAGAGCTTAGTCATTTATCCAGCCCTGCAATGACCATTATTTCTCTACACCAAGAGAACTTCTCAGAGCTCACAGATTTTGTCAATGCATCTGTAGTATTATTCAAAGTGTCCAACTTTACCAACAACACCTTTTTTTCTTCTATCATATCCCTCACAAAGTGATATTAAACATCAATGTGTTTTGTCTTTGAATGATATGCAGGGTTATTTGCCAAGAAAATTTCACTTTGGCTATCACAGTCTATCCTTATAGCTCCCATTACTAACCCCATACTTGAACATAACCTCTACAACTAAACTGCTTCCTTGCTTGCATGAGTGGCTGCCATGAATTCTACCTTTGTAGTTGATAGTGCCACTACAAATTGTTTCTTACTCATCTAGCTAACTGCACCTCCAAATAGGTTAAACACATACCCACTTGTAGATCTTCTATGATCCAGATCTCCAGCCCAATCTGCATCAACAAAGCCACGAATATCCAACACTCTTTCCAATCCTGGTCTTCCTTGGTAGCACAAACCATAATCACTAGTGCCACGCAAATACCTGAAAACCTGCTTCATTGCTATCCAATGCTCCTTTCCTGGTTTTGACATAAACCTTCTCAATACTCCCACTGCATGTGCAATGTCTGGTCTAGTACAGACCATTGCATACATTAGGCTACCAGCTACACTTACATATGGAAAATAGGACATGTCCTCTTCCTCTTCTTGTGTCTTGGGACACTATTCAGCAGATCAATTTACACCTACAGGAATAGGAACCTTCACCGGTTTACTATCCTACATATTAAATATCTGCAATATTGTCTCGACATACTTCCTCTGGTTTAACCAAAGCTTCCTCTTTTCCCGATATCTTTTAATTTCCATGCCCAAAATATAGTTTGCAGCACCAAGATCTTTCATGTCAAATTTGGAGGACAATTGGGTCTTCAAATCCTGGATAATTTCTTTGTCATTTCCAACCAGCAACATATCATCCACATACAAGACCAAATAAATAACACGGTCACCAATTAATTTAAAATACACACAGTGATTTGCTTTGCTTCTGGTGAAGCCAAGTCCCCGTATAAATGTATCATATTTATGATACCACATCCTTGGTGATTGTTTTAACCCATACAGAGACTTCTTTAACTTGCATACCAATTCTTTCTTACCCTTCACCACAAAGCCTTCAGGTTGCTTCATGTATATCTCCTCTTCTTTATCCCCGTGAAGAAATGTTGTCTTCACATCCATCTGTTCTACCTCAAAATCAAAAGCAGAAGCAACAAATAAAAGTAATCTAATAGAAGTTAACTTGGCAACAGGACAAAAATATCACCAAAATCAATTCCTGGCACTTGGGAATAACCTTTTGCTACCAACCGAGCTTTGTATTTCTCAACCTTTCCTTCTACATTTGTCTTCTTCTTGAACACCCATTTGCTGCCAATGGGTTTCCTTCCAACCGACAACTCCACCAGATCCCAGGCCTCATTTTTGTGCAAAGATGCCATTTCATCAACCATGGCCTCTTTCCAGAGTTTTCCATCCTCTGAATCTATTGCTTCCTTCACAGTTTTGGGATCATCATCAGTAATAGATAAAGCAAATTTGAACAAAAAGCAGATGGACTATACCTTTCTGGTTGCCTTCTTTCTCGAACTGATCTTCTTAAACCAAGAGTTTGTGGCTCTTCATCTTCTGATTCCTCCTCTGCTGTAGAGTCTGATTCTTCCTGCTTTAGCTCAAACTCTATCTTCTCAGGTTCCTTTGGTTGGACTTCATGTTTAATAACATCTTTCACCTCTCTGAACACCACATCTCGGCTGTACACAACCTTCCTAGTTACTGAGTTCCAAAGCTTATAACCCTTTAAACCATCCTTATACCCAATAAAGATGCACTTTTCAGATTTACTATCTAACTTGGTTCATTTCTCCTTTGTAACATGTACATATGCATCACATCCAAATACCCTTAGATGTGAAAGAGAGGGTTTCTTACCATTCCATACCTCTTATGGAGTTTTATCCTCCAACGCTGATGAAGGTGATCTGTTGACCAGGTAACATGCTGTCTCCACTGCCTCTGCACAGAATTCCTATCCTAACCTGGCACCACTGAGCATGCTTCTTGCCCTTTCCATCAACGTCTTGTTCATTCTTTCTGCAACTCCATTTTATTGAGGTGTATATGGAATAGTCTTTTTTTGTGCTATACCACACTTCTTATAGAATTATTCAAATTCCTTACTGCAAAACACTCCACCGTTTTCTATCCTCATCACCTTTATCTTCTTCGCTGTCTAGTTTTCCACCAGAGCCTTGAATTCTTTAAACCTGTCAAAGACTTGAAATTTCTTCTTAAGGAAATATATCCATGTATTCCTTGAGAATTCATATATAAATGATACATAACACACGGACTTACCCAGTGATGGAACCTTCACAGGTCCAAACGCATCACTATGCACAAGCTCTAATATATGTTTCACCCTCTTACCACCAAAGGGGAAACTCACCCGATTCTGCTTCCCATATACACAATTTTCACAGAAATCAAAATCCAGAGAGCTATTACTCATACCTTCTACCATACCTTTACCATGAAGTATTCAAAGGCCCTTCTCTCCAATATGTCCAAGCCTTTGATGCCACAACATGGTCTTCTCTCCAGAGACCACTAGATTTTCTGCTCCACTTTCAGGAACCACAGAACTATTGCACCCATCAACAACCGTGCTACCTTGCAGCTTGTACAGAGTTCCAATCCAAACTCCCCGCATCGCCAATGCTCCCTGAACCATCTTGCAAGTATCCTTCTCGAACACTGTTTTTACACCTGCATCATCCAACTTGCTTACAGAAATCAGATTTCTGACCAATGCAGGAATATGCAGAACACCCAGAAGTGTTCTAACCCTTCCACCTTGTAACTTCAACCTCACTTTTCCACGACAAATGATTCTAGCCTTCTTATCATCCCCTAAGAATCCATCACCACCATCGTATTTCTCATACTCACAGAACCACTCTCTATGGGGAGTGAAGTGAAAGGATGCACCTGAGTTAATCAACCATGCCTCATGATCTACATGTGTACTTGAAGAAGCCAAGTACACATCCCCACCTTCATCTGAGGTGGTTTTTGCCTCTGCAGAAGGAGCATCATCAGATCCCTTTCCTTTATTAGGAGCTTTAGATTTACATTCCCTTTTGTAGTGCCCTTCCTTTCCGCATTTCCAGCACACCACCTTTACAAGTTTTCCTAGAGATTTAGATCTCCCTCTAGATTTAGATCTCCCACTCGATGACTTATTTTTGTTTTTGTTCTAGGACCGCCCTCGTACAAACAAGGCATCACCATTCTGGCTCTCCATATTTTTCCGTCTCATCTCCTCCGTCAGCAAGGAAGAGACTATTTCATCAAACTGCAAGGTAGTTGCATTGCTACCTATTGCAATAACCAGACTATCCCACGAATCTGGTAGAGAACACAACAAACTGATGCACTTATCTTCATCTGAAAATTTAATATCAACAGATGCTAACTAAATTACCACAGTATTAAATGCATTCAGATGGTCTGTCACTGAGTCTCCATCTTTCATCCTCAAGTTATACAGCATTTTCCGCAGGAACAATTTATTCACCAGAGACTTAGATTGGTACAAAGTCCCTAACTTGTCCCACAAAGCCTTTGTCGTAGCTTCCCCTGATACATTCAGCAATATTGAATCTGAGACACACAATCATATTTTGCTCTTTACCTTCCGATCCAACTTCTTCCATTATTCATCGGACACTCCCGTTGGTTTAGTGCCCAGATCTACCGTGACTCACTGATCTTTATCCACCAACAAATCCTCCATCTTGAGTTTCCACAACTCAAAACTCGGACCATTAAATTTCTCTATCTCTATCTTTCCACTGCTCACCATCTTCTTTCACCACCAGAATCGATCTAGCAGATCCCCACTAAACAAGGTCTACCACAAGCCCGAGCGAAACCCCTCAACAAAAAAGGCATCCCCTTGAATCCAAAACAGCTCTGATACCAAATGTAGGTTTTAACCCCGTATAGAAATTACCTACATACGAATTCTAAATCACAAAAAATAAACAATGCGAGAGCATAACACATAAAACACATATACACAGAGATTTTCCCCTCGATCCCAAAACCGAGACTACCAGCTTGATTTTTCATCATGTTCCTTTCAATGTTATAATACATATTTATACATCTCGAAGCATCCAATACCAAAGACCGAAAACCATCGCGTCCAAAACCATGGACCAAAAACCATCACGTCCAAAAACATGTGTGAAAATCATGCACAAAACCATAGGTGGGTCCACCCAACCTAAAATAGGTTCCAAAACCAAAATTTTCCGAGGCGCTACCCCAGACCCCATAGAGTGGGGTTAAATGCCCCCCTCAAACCCACTGTGACCCCCTCTCTACGCAATCAACGCAACGAAGGGGGGGGGCTCCGCCCCCCCTCTAACCCCCAGTTAACTACGTGGGCTAGTCATGGAAAGAATATAACACAACCCAACACTTACCAAGGAGTTCCCCTGACATGTTGGTGGGTCTAGCACCATTAAAATTTTTGGCACTAGAAGGAGAGAAAGATGAGAAGTTGATTCCTCACAATCTGTTTTGAAGCTTCGTACATCTATCATAGATACTATCAAGCTCATACCTCAAGGATTTTTTTCGCATGCCGAACCTCAAGACATCACGAGGGAGTTTGCTAATCTCTTGTTTGAATTCACAAATTATGTTGAAGGTGAGGTAGCCTAACCTGAGTACTTAGAAGACTTCTATGCATTCCTTGCAAGCAAGTCCTATGCAGAAGGGGCCAACGTGTTGCTTGCATACACACTTTGAAAATCCCCACTACGGTGTTGCTGGAGTCTGCCACCCGGCAGCATGCACTCACTTGAGCATTTTTCTGATCTCATCAAATCCACTTTCCATAATTTTGATCTCGAACCTCTTGACCAAAAACTGTTAAAACAATGGAAGACCCTGCATGAATCGCCTATGGATTTTTGGGAATGCTTCCGTGTATTGCAACTTTACGCTCCGAAAAGTCAAATGAAATTCAAATATCTCATGGACAGATTTGAATATTGTCTTACCAAATCTGTCAATCCTAAGAAGAAGTTCAAGCCCAAGCCCCGCACAACATACTTTGGTGATGGAGCTGCCCAATCATAGACGGAGACGGTCGCTATCACTAGTTACTATCTGTCGTCCCCTCATCAAACAACTCCACCACCGCAGAGTGATGTGGGAGAACATGCACACACATTTGTTCAACTATCACATCCTCCCAACATCACTTCGCTCAATTCTCGCACAGACTTGGTTGCTAATCCCATGGGTTGTCACATGTATTTCGTACCTCAACCTCTATCTTCGTATTATAATGATCCTCTGGATTGCACTGTTTTGTGTTCTTCCGTTCCAGACTCTACACCTGTTGTGAACGAGGATCAAGCCATTGACAGAGTTGGTGTTTCACAACAAACTTGCATTTTCATTCATGAAGAGTATGACTGGGAGCTTGAGCATCAATCCTTTGCGAAGGATGATTCCCTTTTGTCTCCGCCTCCTCCGTTTTTCCATGACATCTTTGGTGATTCTGCCATCCCTAATTTCGCATGTGTATCTCTGTCTACGAATACACCCATTGTTGATATTTCACAGAACACACCAGATGTTAGTCCATCATCCGACAATGGAGAGGAAAAATTATTCATTGAAGATCCACTTGATTTTTCATTTGCTTTTCCCAGAAACGCAGAGGGTGAACATTCTTGCTTCTCATCTAACCCTTTGTGTGATTCATCAAATCATGAGGATGCTGACAAACATCCTAAATTTTTTTATCTTTTTTGTCATGATCTATCTACTTCTTCATCTGATCATGATGTTGATTCAATTGTTATTAATCTATCTAAGGCACTAGTTTATGATGATCTATATGTCGACAAAGTCGAAACCCAACAGACTATCGAGGCACTTTATCCTGAGATGATGGTTATGTCAGGTCCTCACCGTCTTGAGGTTGGTTTCACATCCAATCAGGAAATTGTTGAAATACCCAAGGCTCCTCATCACTCATATGTATTCATTGAAGATCAATCTCACACTCATATTTCGCTTCCTCTACTCGAACTGCATGATCCCATCGCTCATAGATTGGAGAAATCTTACACAGCAAGCACACTTGCGCAACGTAAGTGGTCTACCTTTCTCACGTTTTCTTCCATGTCATAATAAAGAGAATACGTACACTTAACATCTACAATCAGTGTAGCACAATACCATGGCAATACCGCAGAGTGCATGTCATGCTATTTCACTCACTCATGTTCTCTAGACACAATCAGACTCGGAGTGTGTTTCAATTTAGTGTTATATATTTCATGTTTGCTGGTTCGCAAAACTGTATTGTTCGCAAACCATGCCTTCACCAACATGGGTCGACCAATGCGCAAGTGGTTGCATTGGAAGTATCACTTTACATAAGCAAACCCATGCATAGTTAGCTTAGGAGTAGGAGTAATGTTTGCTTTAGGTTTGTTTGCTTCCAAGCATATTTGCTTCTTACTTTGCATGTTTGTTTTCTATGCTACTTGTCTTCTTACTCACTTTTCTTACACATTTACTTCTGCTTTTTCTTTGTTTTTTTGTTTTTTTGTTTGTTTACATCTGTAGGTCAGTTTCGCATGAAACCATGCGCAACTCTTGAAACACGCTGGGTAAAATACAAAAGGCCTTGTGCAATTATCAATACTTGGTTATCTATTGTCTTGCCTTTGTATGAAGAACTTGTTGTCTTCAGTCCATGATACACCAATGGAAAATACATGTTGTTCTCAATGAATCTTGGTGAAAACACAATGCTTGCGCACTAAGTAGTATCACCTACTCTAGTCAGTTGTTTTTGGGTTAATCCTTGTTAGCTTAGTCAAGTAGAGTAAGGTGAGGGGGAAAGCCTTAACAAGCATGTCAGAGGTATATATAAACTACTTCCTTAAAGGAACAACCTCTTCTGATCTCAATAAGTCAGGATCCCTCTTCCACCTCTGAAATGAATAAGTGTTATGCACAGTTACGAAAAATGAAAAATGAAAAAATGAAAATGTGAAAATTTTCGAAAAATTGAAAAAGGAATAAGGTGAAAAAGAGAAAGGCTTCATGCGCAGAGAGCTGATACAAGTAACTCCAAAGGGATGCTGACCAGGCTCGTTGGCAGCGGGTTGATGCTTATTTTCCACATGACTCCGCCGGGGTACTGTCCAGGCCTACTGGCAATGGAGCAAAACCATAGATGAAACTAAAACTCTGACGACCATATGGCTTGTGCACCAATATACCCCTCATCCCCAATTGAAACAACTTCATTGGATTAGCTTGGAATGTGTGTCGAACGACCAAGAGCTTGGCAGATGCTACATCTTACAATCAAGCAAGTGTGGAAACCAAGACGAACAGAGAATTAAACAAAACTTCCGGATGTGCTAGACTTTCTTTTCATGAACAAGGCCCATTCAGAGAGCTGGAGTTCTACCAGTCTATCACCAAGTGTTGTAGCAGCTACAGCCACCCTCCAAAATTTTTCCTTACCTTCATTTTGGAGTCTCCCTACCAACCATCCTTAGCAGCATGTCTTGCAATGTCAAGTAGATAGGCTTAATTGATTTTCAATGGCTTGTCAGCATGTGCATGTCAGTTTGCTTCACTCCATTCACAGGTTGTCCTTCCGGACTCAAGCTAGTTGCTGGTTGAGAAGCTCCCTCAAAAAATTGCACAATTCTGAAGGGGAACCAACCTTCCCTCCACAAATTGTGCAAATATGTTAGGCAAACTGTTGGGCTCAAAAATTGCACAATGCAGACAGACAGGCTTCCTTGAGAAAATTGCGTAATCTGGCCCAACACTACAGCTCAGCCCAAACATTGCACAATTCTAGGAGGCATTGACTTGCTCAGCCCATAAATTATGCAATTCCTGATAGACAGTCAAATCTGCTCAGCCCAGAAACTGCGCAAATTTCCATCCCAGGCTCGCAGAGGGATGAATGTGCCTTTAGGTTGACCAGTTCCCTCTAGGACCGCGCAAAGCTGATTTGAATGCATGAGCTGCTTTTCTTGAAATATCAAAAGACAACATGAAAAAGGCATCCCTAGGTTTGAGGGATATATTTTTAGCACCTGGAGGTTACATGCAAAGATCGTTTTAGAAACCTCCCACCAAGTGTCACATTTTCCTAGATTTGTGGCATGCGCGTCATAACCTATATTTTATCAAAACTTATGAACCAGATGTTGTAGAGCTCATTCCTCACATCGATCGTGAAGCTTTGACATCCCACATCACATCCAGGAGTCTTCGGCACTTTCATCTTAGTTGTTTCAGGGTAAGTTTTCTTCTCATGTCTTACGCTGTGTTTTTGTCACTTTTTACGTTTTGCTTTGTGTAAGTGTGGTTTTCTTGATTTCAATGAAAGCTTGCTGTCATTTTAATATATGTTAGCTTGTAGAAGCACCATTTCATTTTTCATTTGCATCTTATTGTTATCGCATGCATGACACTGTTTTTGCACCCAGGGTCGTCGTTGCGGTGATCCGCTTCACACACATGCATGTCTTCCCATTCTTTGAATCCTACACTTACTGTTTGCATGCATGACATTCACTCTTTTTTACTCTCAATTTCACCATGCAGTCAGACTTCTCAAGTTTTCGGTCACCTGTCGGCAGGTGTGGGCAGCCTTGGCCTAGACCTTGCCTTTCCCAGCTAGCATTGCACATTTATAGAAGTGAAGGCTTTGCCTTCCCTCCAGAAATTGTGCAATGTTGGCCAACATTGACCTCCAGGCTTGCATTGTGTAATTCTAGGAGGCAGTGCCTTATTGGCCCCAGAAATTGCGTAATGTTGTTTTCTGGTCTGCATGTCACTACTGACTGAAGTTGCGCATTGCGCAGTTTCAGTCCTCAAAAGGCCAGGATGGACTGTGCATTGCACATTTCCAGCAGTGAGTCAGTCTCCCGAGAGCTTGGACTGTTCCTTGCGTAGTTTTGGCAATCAATCTCCCAGACTCCCAATGAAAATTGCACAATCCTCACAGAAAGTCACACAGGTATGTTGCATGTCAGTCCTCGAGCTTGTTTTGGTTTTCGACTGACAAATTGCTTGTCATGAGTGTTTCTATGTCTCCAGGTATCACAGGGGTTTTTCTGCCTCTCAGTAGCACAGGTACAATGGCTTCCAGGAGATCAAAGTCAAAGACACTGTTCAAAGCACAACTGGGGATGCAGTGGATCAAGTGTCTATGAACTTGCCTATCTATGAAGACATCAAGTTGTTCATGAACAAGGATCTCACAATGAAATGGCAGTGACATCACAACGAGAAGCACCATTAGAAGTAGCAGAAGGTAGCACACCAGCATGCGACAAATGCAATAGGAAGGTTGTTGACATCGCAGAGGCGGAAGAAATTTGCAAGCTCAAGCAGATACACATGTGATGAAAGCAGCTTTGGAGATTTGAGGCTATGAGTCAACAACGCGACAAGAGGATCACGCAAAGGTAGAGAGAGAAATAGAGAAGGAGTTACAAGTGTTGAAGCAGTAACTCAAGGAAGAATAGGAGCTACACAGACAACAGAAGGAGTTGCAGTGGGAACAGGCACAACAGGAGGCGCAACATGCACAAACTGATGAAACTGCGCCCATACAGGGTAAGGACTCATCGAGCAGCTGGCATGGAGCAAACAGGGTGATCAGTGATCTCGATCGCATGCAAGGGTATTTAGGAGCATTGATGTCATTGTGTGCACGCATGCAGTCCCACCCATTTGGCACGCTTATGAAGTGAAGACAAGAAAGAATTCTGACTGGAGCTGAACATGTATTTCGACAACTTGATGTGCATGGTCACCAACACACACTTGGATATCAGCACAAACATTATGCATCAGTATGTTGCTGGTCCAGTTGCACTCAAGATGATGATGCACATGTTATTAGACGAGTTGGACAAATGATCCATATCAGTGTACCCAGATGCAATAGAGGCAAGAGTTCGCTTTCAGCAGGATGTCACCATTGAGCGCACAGACACCATCACAAATGTCCAAGCTTGACATCAATTCGCCACCGTCGATCATCGCGAGGATGTCGAAGAGTTGGCCTTCCCACAACTATCCAAGTCTTAGTGATTTCTTGTATGGATTTCTCAAGCCTATTTTGTCTCACATGGGTACATGTGCAGATTGTATGCAACATCTCATCAAGTGGAAGTTCAAGTGTTGATAGTTGGATGTAACAATCATACAGTAGTTGAAGAGTCATGAGGTAGATGAACAGTCACAAAGGAAAATGTCAAGGGTCACCCCACCCTTTGCTACATATAGTACCTCATAACTCATTGTAGAGGCTTTTTGTCAACCAAGCTTCCGATAGGAGTATCTTAGAGAAAGATTGGAGAGTATTGTAACGAACCTTGGCTTCTCCACAGTGCAGGGCTAGTACATCTCTTTGGAGGAGAAGGCGGCAACGATTGTAATGTTCCGTTATAGGGACTAGTGTTTGGTCATGGTTGTACTATATGATTGGAACTTTCACTTCTTTATATAATAGAGCCAACACGTTTCATGCATATGTTGTTATTGTATTTCAGTTAACTTGTTTACTCTAATGATATATGTATCTATTTACTTATGCATGTATGTATGGACTCTTTATGTATATGTATGTATGAATCTTGTTGAAATGTGTTGTTGGTTTAACCATCAATTTGGATTGTTAGTTCACCTTCCTTCTAGCTTGTGATGCATCTTTGCTCGTGTGTTCCCTTCCAAGCTGCATCTTTACACAGGGTTCCAACGGGTGCACTCATTCCACCTTCAGTGTGTTAGAACCATTCATGCACCTTCCTTGGCTTGATGCGCATGTCACGCCGGTGATACCATACGACCCACTGATGGGACTCCTACACCAAACAGTCTAAGGTCTAGTTGGGACTTCTTACCAGGGAGTTCCCCTGACATGTTGGCGGGTCCATCACCGTCAACAGTGTGAAACTATTTTCTCAGTTTCCAGTTTATTTTTCCGCAACATAATTTTATTATCAAGAATTGCAGTGTGATTTATTCATTGTTTTCCGTAGAAAATAAACTACCTAATTAATTAGTTAGAAGAATAAATTTTATTTGCTACATTTAAGGGTTTTTTCACAATAAATCCTAAGGTTAATATTGTAAACACTAGTATTATAAACCCTAAGTTTAAGATATTAAACTCCAAGAATATAAACACTAAGATATGGAAAACATAAAAAACTCTAGAGCTTCTTATCGATATGGAAAACATAAAAAAAAAAAAATCTAAAAATGACATAACATAAAACACTAACTAGTCCTCAAAGGACTCGATAGGTGCAAGAGCTTTTGCACTAGACCCTTGGATTTCAAAGAAATGAGAGCACTAGAGGTGTTGCTCGATTTGTCCAAGTCGTACATTATGATGCTGGACTTGGAATTGGACAAGTTGAAAGTCTTTCTAGATCTCCAGCAAGGTAGGATCAATCTGCATGTATTCAGAGGTGTGCATGATGACTTTTGCCACCATATTTTTAATCATCAAGTACAGGTGGATGGTCTGTTTATATTGGGTGACCCTACCATGGGTATTTCTTGGGTCAGGAACTAGTAACTCACATTTAGCTTCTTGTGCCTCCTCCTCAACTTGGTGAGTAAGATCAGCCTCCCAACCTGCTATAAGTTGTCGGACCTATTTCAGAATTCCCCTTACATAAGCATACACCGTGTCCCTGTTATGCTAAGCTTGGGATTTTTGTCTAATTTTCTTGGGCTGTTGAGAGGAGGATTCCTCTCTTAACCTGGGAGCCCCTTTTCCAATTTTTACTGTGGCCATCCACATTTGGTTCTCCTTTCATGACTTTCGCTCGAGTCATCTCTGACATAGTCACCTAGAAAACAATTGAGTCTCTAAGCCAGAACTACATCCAAGTAGCCACCCACACCACTGCGAATGGGCCACCTCACATGTAATTGGCACCTGAGACAATATTCAATAGCAGAAACAATATTGATAGAAAATTAGTCTGTGGGTAATGGAAAATAACATCAAACAAACTAGCCAACCTCCATCAACGTTTCCTACACTGCGTTACCATCGACTCCCAAACCATTACACAAAGTAACGAAGTTCGCAGGCAAGTCAAAATGTTCTCAAAGGAAGAATCCTCAGCCCCCACCATAGGCCACCCTCCAATTTGGGACATAACAAATATATATGAAACTAGAACAAAAATGAGACATAACATATGTAGTAGCCGCGAGGGCTTTACATAAGTCCATTCATACCTGACATAATTTCTTGCCAAACCACCCAGACAAAAGTAGAAGATTCCCATTATTTGGAGCAAGATACCATACAAGACAAAGATCGACTTTGAAAACAATAATTCAAAATAGAATGTATATTGCCCGACATTCTCATTATGCTTAACAACAATAGTAAAAACCAAACGAATCCTTCGAATTACCAAGACCATAGACCTATAGGAAATCTCCATATTTTCATAACTTTAGTAGGAGAAAGGAAACAACACATACCTTTTACCCTTCGCCTGGTTGTCAACACCAGATCCTCCCATTTGGTCCTAACTGATTGCATACCCCGCCCCCATAAACCTATCCTCGAGCTGACTATGGTGCAGAGAGACAATGAAGCACCCCACACCAACATTGAACCAAACACTCAATGCTACATTTTCTTTATTACTCTGCCAAAACGAGTTTCCGTCCTTCCACACCATGCACATGCTGCCAGCTATACCCTCACTCTCGCTCCACCTGCCATTGTTCTAACATGGCCTCATTCCTTCATAACTCATATTAATTGCCATAATCTTTGTATCGAATGGACTCCTGGCTAGATTGCACCCCAATTGGGGTTGAAGAGATTATTAACATTATTATAAACCCAAAGTTTAATATATTAATCCCTAGGAGTGTAATCCAAAGATTAATATATTAAGCCCTACAATTATAAACCTACATTTAATATATTAAACACTAGATTATAAACCCTAAATTTAATATATAAAACCATATAGTTATAAACCCTAAGAATTATAAACCCTAGGATTATTAAACTCAAAGTTTGATTTATTATACCATAAGATTACAAACCCTAAGTTCAATATATTAAACCTTAGAATTATAAATCCTAAGATTAATATTATAAACTCCAATATATTAAACCTTAAGTTTAATATATGAAATCCTAAGACTAATGTAATAATAATATAAAACATTAACATTATAAAACCTAGTATTATAAATATTAACATTAATGTTATAAACCTTAAGATTATAAACATTAAGATTAATATATTAAACCTTAAGTTTAATATATTAAACCCTAGGATTATAAACCCTAGGGATAATATTAAACCATATAAATAATAATATAAACTTGAGGGTTAATATTACAAACCTTAAGATTATATAACCCAATTTAATAATTATAAAACCTAATATAATTAACCCTAAGATTAATATTATAAACTCTAATACTATAAACCCTAAGTTTAATATATTAAACCCAAGGAAGATAGACACTAAGGTTAATATTATAAACCCTTAGATTAAGATTAAACCTTAGGATTAATAATATAAACCTTAAGATTAATATTTTACCCTAAGATTAATATTATAAACACTAGGATTAATATTATAATCACTAAAATTATAAAACCTAATATAATAATTACAAAACCTAATACAATAAATGTTAGTTTTTATAGCATCAAATAGGTGTTTTAGTCTCTATTTATGTCTAAGAGACTATAGAACACGAGATCTCCAAAACCCAAAAACGGTTTTGCAAGATAAAACTCTAAAATGCCTTAATTCAATTAATTAATCACCATTTAAATTTTTCCTAAGTCTAACTTAGGAAAACTGTTTAATTAATAGTAACTAATTAAAGAAAGGTGATAAATCTTTATAAAATCACATGGATTGTGTTTGAGATTATCTTAGCCATTGATGAGGATTTACTCATGGACGTCGGTGAGCCAACAAGAGATTATAAGAGCAGGATGATGGGGATGGAGATAGAGACATCGAGTGAGAGAAAGAGAGAGTTCCTTGGGCAAATCAAGCTATAGAGAGGAAGTGATAGAGAGGCCTAGTTATTCCAGTCAAAGGCTGTGCAGGGATTACACAGAAGCCTCAAGGAGGTAGCTTGATTCTATTGAGGAGAAGGGTGATTTAGGTGCTAGAGGTCGTGGAAATTTATAGAAAGTCAAGCGAGTCACTTCCAAAGGAAGAGTCAGCCAAGACATCATATTCTGAGTAGGTTTACGAAGAGTCAAGTAGGGCTGATGCAAGCACTATGCAGAGGCTCACATAGGGGTATTTCGAGTGGCCTCGTAGAGCTAGTTTCTAGAGACGAATTACGTGTGGAGTGAGAAAAATTGTCACAGATATTTTGGCTAGAATTTTTATGGGGGATTGCAATTTTTCATCCATATTTATGTACTCAAATTTTGTTGCTACATATAATAAAAGTAAACCCTCATCTGCTACACTGCTTTTCCCTTTGGTTTTTTTTCGGGGACGTTAGGCCAAAAATATTGGTGTCATTTTTATTGTGTGTGTGCATCTATTTTCTCAGTTTCAATTTTATTTTCTCAGTGTAATTTTATTGTGAAGAATTATAGTGGGATTTATTCGTTGCTTGTTGTAACAAATACACTGCATAGTTAATCAGTTAAAAGAAAAAAATTCCCGTTGCTGCATTTCAAGGAAATTTCACATGGTACTAGAGCATTGAAGATCATATTAGAGGCTTAACAACGAGAGGGAGAAAATTTTGTAGTTCAGAGGGAGTTATGAATGAATTTTTTTCATATCCATGTAGGACACTAGGAAGTGCAAATTGTAGAGGCAGGGGATCGATTTTCAGTTTGTAGCCGAGAGAAAATTTGATCAACCTCAATTGCAATATTTGCAGGTGTGGATTTTCCAGATAAAGGGTTCTGGTGAGTAGATCAATATGTTTGTTGAGCAAATATGGGTGCAGTTGATTTACAACAGGTTTTTCAGTAGCAGATCAGAGTTGGGTGGAAGAGGAAAGCACACACAATAGGAAACTTCTAGTTTTTCTCAAACGGTTTCCAGATCCAAGTTTATGAGGAAATCCACAAATTCCAGTTGCAGAAAGCCATGTGAGTTTGTTAGAGTATCTAGTTCGAGTTCCAAGATTGCAGATCATGTGTCAGTTCCCTGATTAAGACATCTAAAAGGTTGAGCGAGCAGTCCCAGTGACCAGATGAAGGCAATACATTGAATGAGGAAGGACATCCAAAGGCAAGAAGAAGCAAATTTGTGCATTCCTAAAGAAGTGTGAGTAGTAGTAGCAAGGTCACAAGGAAGAGGGGGATTTCAAGTTTATTTTTCCAATTTTGAGTTTCATAGGTATGGCCACAATAGAACTTCGTGATCAGGATAGGCTTGATGGAGCCTCTAACTATGGCATATGGAAAGCGAGGGTGAAATTCCTGCTAGATTAACATGATATGAAGATGTATGCATAGAACATTGTAGTCGTACCTACAAATCAACAAAAAATAGCTAACTATAACAGGTAGATGCCCAAAGTTAAGAGGATTTTTCTCGTTGGGATTTGAGATCATATTGTTCCACATGTTGCAGATAAGAATACACCAAAGGAAATGTGGGATGCCATCTTAAAGCTTTATCAGGATACCTCCGAGAACTAGAAGATGTTTCTGAAGGAGGAGCCAAGGGCTACAAAAAATGCACAAGGGTGAAGGTGATACATCCTATCTCTCTAGGATTTAGAGTGTTAGAGACGAGCTTGCAGCCATTGGAGAAAAACCATTAGATAGCGATATAGTCATAAAAACTCTCAATTGTTTCACTAAGGAGTGGCATTTGTTCATCCAAGTTATTTATGGGTGAGATACACTACCTAGTTGGGATCATATGTGGAGTAATTGCACTTAGGGGAAGATGAGTACCTGGTGTCCCAAGAAGAAGGAAAAGAAGGGGGAGAAACAAACAACCAATTTAGTAAAGATAGATGAGTTAACCTTCAAGATGGAGGAGTTTGCAGTGATAACAACCATACCTCCAAATGGAGGAGGAGAAGAGTCTTAAGCATTGTTGGATTAGGCATGATCCAAGGAGGAAAGCATCAAAAAAGTGTTTCTCCATGGATCATTACCCTTGCTACAAGGGCCCACACTATTTCAGTAGCTATATCATTAGTGTTATATGGCGCAGTTAGATCTGGCGAGATAGTTGCAGAGACTAGTTGTAGTCAATTACTACATAGGTGAAGATACAGATGCAACATAAACAATTACTTAGTAGGCATTGAAATACTAGTTACATTCAAAGATTTAGGAGATAGTTACAAAGCCAATACAGGGACGCTAAGAATCGATAGGTTGATCCTCAATTGCAGTAGTTGTAGAAACAACATGAAATTAGATGCAGGGGAAAGCAGAGTTGGAAACAATGCGGGAGGCTCAATGCAATGCCAAAAGAAATACAGATGCAGGATGGTTCAATTACAAGGTTAGTAGATGAATCAGAGTATGTACAATAGTTTTATGGGAAGTGAATCTATGTTGTTATAGATGTCATATGTCAGTAGTGTGAGGGAAAATGTTACAAGAGAAGATAAAACACCTTCCTCGCTAAGAGGGAGTGTTAGTTTTTATACCATCATACATGTGTTCTAGTCTCGATTTGTGTCTAAGAGACTAAGGAACAAAAGATTTCCAAAACTAAGAAAGTGTTTCATGAGATAAGCCTCTAAAATGCCTTAATTAAATTAATTAACCATCATTTAGATTTTTCCTAAGTCTAACTTAGGAAATCTAGTGAATTAATATTAAATTAAGGAAAGGTGAGATAGCTCTATAAACTCACACATATTGAGTTTGAGATGATATTAGCGATTAATGACGGTTTAATCATGGTAATTGGTGAGCCAATGAGAGATTATAAGAGCAAGATGATGAGGATGTAGATAGACACATCGAGTGAGAGGAAGAGCGAGTTCCTTGGGAAAATTGAGGTATCCAGTTACAATGATTCGATGCAAGAAGAAGAGTTCGAGCTAGAGAAGAGAAGCAGAGATTGAAGAGTAGCAGGAGAGAGATTTTGAAGGTGATTTCTAGTTCTGGAGAGGCAACAACATAGAGGTTGATTTATTCCACTCAAAGGCTAAGCAAGGGTTGTGAAAAAACCTTAAGGAGGTAGTTTGATTCAGCTAAGAAGAACGGTGATTCAGGTGCTATAGGCCATGAAAATTCCCAGAAGGCCAACCGAGTCACTTTCAGGGGCAGAGTTAGTCAGGACGTCATATTTTGAGCAGTTCTAAGAGTGTGAATAGGGCCTGCACAAGCACTATGCAGAGGCTTATGGATGGGTAATTCGAGTGGCCAAATAGAGCTAGTTTCAGAAGCCAGATTGAGTGTGGAGTGAGACAAATTGTATCACAAATATTTTGGCCAGACTATTTGATGCAAGATTGCCATTTTGGCATCCAAATTTATGTACTCAAATTTTGTTGCTGCATATAATAAAAATAAACCGTCATTGCTGCACCATTTTTCCCTTCAGGGTTTTTCCAGGGATGTTAGTCCAAAAATATTAGTGTCATTTTTATTGTATGTGTTTGTTATAGCGGCTACAACCACCCTCCAAAATTATGCCTTATCTTTTTTTTGGAGCCTCCCTACCAACCATCCTTAGCAGCATGTCTTGCACTGTCAAGTACATAGGCTTCATTGATTTTTAGTAGCTTGTCAACCTATGCATGTCAATTTTCTTCACTCCTTTCACAAGCTGCCATTCCAGACTCAAGCTAGTTTCTGGCTGAGCAGATCCCTCATAAAACTGCACAATTCTGAAGGGGAACCAGCCTTCCCTCCATAAATTGTGAAAATCTACTAGGCAGTTTGTTGGGCTCAGAAATTGCGCAATGAAGTCAGATAGGCTTCCTTGAGAAAATTGCACAATCTGGCCCAAAACTACAGCTCAGCCCAAAAATTGCGCAATTTTGGGAGGCAGTGACCTCCTCAACCTAGAAATTGAGCAATGCCTGACAGACAGTCCAATATTCTCAGCACAAAAACTGCACAAATTTCCTTCCTAGGCTTGCAGACCGATGCATGTGCCTTCAGGTTGACTGGTTCCCTCTGGGACCGAGCAAAGTTGATTTGCATGCATGAGCTACTTTTCTCGAAATAGCAAAAGACAACATGCAAAAGGCATCCCTAGGTTTGAGGGATCTATTTTAGTAGCTAGAGGTTACATGCAAAAATCGTTTTAGAAACCTCCCGCCAAGTGTCGCTTTTTCCTTGATTTGTAGCATGCATGTCATAACCTCAATCTAGTAAAAAATTATGAATCGTATGCTGCAGAGCTCATTCCTCACATCAATCTTGCAGCTCTGACATCCCACATCACATCTAGGAGTCTTCGGCACTTTCAGCTTAGTTTTTTCAGGGTAAGTCTGCTTCTCATGTCTTGCATTGTGTTTCTGTCACTTTTTGTGTTTTGCCTCATGTAAGTGCGGTCTGATTGATTTCAATGAATTCTTGTTGTCATTTTAATATATGTTAGATTATAGAAGAATTGTTTCAATTTTCTTTTGCATCTTACTATTGTCGCATGCATGACACTTTTTTTTCACTGACGGTTGTTGTTGCGATGACCCGCTTCACACACATGCATGTCTTTCCGTTCTATGAATCCTGCACTTATTGTTTGCATGCATGATAATTCACTCTTGTTTACACTCAATTTCACCATGCATTCAAACTTCTCATGTTTTCAGTCGCCCGTCGAAAGGTCTAGGCTACCTTGGCCCAGACCTTGCCTTGCCTGACTAGCATTGTGAATTCCTAGAAGTCAAGGCTCTTCCTTCCCTCCAGAAATTGTGCAAGTCTAGCCCAACACTGACCTCCATGCTTGCAATACACAATTCTGGGAGGCAGTGCCTTGTTGGCCCCAGAAACTACACAATGTAGTTTACTGGTTTGCATGTCACTACTAACTGAAATTGTGCATTGCACAGTTTTAGTTTTGAATAAGCCAGGATGGACTATGCATTGTGTAGTTCCAGCAGTCAGTCAGTCTCTCGACAACCTGGACTATGCCTTATGCAATTTTGGCAGTCAGTCTCCCAGCCTCCTGGTGAAAATTGTGCAATCTTCACAGACATTCACATAGGTATGTTGCATGTTAGTCCTCTAGTTTGTTTTGGTTTTCGACTAACATATTTCTTGTCATGAGTGTTGCTATGTCTCCAGGTATCACAGGTGTTCGCCTACCTCTCAACAACAGTACAATGTCTTCGAGGAGAGCAGAGTCGAAGACACCATTCAGAGCACAATTGGGGATGAAGTCGATCAAGTGTCTATGAACTTGCCTACCTATGAAGACATCAAGTTGTTCATGGACAAGGATATCAAGATGAAATGGTAGCGGAATCATAGTGAGCAACACAATCAGTAGTAGTAGAACGGAGCACACCTGCATGTGACAAATGCAAGAGGAAGGTTGTTGACAATGCAAAGGCGAAACAAAGTTGCAACCTCAAGCAGATACATTTGTGATGAAAGCAGCTTTGGAGATTGAGGCTATGAGGCGATGGCGCGACAAGAGCATCAGGTGAAGGCAAAGAGAGAAATAGAGAAGAAGTTACAGGTGCTGAAGCAACAACTCAAGGAAGAACATGAGCTTCATAGACAACATGAGTTGCAGCAGGACAGGAACAACAGGAGGCGCAACATGCACAAACTGATGAAACTGCGCCCCCATAGGGTATGGACCCATTCAGCAGTAGGCATGGAGTAGATAGGGTGAGCAGTGTTTTCGATCACATTTAATAGTATTCAGGAGCATGGATGTCCTTGTGTGCATGCATGCGATCCCACCCATTTGGCACACCCATCGAAGCGAAGACAAGAAGCAAGTTCGACTGGAGATGAACATGTATTTCGACAAGTTGATGCGCATGGTCACCAACACACACTTGGAGATCAACACAGACACTATGCATCAGTATGTTGCTAGTCCAGCTACACTCAAGATGATGATGCGCATGTTATCAGACGAGTTGGACAAAGGAGCCATATCAGTGTACTCGGATGCAACAGAGGCAAGAGTTCGCTTTCAGCAAGATGTCACCATTGAGCACACAGACACCATCATGGACGACCAAGCTTGGCATCAGTTCGCCACTGTCGATCATCGCAAGGATGTCGAAGAGTTGGTCTTCCCACAACTTTCTGAGTCTTAGTGATGTCTTGCATGGCTTGCTCAAACCTATTTTGTCTCCAATGGGTACTGGAGATTGTATGTAACATCTTGTCAAGTGGAAGTTCAAGTGTCGATAGTTGGATGTAACAGTCATAAAGTCTTTGAAGAGTCATGAGGGTAGATGAATAGTCACAAAGGGGAATGTCAAGGGTCACCCCACCCTTTGATATATATAGTACCTCATAACTCATTGTAGAGGCTTTTGGTCAACCAAGCTTCCGATGGGAGTATCTTAGAGAAAGTTTGGAGAGTATTGTAACGAGCCTTGGCTTCTCCACAGTGCAGATCTAGTACATCTATTTGGAGGAGCAGGCGGCAGTGACTGTAACGTTCTGTTATCATGACTAGTGGTTAGTCATGGTTGTATTGTATGATTGGAACTTTCACTTCTTTATATAACATAGCCAGCACGTTTTATGCATATGTTGTTATTGTATTTCAGTTAACTTGTTTACTCTAATGATATATGTATATATTTGCTAACGGATGTATGTATGGACTCTTTCTGTATATGTATGTATGAATTTTACTGAAATGTGTTGTTGGTTTAACCATCACTTTGGATTGTTGGTTCACCTTCCTTCCAGCTTGTGATGCATCTTTGCTCGTGTGTTCCCTTCCAAAGTGCGTGTTTACACAAGTTTCCAAGGGGTGCACTCATTCCATCTTCGGTGTGTTAGAACCATTCATGCACCTTCCTTGGCTTGCTGCGCATGTCACACGCTTGCTACCAACAAGGACATCTTACCTGCCTCTACGCACAACTGTGATCAAGGCGATATTGTACGACCACTGCTAGGACTCCTACATCAAACGGTCTGAGGTCTAGTTGGGACTTCTTAGTGGGGAGATCCCCTAACATGTTGGTAGGTCCAGCACCGTCAATATTTCTGGTGCTAGAAGGAGGGCCAGATGACAAGTTGTTTTGAATGTTCGTACATCTACCATGGATACTATCAAGCTCATACCTTCGGGATGTTTTTCGCATGCCGAACCTCTCGAAATCACGAGGGAGTTTGTTGATCTCTTGTCCGAATTCACGTATGATGGTGAAGGCAAAGTAGCTTGGCCTGAGTACTTAGAATACTTCTATGCATTCCTTGCAGACGAGTTCTATGCAGAAGAGGCTAGTGTGTTGCTTGCATACACACTTCGCGAATCCTCACTATGGTGGTGCTGAAGTCCGCCACCCGACAGCGTGCACTCACCTGAGCAGTTCTTTGATCTCATCGAATCTACTTTCCATCATTTTGATCCATAACCTATTGACCAAAAACTGTTAAAACAATGGAATACCCCGCATGAATCGCCTATGGATTTTGGGACCGCTTCTGTGTATTGCAGCTTCAAGCTCCGAAAAGTCAGATGAAATTCCAATATCTCACTGATAGATTTGAATATTGTCTTAACAAATCTATCAATCCTAAGAAGAAATTCAAGCCCAAGCCTCATTCAACATACTTCGGTGATGGAGCTACGCAATCACAGATGGACACGATCACTATCAAAAGTGACTGTCTGTCGTCCCCTCATGAAACAACTCCACCACCGCAGAGTGATGTGGGACAACATGCACACACGTCTGTTCAACTATCACATCATCCCAACATCACTTTGCTCAATTCCCATGCAGACTTGGCTGCTAATCCCATGGGTTGTCATATTTATTTCATACCTCAACATCCATCTTCGTATTTTGATGATCCTCCGGATTTCATTGTCTTGTGTTCTTCCGTTCCAAACTCTACACCTTTTGTGAACGAGGATCAAGCCATTGATGGATTTAGTGTTGCACAACAAACTTGTGTTGTCATTCATGAAGAGTATGACTGGGAGCTTGAGCATCAATCCTCGGCAAAGGATGATTCCCTTCTGTTTGTGCCTCCTCCATTTTTTCCTGACATCTTTGGTGATTCTGCCATCCCTGATTTCTCATGTGTATCTTCGTCTACGGATACACCCATTATTGATCTTTCACATAACACACTAGATGCCATTCCATATTCCGACAATGGAGAGGAAAAAACATTCATTGAAGATCCAATTGATTTTCATCTGTTTTTTCTGGAAACGTAGAGGGTGAACATTCTTGCTTCTCATCTACCCCTCTGTGTGATTCATCAAATCATGAGAATGCTGAAAAACAACCTGAATTTTTTGAACTTGGTTTTCGTGATCTATCTACTTCTTCATCCGATAATGATGTTGATTCAAATGTTGTTAATCTGTCTAAGGCACTAGTTTATGATGACCTATTTGTCGACAAAATCGAAACCCCACAGACTATCGAGGCACTTCAGCCCGAGCTGATGGTTATGTCAGGTCCTCGTTGTCTTGAGGTTGGTTTCACTTCCAATCAGGAAATTGTTGAAATACCCAAGGCTCCTCATCACTCATCTGTATGCATTTAAGATCAATCTCACACTCGGATTTCTCTCCATCCACTTGAACTACATGATCCCGTCGCTCATGGATTGTAGGAATCTTACATAGCAAGCACACTTGCGCAATGTAAGTGGTCTACCTTTCTCATGTTTTCTTGCATTTCATAGTAAAGAGAATGCGTACACTTAACATCTGCACGCAGCGTATCACAATACCATGGCAAGACCACAGAGTCCATGTCATGCACTTTCACTCACTCATGTTCTATGGACACATTTAGACTCGAAGTGCGTTTGACTTCAGCGTTATATATTTCATGTTTACTGGTTCACACAACTGTAATGTTCATGAACCATGCCTTCACCAACATGGGTCGACCAATGCGCAAGTGGATGCATTGGAAGTATCAATTTACATAAGTAGACCCATGCACCGTTAGCTTAGGAGTAGGGGTAGTGTTTGCTTTTGGTTTGTTTGCTTGCATGCATGTTTGCTTCTTGCTTTGCATGTTTGTTTTCTCGCCTGCTTGTTTTCTTACTCGCTTTACTTACACATTTACTTCTGCTTTTGCTTTATTTTTTTGTTTGTTTTCTTGTTTACATCCGTAGGTTAGTTTCGCATGAAACCGTGTGTGACTCTTGAAACAAGCTGGGTAAAATACAAAAGGACTTGTTCAGTTATCAATACTTGGTTATCTATTGTCCTGCCTCTGTATGAAGAACTTGTTGTCTGCAGTCCATGATACATCAATGGAAAATACGTGTTGTTCGTGATGAAGCTTGGTGAAAACACAATGCTTGTGCACTAACTAGTATCACCTAATCTACTTGGTTGTTTTTGGGTTAATCCGTGCCAGCTTAGTCAAGTAGAGTAAGCTGAGGGAGAAAGCCTTAACAAGCACATCAGAGGTATATATAAACTACTTCTTTGAAGGAACAACCTCTTCTACTCTCAATAATTCGGGATCCCTCTTGCACCTCTGAAATGAATAAGTGTTATGCACAGTTATGAAAAATGAAAATGTGAAAAATTTCGAAAAAATGAAAAATGAATAAGGTGAAAGAAGAGAAAGGCTTCCTATGCAGAGAGGTGATGCAAGTAACTCCACTGGGGTACTGACCAGACTCACTGGCAGCGGAGCGATGCTTGTGTTCCTGCGCAACTCCATTGGGGTACTGTCCAATCCTGCTGGCAGCGAAGCAACACCAGAGATGAAACTAAAACTCTGACGACCATATGGCTTATGCACCAATATACCCCTAATCCCCAATCAAAACAACTTCATTCGCTTGGCTTGGAGCCTCCCTACCAACCATCCTTAAAAGCATGTCTTGCAATGTCAAGTAGATAGGCTTCATGGATTTTCAGTAGCTTGCCAACCTGCGCATGTCAGTTTTCTTCACTCCTTTCATAGGCTACCATTCCAAACTCAAGCTAGTTTCTGGTTGAGCAACTCCCTTAGAAAATTGTGCAATTTTGAAGGGGAACCAACCTTCCCTAGAGAAATTAAACAAATATGTTGGGCAACCTCCTGGCTCAGAAATTGTGCAAGGCAATCAGACAGGCTTCCTTGAGAAAATTGCGCAATTTGGTCTAGTACTACAATTCAGCCCAAAAATTGCAAAATTTTGGGAGGCATTGACCTACTCAGCCCAGAAATTGTGCAATCCCTGACAGATAGTCAAATCTACTCAGCCTAGAAACTGCACAAATTTACATCCCAGGCTCACAGAGCGATGCATGTGCCTTCAAGTTGACCGGTTCCCTTTGGGACTGAGCAAAGATGATTTGCATGCATGAGATACTTTTCCTGAAATATCAAAAGGCAGAATGCAAAAGGAATCACTAGGTTTGAGGGATCTATTTTTAGCAGCTATAGGTTACATGCAAAGATCGTTTTAGAAACCTCCAACCAAGTGTTGCTTTTTCCTAGATTTGTGGCATGCGCGTCATAACCTCGATCTTATCAAAACTTATGAACCGGACATTGCAGAGCTCATTCCTCACATCAATCTTGTAGCTCTGACATCCCACATCACATACAGGAGTCTTCGACACTTTCAACTTAGCTGTTTCAAGGTAAGTTTGCTTCTCATGTCTTACGTTGCGTTTCTATCGCTTTTTGCATTTACCTTCGTGTAAGTGTGGTTTTCTTGATTTCAATGAACGCTTGTTGTCATTTTGATACATGATAGCTTATAGAAGCACCATTTCATTTTTCATTTGCATCTCACTGTTGTTGCATGCATGACATTGTTTTTGCACCCACGGTCGTCGTTGCGGTGATCTACTTCACACACATGCATGTCTTCCCGTTCTCTAAATCCTACACTTACTATTTGCAGGCATGACATTCACTCTTGTTTACACTCAGTTTCACCATGCATTCAGACTTCTCATGTTTTCATTCATTCGTCGACGGGTCTGGGTTGTCTTGGCCCAGACCTTGCCTTCCCCCGCTAGCATTGCGCATTTTTAGAAGAAGGCTCTGCCTTCACTCTAGAAATTGTGCAATTCTGGCCCAACATTTACCTCCAGGATTGCATTTCGTAATTCTAGGAGGCAGTGCCTTGTTAGCCCCAGAAACTGCACAATACAGTTTGCTAGTTTGCATGCCACTACTGACTGAAGTTGCGCATTGCACAGTTGTAGTCCTCAGCAGGCCACGCTGGACTGTGCATTGCATAGTTCTAGTAGTCAGACAGTCTCCTGACAGCTCGGACTCTGCCTTGCGCAGTTTTGGCAATCAGTCTCCCAGCCTCCCGGTGAAATTTGCACAACCTTCATAGACAATCACACATGTATGTTGCATGTTAGTCCTCCATCTTGTTTTGGTTTTCAACTGACATATTGCTTGCCATGATTGTTTATATGTCTCTAGGTATCACAGGTGTTTCTCTAACTCTCAGTAGCACATGTACAATGGCTTCCAGGAGAGTAGAGTCGAAGACACCATTCAAAGCACAACTAGGGATGCAGTCGATCAAGTGTCTATGAACTTGCCTATCTATGAAGACATCAAGTTGTTCATGGACAAGGATCTCACAATGAAATGGCAGCGACATCACAATGAGAAGCACCATCAGCAACAGCAGAAGGTAGAACACCTACATGCGACAAATGCAAGAGGAATGTTGTTGACATCGCAGAGGCAGAACAAAGTTGCAAGCTCAAGCAGATACACATGTGATGAAAGCAGCTTTGGAGATTGAGGCTATCAGGCGGCAACATGACAAGAGGATCACGCGAAGGCAGAGAGAGAAATAGAGAAGGAGTTACAGGTGTTGAAGTGACAACTCAAGGAAGAACAGGAGCTGCACATACAACAAAAGGAGTTCCAGCGGGAACAAGCACAACAGGAGGCGCAACATGCACAAACTAATGAAACTGCGCCCATATAGCGTATGGACCCATCAACCAGCTGGCATGGAGCAGACAGGGTGAGCAGTGTTGTCGATCGCATGCAAGGGTATTCATGAGAATGGATTTCATTGTGTGCACGCATTTGATCCCACCCATTTGGCACACTCGCCGTTGCGAAGACAAGAAGCAAGTTTGGTTGGAGTTGAACATGTATTTCGACAAGTTGATGCACATGGTCACAAAAACACACTTGGAGATCAGCACGAACACTATGCATCAGTATGTTTCTGGTCCAGCTACACTCAAGACGATGATGGACATGTTATCAGACAAGTTGGACAAATGAGCCATATCAGTGTACCCAGATGAAACAGAGGCAAGAGTTCGCTTTCAGCATGATGTCACCATTGAGCACACTGATCCAGGTCCAGGTGTGACAATGGATCCTTCCAAGACCTTTTACTTTCGTGATGTATTAAATTGCATTTTTAAAAGAACATAAATGAATACATATTCATTATGTAAAGAAGAGGAACATGACAATCATCAGCACATTTTATAACAAAGCGTTGATAACAGAGTTCATCTAGGAGGGTCTAGGTCTCCGGGCCCCGGTGTCAAGATAGTGTAGGCCGCTACATTAAGTTCTTTCAATAGTGATGATGTACATAAGTGATGATGTCGCTATCTTACAAGGAAAATTCCCTCACGCAGGAGTGGCTCCAAGAGATGTTCCACTACAGGAACTCTCAGTCAACAGACTCCTATCAGTATGACACAAAACTCATGCATAATGATCATCACACCAACATGGCATAAAAGGGTTCTCAATGCAAACATACATGGCGACAACAGAAGTATCCCATAAACATGATGATAAAGGGATCTCAAACGAAACATGACGAATCACGACAACAAGTACATCCCACAAATGATTCCGCGTCACATCAAGCAAGAATCATGAAAACAAGTAAGAAATAGGATCCCACATCAAACATCAAACAAGGATCTGTGTAGCACAATGCATAGAAAAAGGAAGTACATGAACACACTACATATACCTCATATCCAGGGGCCATCTAAAGAAAATGATGTCAAACTACTGAAGTTGTCCGGACCATCGATCTCACGACATCGAGTTGCATGGAAACATTGATCACTATTGAATGTTGACACCTACACTCCACTTCGAAAAGTGGCTGAAAATAGAATGAGAAAATAGAAAATCTGAATGCACCATCTAATTTGTGGTGTCGAATAGTGCAAAATCGACTATCAAATTTCTGAATTCTGAGAAAGTGAAAATCTAGGGCTTAAGGAATCTTTTAGATTCCCCCTAGATTCCTCAAAGATTCCCTCCTTTGGGTCCTCTGCAAATCGGCTACTCATATCAAGAAACTGATCGTGCCATTGGGTTCATGTCACCGAGAGGTGTAAGATCGACATAAAGTTTGTCCAATTTGGACACTACAAAAATCTCACCCTCTTGGAAATTTCGCTCAATCATGGTTCCACCTGCATTAAAAAAATTAATTAAAAAAAAAATCTGCCTTGATTTCCATGCCCGCTCTTGGTTCCTCCATGCTTTCTAGCACACTAGGAAAATGTTGGGTTTATATTAATTTTCTGGGGAGATAAATCAATAATTCAGTTGTAGGTGGATTGGTATGAGTCCGCATAGTAAGGAGGAGGTCAAGTGGTCAAACCCCGACCCCTCCTTTTTAATACATTATTTGTTTTCTTTAAAAAAAAAAAAACCACATGAATTGATTTAGGGGTCGGGTCCACATTGGGCGGCCCACCCCATACCCTCCGCACATGTAATATCTGTTGGCGCGTTTGTATGTTTAAGAGGCACAGTAAATGAGGTTGTTTGAAGGCGTGTTGTACACGGGGCCAGCCGGTGGGGGCTAGCCCATGTGGGCTGGGCGGGTTCAATCCCCGTTGGCCTTTCTTATTTACTACGTATGGTTCATATATATAGAGAGGTGTGGGGTGGTGGGGGTGGTGTCCCACCACCTCCTTTTTTTATATTTTTTTTAATTTTTAATAATCATAAGCCCCTTTTGAAAATTTCAAAATTTGACCAAAGGAGTCAAATTAAACGGGCCACAAATTCACCGGGAATCTAGCCCGGTTGGCCGGAATCCGGTGGCCGGATTTTGTCCAAATTGCGGCCTCCTTAAGCTTGCTCAGATAGCAAAAGTCAACCAAAACTTTGACTGCCACTATCTTCCTCATCCGAACTCGGATTAACGAACCATTCACACTGCTACGATCAAGATGACGAGATCTAGGCTCTAGTCCTAGTTTGAAAGCATTTTGATCACTTTTATTTTTCGAGCTATCATAAGCCCTCTTTGTCCTGTGTGTGTCTCTGGAGCCACCTAGATCAATCCTCCCCACCGAGTAGCTTTTGGTCCTCCAAAATCATAAAAAAATAATTTATAATTTCTCTGTACCTTATTTGCATCACAAGCGTCCTGAAAGGTCTTGCTTCCATCTCCTTCACGTTTGTTCTTCGGAGCCTTAAGCGATGAGCCGACACCTACAACCTTTGCAACTTGCATTACATTCTTTTGAAAATTACATGCTTTGACTTTCATGACCAACTAATGACCCAAGCGTCCCACACTTGCCATGAGTTTATAACACATACTCAGTGGTCAAGTTTACAACAAGATGGACGTAATACCCCAGCTACGAAGACAAGGCCAACATATCATTGTTTCTTGAACAAGTGATGGAAAACACATCATCACTGCAACACATGATTTACAATAATAAGGCCAAACACTATTTTTTCTCTGACAAGTGATGGAAACATGACATCACTTTCACAGTTTATCATGCAACACAAAATAAGACTAGACATCATTGTTGCTGAACAAGTGACGGAAAACACATCATCACTTTTACATTTTAAATGCAACAAATGATTTACAAAAGTATGACCATGAAACGCTAACATATTTAGAAACCAATTTTCACTTATCGCTATGAATGGGTCGCCTCCTTGTGGTGGCTTTGCTTGTCGAACCATCGTTTCACCTGGTTCATGCACCGACACTTTGTCTTTAAGGCGCTGCTTTGGATGGAGCCTCCAAAAAGTGGCTCTTTGATGGCCACTTCTATCGCAATGACTGCAATAGGTTTTCTTCCTCCAAATCTACTTAACATGCTTCTTTACATGCTGTTGAGAGGGTCTTTCATGCCTCCTCCTTTTATGTGTTGTTATTCTTTCCTTGCCGTCTCTGGTGTAAGTATGGCAATGAGAGCTTGCCTCAACTCTTTCCCTGCCATGGGATGATGGGGATGTGTTCCCATCATTCTCTTTCCTCAACTATTTCGACGATGTCTCGGAAGAATCTGACACCTTCGAGCATTCCCCTTTGGTGTATCTCGAGCCTGCAAATTGAGATCTCTGCACAACCTCCAATGGTTGAGTTGTGCCTTGATTATTGACACCAAGTTCTTTTTCCTCCTCGTGCCTCATCCATGTAAGGAGCCTCATGTTTTTCCCTATAATTGGGATCTCCAAATCTCCAACAGAAATCATACTAAGTGAAGACGAAACTGAAAGGAAATCAACATCTTTTACCTCCTCTTGCGATTTGGAAAGAACTGATGAGGGCTTCTCATCATCTATTGTTGGTGGTTCGCTAGCTGTCTCGGCACATTCCCCAACTTCCTTTCTGACATACCCAAGTCCTAGCTGATGGGGTAATTCTTCTACTTTTATGGGGTTGACAATGCCTTGGCCATTAACGCCCAAGCCTTTTCCTTCATAACCCATTTTCTTCAATAGTTTGGAGCCAATTCCTGTGGTATGATTTTCAAAACTAGTGAAATCATCATCAGAAAACATACATGAAGATGGAGAACTACTTTTTACCTCGTGTGGGTCACGTTGCAGCTTTTCCAAGGCCTCGTCCTTTGCTTGAGTTTTCGTCGCAAACTATGTTTCTCCTCTTTCTCTTCTTGTAGACGCATCTTCAATTCAACGTTCTCTCTTCCAAGGCCTCTTACATGGCTTGCAACCGAAGCTGCAAATCGCTCTTTTTCCTTTGTCTCTTTCTATAGAGTTTCATACATTATTTCCACTCTTTTGGAAATTTTGAGCATGGTCTCGTACATCACTTTTTCATCCTCTATCACTGCACGTTCCATTATTCACGCTTACAATTCACATCCATGCAAAGACCACTCTGATACCACTTGATCCAGGTCCGGGAATGACAAAGGACCCTTCCAAGACCTTTTACTTTCATGATGTGTTAAATTGAATTTTTAAAAGAACATAAATGAATACATCTTCATGTTCTAAAGAAGAGGAACATGACAATCATCAGCACATGAAATAATAAGACATTGATAACAGATTTCATCCAGGAGGGACTACGTCTCTGGGCCCCAATGTCAAGATGGTGTAGACCGTTGCATTAAGTTCTTTCAATAGTGATGATGTACATAAGAGGTGATGTCACTATCATACAAGGAAAATTCCCTCACGCAGGAGTGGCTCCAAGAGATGTTCCACTACATGAACTCTCAGTCAAAAGACTCCTATCAGTATGACACAAAACTCATGCATGATGATCATCCTGCCAACATGGCATAAAAGGGATCTCAATGCAAACATACATGGCGACAACAGGAGTATCCCATCGACATGATGACAAAGGGATCTCAAATGAAACATGACGAATCATGACAACAAGTACATCCCACAAATGATTATGCGTCACATCAAGTAGCAATCATGAAAACAAGTAAGAAACGGGATCCCACATCAAACATCAAACAGGGATTTGTGCAGCACAATCCATAGCAAAAATAAGTACATGAACGCACTGCATATACCTCATATACAGGGGCCATCTGAAGAAAAGGATGTCAAACTGCTGAAGCTGTCTGGACTATCGATCTCACGGCATCGAGTCGCATGGAAAGACTGATCGCATGTTGAATGTTGACACCTTCACTCCACTTAGAAAAGTGGCCGAAAAATAGAATGAGAAAATAGAAAATATGAACAAACCATCAGATTTGTGGCGTCGAATAGTGCAAAATCAACTATCAAATTTTTGAATTCTGAGAAAGTGAAAATCTGGGGCTCAAGGAATCTCTTAGATTCCCCCTAGATTCCTCAAAGATTCCTCCTCCGGGTCCTCAGAAAATCGGCTTCTCAAATCAAGAAACTGACTATGCCATCGGGTTCATGTTGCCGAGAGGTGTAAGATCGACATAAAGTTTGTACGTTTGTACATTTAAGAGGCACATTAAATGATGTTGTTTGAAGGTGTGTTGCACACAGGGCCACCTGGTGGGGGTCAGCCCACATGGGTCGGGTGAGTTCAATCCATGCTAACCTCTCTTATTTACTACGTATGGTTCATATATATAGAGGTGTGGGGTGGTGGGGGTGGTGGCCCACCACCTCCTTTTTTTATATATTTTTTTTAATTTTTAATAATCACAAGCCCTTTTCGAAAATTTCAAAATTTGACTGAAGGAGTCAAATTAAATGGGCCACAAATTCGCCCAGAATCTGGCCCGGTTGGCTGGAATCTAATGGCTGGATTTTGTCCAAATTGTGGCTTCCTTGAGCCTGCCTAGTCAGCAAAAGTCAACCAAAACTTTGACTACCTCTATCTTCCTCATTTGGACTCGAATTGATGAACCATTCACACCATTGTGATCAAGATGACGAGATATACACTCTGGTCCTAGATTGAAAGCATTACGATCACTTTGATTTTTCGAGCTATCATAAGCCCTCTTTGTCCTGTGTGTGTCTCTGGAGCCACCTGGATCACGCACGAACAACGTTACGGATGACCAATCTTGGCATCAATTCGCCATTGCTGATCATCACGAGGATGTCGAAGAGTTGGTCTTCCCATAACTTTCCGAGTCTTAGAGATGTCTTGTATGGCTTGCTCAAGCCTATTTTGGCTCACATGGGTACATGTGTAGATTGTATGTAACATCTTTTCAAGTGGAAGTTCAAGTGTCGATAGTTGGATGTAACAGTCATAGAGTAGTTGAAGAGTCGTGAGGGTAGATGAACAGTCACAAAGGCGAATGCCAAGGGTCACCCCACCCTTTTCTATATATAGTACCTCATAACTCATTAGAGAGGCTTTTGGTCAGCCAAGCTTCCTATAGGAGTATCTTAGAGAAAGCTTGGAGAGTATTGTAACGAGACTTGGCTTCTTCACAACGCAGAGCTAGTACATCTCTTTGGAGGAGCAGGCGAAAGTGACTGTAACCTTCTGTTATTGGGACTAGTGTTTGGTCACGGTTGTAGTGTATGATTGGAACTTTCAGTTCTTTATATAACATAGCCAATACGTTTCATGCATATGTTGTTATTGTATTTCAGTTAACTTGTTTACTCTAATGATATATGTATCTGTTCGCTTACGCATGTATGGATGGACTCTTTCTGTATATGTATGTATGAATCTTACTGAAATGTGTTGTTGGTTTAACCATCACTTTGGATTGTTGGTTCACATTCCTTCCATCTTGTGATGCATCTTTGCTCGTGTGTTCCCTTCCAAGCTACGTGTTTACACAGGTTTCCAAGGGGCACACTCATTCCACCTTCGGTGTGTTAGAACCATTCACGTACCTTCCTTGGCTTGATGCGCATGTCACACCCTTGCTACCAACGAGGACATCTTACTTGCCTTTGCGTGCAACTGCGATCAAGGCAATACCATATGACCCACTGTTGGGACTCCTACACCAAACGGTCTAAGGTCTAGTTGGGACTTCTTACCGGGGAGATCCCCTAACATGTTGGCAGGTCCAGCATCATCAACAGTGTGCAACTATTTTCTGAGTTTCTAGTTTATTTTTCCGCAACATAATTTTATTATGAAGAATTGTAGTGTGATTTATTCATTGTTTTCCGTAGCAAATAAACTACATAATTAATTAGTTAGAAGAATAAATTTCAGTTGCTACATTTAAAGGTTTTTTCACAATAAATCCTAATATTAATATTATAAACACTAGTATTATAAACCCTAAGTTTAAGATATTAAACTCCAAGAATATAAACACTAAGATTAATATTATAAACACTAATATTAAAAACCCAAGGGATGGATATTATTAACCCAAGGGATTTACAGTCAAAACACAAGGGATTATTATTACAAACCCAAGGGATTATTAATATCAATAAACCCAAAATATTAATATTATAAACCCAAGCAATTGATAAAACTAATGGATTAATATTATAAACACAAGTGATTGATAAAACTAAGGGATTAAAATTATAAACCCAAGCGATTATTAATATTATAAACCGAAAAAATTATTAGCATTATTATAAACCCAAATTTCAATATATTAAACCCTAGGATTGTAAACCCAAAGATTAATATATTAATCCCTAGAATTATAAACCTAAAATTTAATATATTAAACACTAAAATTATAAACCCTAAATTTTATATATTAGACCATAGAATTATAAACCCTAAGTTTAATATATTAAATCCTAGAATTATAAAACCTAAGATTAATATTATAAACCCCAAAATGTTATACCGTAAGTTTAATATATTAAATCCTAATAATATAAAACATTAACATTATAAAACTCAAGATTATAAACATTAACATTAATGTTATAAACCTTAAGATTATAAACCCTAAGATTAATATATTAAACCCTAGTATTATAAACCCTAGTATTAATATTATATTTACCCTAGGGATAATATTAAACCATAGAATTAATTATAAAAACGTTAAGATCATTATTTAACCCTAAGATTAATGTTATAAATCCTAAGATTAATATTACAACCCTTAAGATTATAAAACCCAATCTAATTAACCCTAATATTAATTTTATAAACACTAATATTATAAACCCTAAGTTTAAGATATTAAATCCCAGGAATATAAACACTAAAGTTAATAATATAAACCCTAAAATTAATATTATAAACCCTCTTGGATTAATATTATAAATCTTAGGATTGCGAACCCTGAGATTTTTATTATAAACTCTAAGATTAATATTATAAACCTTATGACTAATATATTAAACCCTAATTTTGTGATTAGGTTTATAATATTATGGCTTTTTAATATTAGGTTTTTAATATTAATATTAGTCCTAGAGTAATATTAATCCAATGGGTTTATGTTCCTCAGGTTTAATATTAAATAGGGTTTATAATCCCTTGGTTTTATTAATCACTTAGGCTTTTTAAAATTTGGTTTATAACATTAGTTTTATAATTTATAATGTTAGAGTATAATATTAAGGTTTATAGTATTAATTTTAGGTCTATAATATTGATGATGGGGTTTATATTAATCCCCTGATTTATAATCCCTTGGGTTTATAATATTAATCCCTTAGGTTTATTAATAAACCCAACATATTAATATTATAAACCCAAGAGATTGGTAAACCCAAACAATTATTAACATTAGAAATCCTAAGAATATAAACTGAAATTTTAATATATTAAACCCTAAGATTAATATATTAAACCTTAGAATTATAAACCCAAAGTTTAATATGCTAAACCTTAGGACTATAAACTCTGAGTTAAATATATAAAACCTAAGAATAATAAACCCTAGGTGTAGGAATTTACAGGGTAAGTTCCTCAGACGGGACACCAAAGGACACCGCTCACAAACAGATCACATATCAATACACCAGTATTCTTGACGTGGTTAAAACCCTCAAAGAGGGATACAGTCCATGGCCTGAGCCAATGCGGCCACTTCAGACAATTTATTAATAAAGGAATGAAAATTTACATAAGCTTCTCTCATGAACGGTTACCCTACAAATGACCCTTCGTGCTCTTTAAATAGAGATCATGGACCAATCGAGTGTTAAGCCAGAGATCAAGTATCGGTAATACCGAGAGAATGAATCATCGGATCACTTCATGTCTGGAACATATCGTGACCATCGGAATGTAAGTTACAAAAGTACATAGTAAAGAAACACACTTTACCTAACTCTATACTAGACCAAGTTATACTTAACTATTTCTTATGTGTCAAAATATCCTAACACTAGGAATATTAAACCCAAAGTTTAATATATTAAACCCTAGGATTATAAACCCTAAGTTTAATATACTAAATCCTAAGATTAATATAATAATAATATAAAACATTAACATTATAAAACCCAATATTATAAACCTTAACATTAATGTTATAAGCCTTAAGATTATAAACTCTAAGTTTAATATATTAAATAATATGATTATAAACCCTAAGATTAATATTCTAAACCCCGGGGATAATATTAAATCCTAGAATTAATATCATAAACCTTAAGATCAATATTTAACCCTAAGATTAATGTTATAAACTCTGGGATTATAAACCCTAGGATTAATATTATAAATCCTAAGATTGTAAAACCCAATATAATAAACCCTAAGATTAATATTGTAAACACTAATATTATGAAACCCTAAGTTTAAGATATTAAACTCCATGAATATAGACACTAAGATTAATATTATAAAACCTAATATTAAAAATCAAAAGGATGAATATTATAAACCCAAGGGATTATTATTACATACCAAAGAAAATTATTAATATTAATGAACCTAAGGGACTAATATTATAAACCCAGGGGAGTAATATTATAAACTCAAAAGATTATTAATATTATAAACACAAGGGATTAAAATTACCAGTATAGATCCATCTTAATCACGGATCTAGCAAGAGTCAGGAGGGATCAAATCCCTTCACGTGAAAACCTCTTTTAGAGTGGAAAAATTGAATAAAACATTTACACATGACATATTTTATCCATCTAAAAGTTGACTAGATCTATAATTAAGATTGATCTATACGGCTTCTTTATATATATATATATATATATATATATATATATATATATATATATATATATGAATTTATAAAATGGATGCGATGTCTTCAAACTTTATTTGGAAACTTGGATTGTGTACGCTACACAACTTAAACTTGCAATTCGAATACATCTTTTCTCTATTTCAAATAAAATTGACCAAAAAAATATTTAAAAGAGGGCCATAATGTAAAATAGTGGGATTACTTAAAATATTTTAATGATCAATTTTTTTTAACTTTATATAGTGTATGTATAGTTTTCTTTAATCATCGAGTCGAGAGGGATTAACTTCTTTTAAAGTATACAAACTTAAACTTGCAATTCCAACACATAATTACTTGATTTCAAACAAAATTGGTCAAAAATATACCTAAAGAAAATAACCAAAATGTAAAACGGTGAGACTACTCGAAATGTTTTACCAATAATATATATATAATAATAATAAAATTTATTTTCTATTTATAATTATTAATAATATTTTTAAGTGTTACAAATTAATTTCATGTTAAGAATCAAATGAATTACACCTCTCTTATTACTCTTATTAAGAAGTAATTGATTTTTTTATTCTCAATTACTCCTTTTCTTTAAACATTGAAATATTTTATTATCATCAACAATAACTTTTTTTTCCTTTTTTCAATATATACATATATATATAAAGTTTAAATTGAAACAAATTAGTGAATATGTATATTAAAATAGTTTATTTAAGTAAAAAAATCATAAGAAATATACAACATCACAGTCCAATGTGTGTGTGTGTTATATATAGCCCACATTGTTTTTATTTTATTTAAAGAATATTTTATTTTATTTTAAAGGGAACATGTGTCAATGAGAAGTTGAGCACAAACATACTTACACATCCCTCATATTGTGTTGTAGAATGAACCTCTCGGCCAATTAACCTAAGGGATTAATAAACCCAATGAATTAATATTATAAACCCAAACAATTATTAATATTATAAACCGAAGGGATTATTAACATTATTATAAAATAAAAGTTTAATATATTAAACCCTAGGATTATAAATCCACATATTAATATATTAAACCCTAGAATTGTAAACCCAAAGTTTAATATTTTAATACTATTATAAACCCTAAATTTAATATATTAAACTATAAAATTATAAAACCTAGGATTATTAAACCCTATGATTATAAACCCTAGAATTATAAATCCTAAGATTAATATTATAAACCCAAAAATATTAAACCCTATTTAGAATATATTAAATCATAATATTAATATAATAATAATATAAAACATTAACATTAGAAAACCCAATATTATAAACCTTATCATTAATGTTATAAACTTTCAGATTATAAACCCTAAGATTAATATATTGAACCTTAAGTTTAATATATTAAATTCTAGGATTATAAACCCTAATATTAATATTATAAACCCTACGGATAATGTTAAACCCCTGTAGTTAATAATATAAACCTTAAGAGTAACATTTAACCGTAAGATTAATATTGTAAACACTAATATTATAAACCTTAAGTTTAAGATATTAAACCACAAGAATATAAACATTAAGCTTAATATTAAAAACCCTTAGATTAATATTAAATCCTAGGATTAATATTATAAACCTTAATATTTTTATTATAAACTCTAAGATTAATATTGTAAACCCAAAGACTAATATATTAAATCCTAATTTTGTCATGTCACAATGCGACGTTGAATAAATTGTATTCTAATGTAACATTGAGACAATGATTGTCAAATTGATGTGACATTGTGATGTTGGAAAGATTTCTAAATATATTAAACCCTAATATTAAACACGATTTTTATAATGTTAAAATATAAAACCCTAACATTATAAAACCCAATATAATAAACCCGAAGATTAATATTATAAAAACTAAGATTAATATACCAAACCCTATGTTTAATATATTAAACCCCAAGAATATAAACCTTAATATTAATATTATAAACCCTAAGATAAATATTATAAACCCTAACATTGATATATTAAACCCTATTTTTGTAATTTTTCATTACACCATTGAATAAATTGCATTGTAATGTAACATTGCAACTATGATTATCAAATTGATTGACACATTGCGACAATGTTTGTCACAATGCGATGTTGGATAGATTTCAATACCATTCCAATGTGACAACATTATTAAATATTTTTAAAGTTGACTATTGTTAAATAAACCCTAGGATTCACATTATAAAAACTCAATATTAAACCTTAATATTAGAAATCCCTATTATTAAACCCTAGTTTTGTAATGTAACAATGTGACATTGAATAAATGCAATGTAATGTAACATTGAAACAATGATTGTTAAATTGATTGTCATATAGAGACAATATTTATCACAATGCAATGTTCATAAATTTTTTGTACCATTCGAATGTTACATTATTAAACCATAATATAAAACCCTAACATTTAGGGTTTATATTAATCCCTTAAGGATTAATATTATAAACCCAATGGATTAATATTTGTTTTTTTGGTCAAATAACTTCTATTATATTAGCTCAAAAATACAAAATATAAAATGAGTCTCATCAACTCTCCCTACTTCATTCTAACCAGATTTGTTAGCTAGGAGAGCGGGAGTGTGCAAAAGATTTTTCTAATGAGCCATTATTTTCAAAGGGCTAGATAGCCATACATGCCAAAAGGGAGACAAAATTAGAAGACATCATGTGGATGACATATAAGGGTGGTAGTTGAGGAGGGCGCATAGGAGGAATTTCCAGTAGGCTAGGACATTCATGCATGTGGAAATATATGTGTTCTACATTGGCCTCCATTTCATGCAAGTAGTCATTAGTCTGTCGTTGGCTCTTGCGTAAGTTGGCCAAATGGTCTAGAATTTCAATCTGACTATATTGGATGTCGTTTTTTATATGCCACTAACTTGTTATTCTCCTCATATCTATGCTCCCTAAGGATATCCAATTTGGCCTGGATGCCCCTCAACTACTCAGCTAGAGATTCCAAGGTGGCCGATAGGTCCACACATCTCAGGGATCGGCCCTAATCCTGGGCCAATTCGCCCTCTCTCTCTCCGTGCTCGTTGAATTTGGAACCCAATGGATTAATATTAAACCCTATAATTAATATTATAAACCATGATACAATTAATATTAAATTCTAGGAACATAAACTATGAGATTAATATTAAACCTTAGAATTAATATTATAAACCCTAAGATTAATAAACCTAAGGGATTAAATTTATAAACCCAAGGGATTATAAACTAAGGTGATTAATATTAAACCCTATGATCAATATTATAAACCCTAAGATTAAATATTAAACCATAGGAATATAAACACAAGGGATTATAAACCCTATGATTAATATTAAACCCTAGGACTAACATTAAAAACCCTAAGATTAATATTATAAACCCAAACATTATAAATTATAAACCTAATATTAAACCTTAATATTATAAACTAAATATTAAAAAGTGTAAGGGATTAATAAACCCAGGAGATTAATATTAAACCCTCTGATCAATATTATAAACCCTAAGATTAATATTAAACTCTAGGAATATAAACCCAATGGATTATAACCCCTAGGATAAATATTAAACCTTAGGAATAATATTAATATTAAAAAGCCTTAATATTATAAACCTAATATTAAACCCTAGTATTGTAATGTAACAATGTGACTTTGAATAAAAGAAAATGTAATGTAAGGTTGGAGTTGAAGTGCCTGTAAATGGTTTCCATCATATGGTGACTAAAGCTGACCAACAAGCATCCAAGTAAGATGTTATCATTCAAAGATACACATCTAGTATATTACCATATTACTAGTGAATCAAGATGCCCATGTAGATGAAAGTGAGTCTATTCCTTGTCATATTGGACATGTTTTGGAAGTGATGGTCAACCTCATCATTAAAAGTGCAAGCATTATAGCCTAGGGATGTACCCTTATTCTTCTTGAAAAATAAAAGTGTAAAGAGGTTATGGAAACTATTCATATGTCTCGATCTGATGAAAATTTGATAGTGTGGAAGGTTGTAGGAGAGAGAGGATCCCAATTACCTAGGAAGACTTGAGTACATTATCCATGATGAAGAGATGGACAATGATAAAAATATTTCAAAATGTTTCGATCCCACTACAAAGGGAAAAGGAGAATAACTAGGTGTAAGTAATGATGCAACAAATATCCAAAGCCATCTAACTAGACAAAAGTGACCCCAATCTTATGTTCAACTATATAATTATGTTCCAAAAAATGGTCCTATATTGTCTCAGGGTATTTGAAAACATAATATTGACTTATAGCTTGTGTAATCATGGTAAGATTGGTGACTTAATTATTCTTGTGCCAATGTTTAAGCTTATTTCCATAGTCCTCTAGCCAAATGAACAAGTTTTGTCATGGGTAGATTTGTAGTAGATGTGTGATCGAGAGTATATTAAAAAACTAGATAACAGAACAATGGTGACTCTAATCAAGAAACCAACATTTCACAGCAGATTCATCCGACGATCCTTAATTTTTTGCAGGCCCCCCCTAATTGTTCAACATTTAACAGAGTAGGGAGGGGCGCCAAGGCTATAAATAAATCCTACCAATCAAGATATTAATGGCCAAGATTTATTGCCAGACCCCCTATCCAAAAACTTGAAACCAGTTGAGGGGGTTGTCCATAATCCACTTTTTGAAAACTAATTGTTTGAGCATTTAATTTTTGGGTTATAAAATATATTATCATATATTTATATATTATAAAATTAACATTTAATTTTGTATTAGTAAATACTATTAATTTCATTTTAAACTAAAGTTTAATTAATTTTAACCTAAATCATCTAAAGAGTAGTTCCACAATTGGGCAAAGTTAAAAATAAATTGGGTGGGGAGGGGGGGGAAGGAAGTAATACTAAGAGTGAAAAATTGTAAATTTATTCTGAAGAAAAAATAAAAGTTATGGAGATTATTTTCCAAAGTTTCCAAATTCAACAGATTGCAGTGGGTTCTTCTTTTCTGATGAGATTTTTCTACTTTTTGAAGTCTTTTTCTTCTTGTATATTTCTTGTAATTCGGAAAATGTACCAGTAGTCCTTGATAATGAAATATTCATGGTTAATTTAAGATGACAAAATAGTATTAAAAAAAAAAAATTAACACTTTTCAAAGTTTTCATGATATCGATGCAATCTAAAATTGGGTATTAAGAAGCATCTTATATTTGTGATCCATAAACTCTTAATGGCTGAGAGCATCTTCATCACAGAGTTATGGTTATGTGAATTCATTCTTTAAAATACTCACATAGTTGAACTCTATTTCCTTTTTTTTATTTTTCTCTCATTTCTTATTAAAGTTTGAGGTTGTAAATTGTTGATGATCTAACCTTGGCGAATGGTTGAAGAGAAAAAAAATTATAGCAAGAAGGAATGGACACAATTCTTCCTAGCCAATAATATTTTAAATCAATTTTTAATTTTAATTTCCTTTGCATTGATTACTCTCCAACCTAGGAATTGTCTCAATGGTTACGACATAACCAACTAGAAAACTTGGCGAAGGAATAAGTAGCAACAAATCTTAGTGAAAGGAGAGGAAACTAACATAGATTGTCAAGAAGCAAGCATAAACAATGGAGTAGGTTGTTTCCTATGAATATTTGCAACAACGTGGATTGGTGTCTCCTGTAGGTTGGTGCTTAGAAAGCAACAAAGGGGATTGTTGTCTCCTGCAGGTTGGTGTTTACAAATATTCAGTAGAAGGGATTGGTGTCTCTTGTGGGTTGTTGCCTAAAAGTAACAGAGCATATTGGTGTCTCCTATAAGCTGGTGGATACAAAGAAGCAAAGGGGATTAATGTCTCCTATATTTTTGTTCCTACAAAGCAGCAAAGGGGATTACTATCTCGTGTAGGTTGGTGTCTATAAAGTAGCAACAGGGACTTGTATCTCCTATAAGTTGATTCCTATAAAGGAATGTAGGGGATTGGTGTCTCCTATAAATTCGTTCCTACAAGATTTTTGATAAAAAGACTTTTTGGGGTTTTCTCCTTTGAGGGTTTCCACGTATATCTTGTGTTATTTATTTATTTTATTAAATTTATGTTTTATGATTTTTGAATATTTAAATAAGTAAAAAATTTCATTACACTAGTTCACAACCCCCCAAGTACATTTGTGATTCCAACGAGCAATAGATTGGATTGGTCTCTCTTGTAGGTTGGAACCTACAAATTTATGTAATAGTAGGTTAGTGTCTGCATGATATTGTATATAAATAGGTTTTATGGTTTTCTCCCATAAGAGTCTCCATAATCTCCATGTATATCATGTTACTTGTTTAACTTATGAAATAATTGTTTTATAATGATTGACTGGTTATAAATATGTAAAATGTCATTACACTAATTCACACCCCTCTCAATAATTGTAAAATCCAATATTTGTTATCAGAGCAATTTCCTTGTAAAGTATTTTAACCACTAAAAGGTAAATCTTATAGGGAAAAATGGCTAGTAAGATTAATTCTTTCTCAAATAGAGCCCACTCTTTGATGTAACCAATTATGCTTTTTGGAAGATAAGGATAAGGGCACATCTGATGTCTCTTGGCGATGATGTTTGGCATTTTTTTGTAGATGGCTATAAAGTTATAACAATCATTATAATACATAAAAATGAGAAAAATGCTTTTGTATATAATTCCAATGCAACAAATGCCATTCTAGGTGGTCTTGGAGATTCAGAATTTGTCAAGATAATCTAGTGTGACTGCTAAATAAATTTGGAAAAATATTCAAGGCGACTATGAAGGAGATGAAAATTTAAATAGGGCTATGCTTCAAACGCAAAGAATGCAATTTGAAAGTCTAAAGATGAATGAAGAAAATACATTGAAGCCTTTTTCCCTTTGTGTAAATGAGGTTGCGAATAATATTATAGGACTTGGTGAAACAACTAGTAAACCAGTAATTGTTCAAAAAGCATTGAGATCTATTCCGTTGAGATTTAATGCAAAGGCATATATGATTGAATAAATAAAATATCTAAAATATATGAAGATGGATGAACTACCTAGAATCCTCACTCCATATGAGATGAGAACATGAAAGTAGAAGTTAGGATTAAAAGAAGCACCCTTCAAAGCGTCAAAGAAAACAAAATGACACAAGGACTGTGATCATTCTATCAATGAATTAAATGAAGAAGAAAATCAATTTGTGAGGAAGTTGAAAAGAGGATCTAGTAAATATAAAGGTAAGCTACCATTCAAAGGTTTCAAATGTGGCAAAATATGTCATTATGCTTCTAAATATCCATATGAAAAATTGGAATATAATGATGTTAGAAGAATATAAAGATAGAAGCAAATCTCATAAATATAGAAATAGAGGCAAATTTCATCAAAAGGAAGGGGAAATATTTCAAGAAGAAACACATTTATTCCAAGGAATATGAAAACTCATCAAAATATAGTGATGAATATGCATATGACGAAGGCTAAGAAGAATTCATATTCATGGCCATGAAAACTCAATATATTGATAAGGAGATATCAATTTCAGGGGAACAATTTCTCAAGGATTCAAAGAAAGAAGAAAAATTCAAAGCCCGTGATTGTTCTAGTGGTGCATTAGATGTATAAGAAGTGCAATCTATCCTAAGAGGAACTAGCAAAGGCAAAGGAAAACTACTATTATGTCATAATTGTAGTAAAATCAATCATCTTGATGTTAGATGTCCTCATGTAATTTGGAAAATAGTAATGATAAAGAAAAACATGAAGATAATAGAAAATCTTATGAGTATTAAAAAAAGTATGTGTGTGTCTAATAATAAGAAAGAAAAGAATTCTTACTCATAACCATGCAAGCTCAATACTTTGATAAAGAGAAATTAGATTTAGAGAGAGGAGATGTTGATGATCTTAAGGGAGAACTTATCTACGCATTAAATGAAATAGAATGACTTGGAAGAAAAATTAAAAGGAAGGAGGAGTTGCAGAAACACGCGAAAGCAAATAATCATGATCTTGATGAATCAACAATCTCTCTTGTGACGTTACATTTAGAAGAGGCAAAGAAAAGAGAATGAATGTTACTATTATCGCTTGAAGAAAAGGAATAAAATTGTGAGAAATTAGAAGTTGAGATTGTTCCTTTGAGAAAGGATTCAAAAAAATCCAATGACCAACTAAATCAAAGTCTTAAGTTTGGATTTTTTTTTTTGAAATCTTGGATGACATTCTAGTTTCTAGAGATCTCCTCTTATTAAAAAAGGTCTTGGTTATCATGAAACTTCCAAGGGAGAATCAAGCTCAAACAAAGTTTCCCATCAAACAAGCACTGAACCGAGTTCTCACTTTTTTGAGTTAGCAAAAAAACATGCGATTTAGAAAAGTGTTGATTCAAAACACACCTTTTTTTTTAGCATATTTTTGGGACTTTAAATTTTCTTATGCACATTTTTTTTAAATGCTAGTGATTTTCATGCCATTTTGAAAAGTGTTGAAGCAACATCAACCCCTTTTTTGGGGGATTATTTTTACCCTTTAAGTTTTTTGATATATTAAATATGGATAATTTTTTTTAAAGGTTAGTGATTTTCATGTTGACTTTGAAAAGCATCAACCTTTCTTTTTGTAGGCATATTTTTGACACTTATATTTTCTTATGTCCTAAGTATGTTTTTTTTTTTTAATGTTGATTATTTAACCATTTTTCAGGTTGGCTTATACCTATTCTTGTTTTCCGTCCTAATATGCTTGTTTTTTAAAGGTTTTCCAAACTTGTGTTTTTTTTCTTTGCATTGTTTTTTTTATAATGAAATTTTTAACCTTTTTTGAAAAGTTTAAAAAAATAATGAAATTAATATTTTGAGATTATGTTTTTATATATATTTATTTATTACTTCAATACACATAAAATAATTGTCACTAAAAAATATAATTTTAAACATTCGACAAAAAATACAAATTATGCATATAGATATAATTTAAAAAATACATATTTTGGGACATTTTTGCTAAAAAAAAGACATGTTAAATAAAAGATTTTTATGAACAAATTGCATTAAAAAAGTTGGAAAATAGCAAATTTTATGAAATTTTATGAGATTTTTATAAATTTTATATCAAAAAATGATGATTTTTTTTTTTCAAAAAAATGGTTGAGATAAAATTTTAAGTGAAGAAAAAAAGAAATTAAAACGTACAATTTAAAAATAAATCATTTTTTTAAGTAAATATAGACAAAATAATAATAATACAATTAAATTAAAAAAAATGAATTAAAAAAAAATTTAAAGTAAAATTTAAAAAAAAAAACAAAAAACAATTAAAAATAATAATAATTTAAGAAAATAGGCCTACCCACCCAACCGCCCCTGCCTTGGCCTGCAACCACTCAAGCTCCTAGGATATGTTAATTTTGAGCAAATAACCTAAACGATTTTGAGCAAAAAGATATGTTAATTGGCCTTCCCCCTAAAAGATATGTTAAGATTAAGGGATTTTGAGCAAATTAACATATCGACCTTCCCCCTCCTACGACGCCTGAGGGGTTGCATGCCAGGGTGGGGGATGGGTGTTGCACACAATGCCCCCCGCTCTAGCCCACAACCCCTAATGCGCCTGAGAGGGGGAAGGTTGATTCTTGAAATTGACCTTCCCCCTTCCAGGCGCTCAAGGGGTCGTCAACAAGAGTGGGGGGGCTGCATGTAGCACCCCCCGCTCCAGGCGATGGCCCCTCAAGCCAGGGCGGGGGGCACTGCATTAATTTGCTGAAAATATCTATCAATGAAAATAATAGTAGGAAATAAGGAGAGGAATAGCAAAAATCTAATCCTCAAAAGAAAGAAAGAAGCACAAGGAAAGGAAGTGAGGATGAGCAGAGACCTAGGAATATTAAATTCAAAAGATAAATTTCCCCAAGAAAGAATTTTACATCTAGGTATCAATATCTCTTTTATAGCTATTAATTTTCATGTAATAATTTTGATCATAGCTCAATAGACTGTAGACCCTATGTAGGAAATGACCATATGAAGAATAGGAGCAGGGGATCATATGAGAGCTTAAGGAATGGTTGTGTGAGTGTAATCCCAAAAGATTTAATGAGAATATTGTCAAAATTTTCAAATTAATTTTCACCCTTATGAAATCATGTTGAATGTTTCAAGTGCAATAGTCTTGGGCATAAATCTCACAATTATAAAAGCAATACATTAAGGCTTTGGGTGAACTTTATAGGATCACGATGAGGATCACTATGGTTTTTGCACGTATCACTCTCCTACTGCCATCATCAAGTTTCAACTCACATTTGAGGCTCTTGACGATATTGTCTCTGGAGAACCATTGATCCGACGTGAATCCAGTCATGGTAATGGTTGCGCTAGATTTATTTTGAAGCATTTTCAGCCCTTCTGGCCATCTTGGAGTTGTGACTACATGGCTTATGATGCGCATATCCTACGCTACAGGTGGATGAAGGGCTTGCATAATTTTTTCTTGATGATTCTAAAGATCCAGTTTCAGATTGTTACAATTCACAACTGCCTTATGGAATTGGCAAAGGAACTTATCCCAGATCCGGTCCATATATCAAATTTGGACTCCTCCCCTATTTTTGCTTAGATGCACATTCTTTAGCATACAACCTCGGATCTGGAGGAGTTTTTTCAACTTTTTGTTAAAACCTTAAAATGGGAAATATTATCTTTTAGGGGTTCGAACATCGTATCTAGTGAAATATATGAAAAAGAAGCTCTGATATAAGTTGGGTATTTCGACAAATCTCAAAAATTTGATTTATCTAGGCAAATTGTTACAAGATGTCAACCAGTTAAAAGACTATGAAATCAAACATAATTCCATTATTATCATAGGTTTAATATTGCGGGGTGGTGCTCCAGGAATGAGTGTCCCATTTGGATTAGTTTTGTTAGCTAGAAATCTCAAGGGTCTAACAACTTTTAAGGATGTTGTGAAAGGGAAAGTTTCCACACCAGATGGAAATAACCCAAATCTTTCAATCCCAAGTCCTTACATTGTTGAAAAGATGGAGAAATTACCAGATATGTCAATAAATTTGCTAGAGGTAAGTAGTATTTTCATAGTCCTCTAAGCTAGAGCCCCAATATGTAGGTTCAATGGTTTTTGGATCAAATAAGAACATATGCATCATGGGGTCTTCACTAATTTGACTGATAAGTGATGTTTACTTGTGTGCGAAGGGTTTTTTTGTGGTACAATTTGATAATGAAGCATATTTGGAATATGATTTAAACAAGGGACCATGGTTTTGGGGTAGGGTGGGGACCATGGTTTTGGGGTAGGGAGGGCCTATTCGTAACTCCATGGTTTCTAGATTTTGATTCTATGACAATGATGGTTACGAAGATGCCGGTATAGGTGAGACTACACAATCTTCCTCTCCCATTTTTGGCACCACCAAGTTTTAGAGGGAATTGGAAACATATTGACAAGATTTCTGAAGATTGATCAAGAAAGAATGGAAAGAGGTATTTTTACCTTTGCGAGGATTTGTATAAATGTAGACCTTAGTAAAGTTCTACAAGATCACATCCACATGGCTCATAAAGATTTCAAGTGGACTCAAATAATAGCTTTTTAAAACACGGGGGGGGTGGGTGTTGCACACAATTCCCCTCGCCCTATCCCACAACCCCTCATGCACCTGAGAGGGGGAAGGTTGATTCTTGAAATCGACCTTCCCCCTTCCAGGCACTCAAGGGGTCGTCGACAAGAGCGGGGGGCCTGCATGTAGCGCCCCCCGCTCCAAGCAATGGCCACTCGAGCCAGGGCAGGGGGCGTTGCGTTAATTTGCTGAAAATATCTATCAATGAAAACAATTGTAGGAAATAAGGAGAGGACTAGCAAAAATCTAATCCTCAAAAGAAAGAAAGAAGCACAAGGAAAGGAAGTGAGGATGAGCAGAGACCTAGGAATATTAAATTCAAAAGATAAATTTCCCCAAGAAAGAATTTTACATCTAGGTATCAGTATCTCTTTTACAGCTATTAATTTTCATGTAATAATTTTGGTCATAGCCCAATAGATTGTAGAGCCTATGTAGGAAAAGACCATATCAAGAATAGGAGCAGGGGATCATATGAAAGCATAAGGAATGGTTGTGTGAGCGTACTCCCAGAAGTTTTAATGAGAATATTGTCAAAAATTTTCAAATTAATTTTCACCCTTATGAAATCATGTTGAACGCTTCAAGTGCAATAGTTTTGGGCATAAATCTCACAATTATAAAAGCAATACATTAAGGCTTTGGGAGAACTTTATAGGATCACGATGAGGATCGCTAGGGTTTTTGCAGGTATCACTCTCCTACTGTCGTCATCAAGTTTCAACTCACATTTTATGCTCTTGACGATATTATCTCTGGAGAACCATTGGTCTGACGTGAATCCAATCATGGCAATGGCTGCGCTAGATTTATTTTGAAGCATTTTCAGCCTCTCTCGAGATCTCAAATACCCGAGATCATTTTGATGAGGGAAGGGTGGCAGTTTGTTTGCATATCACAATGGAACAACAGTCTAAATTTCTTTGTTCAGTCTTGAGTGTGTTTCGGATTTACCATGTTGAAACTCAAAGGTATAAATCCACCCAATTGATCTAAATTCTGATGAACGAAGCCACCCAAGATGTAGATCCGCTCTATATCCCCACTAACCCAACAAAGAAACACTATCAAACCATAAATCTAGAGGATTTTTTTTTTTTCTTTTTTCCTTTACAACTCTTAAGAACACCCTTCTCACCATCTTGGAGTTGTGACTACATGGTTTGTGATGCGCATATCCTACGCTACACATGGATGAAGGGCTTGCATAATTTTTTCTTGATGATTCTAAAGATCCAATTTCAGATTGTTACAATTCACAACTGCCTTATGGAACTGGCAAAGGAACTTATCCCAAATCCAGTCCATATCGGTCCATATATCAAGTTTGGACTCCTACCCTAGTTTTGCTCGGATGCACGTTCTTTAGCATACAACCTCGCATCAGGAGGAATTTTTTCAACTTTTTGTTAAAACCTTAAAATGGGAAATCTTCTCTTTTAGGGGTTCGAGCATTGTATCTAGTGAAAGATATGAAAAAGAAGGTCTGATATAAGTTGAGAATTCTGACAAATCTAAAAAATTTGATTTATCTAGGAAAATTGTTACAAGATGTCAACCAGTTAAAAGACTATGAAATCAAACATAATTCCATTATTATCATAAATTTGAGATTGCGAGGTGGTGCTCTAGGAATGAGTAACCCATCTGGATTAGCTCTATCATCTAGAAATCACAAGGGTCCAACAACTTTCAAGGATGTTGTGAAAGGGAAAGTTGCCACACTGGATGGAAATAACCCAAATCTTTCAATCCCAGGTCCTTACATTGTTGAAAAGATGGAAAAATTACCAGATATGTCAATAAATTTGCTAGAGGTAAGTAGAATTTTCATAGTCCTCTAAGCTAGAGCCCCGATATGTAGGTTCAATGGTTTTTGGATCAAATAAGAAGATATGCATCACGGGGTCTTCACTAATTTGACTGATAAGTGTGATGTTTACTTGTGTGCGAAGGGTTTTTTGTGGTACAATTTGATAATGAAGCATATTTGGAATATGTTTTAAATAAGGGACCATGGTTTTGGGGTAGGGTGGGGACCATGGTTTTGGGGTATGGATGGCCTATTCATAACTCCATGGTTTCTAGATTTTGATTACAACAATGGTGGTTACGAGGATGTCGGTATGGGTTAGACTACACAATCTTCCTCCCCCTTTTTTGGCACAACCAAAGTTTAGAGGGAATTGGAAACATATTGACAAGATTTCTGAAGATTGATCAAGAAAGAATGGAAAGAGGTCTTTTTACCTTTGCGAGGGTTTGTGTAAATGTAGACCTTAGTAAAGGTCTACAAGATCACATCCATTGGCTCATAAAGATTTCAAGTGGACTCAAATATTAGATTTTTAAAACACGACATTTAGGTGCTAGATTTGTCTTTAGACAAGGCATCTCCAGAATACTTGTCCCCAAGCAAAAACAAGGACAAAGAAAAGACCCCAAAAGTCAAAGGGGTGGAAATTTAAAGATCCACATCTTTCAGAAGAAGAAGACGAACAAATGGAAGAGAAACATAAAAAAATGGAAGAACAATATCAACAAGGCTCTTAAGTGAAGGAGGGAGAAAAGAAGTAGAATATTTCTGCAGATCACGTTGAGAAAGGACCTGATTTAACAATGATCTAGTTCAAGAAAAGCAACATGAAAAAATATGTAACAGTCAAGGAGTGAGTGAGAAAAGTGAACACATACATCTTAGAGTTGTGACTCAGACAAAGAAGTGCCTTTGAAGATGGAAGGAGAATAAATGGAAATAGTAGTTGCCAACTCAAACTATGAGGGTTGGCAAATTCAAAAGAGGAAAAGTAAAAAAGAGAAGCTCAGTTTAACTGGGTAAATGTGAATCTAGTTTGGGAAATTTTTTCATGTTTTGAGTGCAAGCAACAATGTTATGCATGCGTTAAGCACATACAAAATGTAATTTTAGTCTTTTAATAAAATTACAAATTTTTTCTTTGGAAAAAAGTACATTGAAGCTTCCAAATAAAAGAGAAAAAAAATATATTGTCAGAAATGGAAATCAAAGAACAAATGTATGGAGAAGGAAGCAAGCGAAGCAGGAAGAATGTGCTCTAGCTCTATGCATTGAAAAGAAAGATAGTTAATGGTATATAGATAGTGGATTTTCATGTCATATGATAGGAAATAAAAGTAACTTTCTCTATCTAAAAGAATTCAAAGGAAACAATATCACCCTTGGAAATAATGGTTTGGGAAGAATAATGGGAAAAAGGACACTCAATCTTGATGATGGAAGACAAAAATTCAAAATGTTCTATTGGTTGAAGGTCTAAAGCACAATATATTAAGTTTAAGTCAAAGGGTTGATCAAGGGTACGATCACACATTTTATTCTAAAGGATGTGAAATAAGAAAAGTAGTTTTAGGAAAATTGGTAGCAAATGCAATTAGGTCTTCAAACAATGTATATGTCATCAATAAGATTAAAAGAAATAAAACACCCGATATGGGATTGATATCCCTCCCATCTCATCAATAACAAATAAGTGATAGACTACAACTCCTCAGACCACATTAAGAAGATGCAAACTTTTGAGAGTGAGTTGTAGGAGACGAATGATGAAATAGAATGTTGAATCAGAAGCTCAGGGCGAGAATTTATTTACTCAAGTGAAATAAAAAATGCAAGTGTTATAAATAAGGAAAAGAACTAGTTCAAGGGGAATAGTCTCAAGAGTAAATTTGTAGAAGAGGAATTGTTGCATGCAAAGAAAGATAGAAACAACTTTAATAACAAGATCCTAGTTGTAGACAAAGAAGTACGAAATCAAAAGAGGTAATTATTTGTTGTTATCATATCAAAGGAAGAAATTTTATCCAAAAGTAAAAACAATATGCATACATATGGATAAATAGTAGATAGGGGGAGCCATTGTAATCACTGAGAGAAGTTGCAGATAGAGGAGGAGCTACAGAAGTTATTGATAATGGGACTCAAATTGTAATTGAAGGATCTATAGACAAATGCATACATGTATACAAAGCAAATCGAACACAAAGCAAATAATTTATCTCAAAAAGCCAAGTGGAGTTTTACAGTAGTTGCAAAAATTTTAAAAAAAATATTGAACCGTAGAAGAATTGCAGATAGTTAGGTAAAGAATTGATCATGGATAGACAGGGGGACTCTCATTCTTAGCAAGTATATACCTTTGAAATTAATGTAAAACAAAGAGAAATTGAAAAAAGGGAGAACTAGAGGGAATTCTTTAGCATTCAACAATATAACTCAAATTCAATGAAAAAGGGGGAGATTTGTGTAAACTGTGTTGTCATTGATGTCAACATGCCAAGGAGAGCACAGTTGGATAAGATTGAATAGTTTGGATTAATTTTGTTATTGATGTCATAGGTCAACTAACTTCGTATAGTGTGTTGTCATTGGTATCATGGGAGAAGAGAAGAGGTGCAAGGTCAAGTAATAGAAGAGCAATGAAGGTTTTATCAGAGGTGACCAAGAAGAACATAGAACAACTTGGATCAATAGATCAATGCAGTAGTGTAGCTTGATGAGATCTACAACCATTATTCATTTAAAGGGGGCCAACCTACTTAACGCTTAACCATAGGATGGTTTAAAATGACATCAGATAGTAAAACCACCAAAGGTACGTGAAATTTGATAAATGGATTCACCCCTCTCCCATATTTCTGAAACCTCCATTGACCCCACCCCCGCTTGAAACCACTTGAGCTTAAATAAAACTAGCGGAGGGTAATGTGGCACTAGTGGGGCCAAATGTGATAGTCAACCTTCAATTAACAGATGGAAAGGAAATCGCCAAGTGTTGGTCCATCTAACAGACACTCGAAACATCAGATGGTTTCTCGAAGCAAATGCTCATCAATTTCCTAATATCCAATAATATGGATTCTTGTCAAGCTCTTAGTCACAAGACACTTAAGGATTGGTGCCCAAGTGTTAAGAACCCTTGGAACAATGTTGTATCAGATTTTTTTCAATATGCAAGTGTCAATTTAGATTTTCCTGATACCCGATATAGTTGGCTCCTAGTCAAGCCCATGATTTTAGAGTGCTAAGGTCTAGAATGTTGGATGCATAAATGTCAATATATTTCTATCATACTCTATAATATTGGCTCTTGGTCAAGCCTTTGGTCACAAAGCACTAAGGCATAACACCTAAGGTCTAAGAGCCTTCAGGCCCATGGAACATTAAATGTGCAAATGTACAAGAGTTAACATATTTTCCCCCATACACACAACAACTATCTCTTGGTCAAGCCCCTAGTTGAAGAAGGCTAAAAATTAATTCCTAAGGGCTAAAGGTTCCATTGGCCGCCCAAAACCTCAGGCATAGTAAAAATTCAAAAAATTGCTTGATAGCCTAACACCTGGGATATGCCAACTAGATAGGGACAACGTAGTGATGTAGCAAGTGGAACAGGTGATGTGGAATGTGTCAATTGATCTAGATGGAAAAGTACATGTCAAAATTAGCCATGTGTGTGACTATGACTGACTAATGGAAGAATGTTGTGGAAAACTAAGTGGACCCTAGAGCCTTGGAATCTTATAGTGCTTTGCAATGAAATCACTTAATAGTATAAGAGTCCTCATTTAAAATTCTAGAGAAATGGAAAAAAAAAATCAAAAATAGATGAAAATTTTGGCATCAATGGGCCCCCGAAGCCCTATAATTCTTGAATGACATTGTGCAAAATATATGTCAATTACACTATCATCTGATAACATTGGATTGTAGTCACATGGTCTAGTCACAAAGGGCTAACATATAGCATGTGAGGGCTTAGCACCCGTCAACCTTAGAAATCCCAAAGTAATGTTTATAAAAGAATGTTCAAGTTTTCCTCATAACTCGGGATCTAATATGGACCTTAGTCATAATGCATGGTTCTAGGCACCCATTGATCTGAATTGGATCATTATACTGTTTTCCATCCATATTGATGCTTTCATAGTGGAAAAAGTGGAGGAATCATCACATAGGACCATTTTACTGGTGGGACCTAGTTTGGCAAATAGGGGTCTAAAACATTCCAGGATCATTTTGAGGCATCAAATGACATTTTTTGGGCGTAAAACTTTTCCACTTTAGCATAGCACTCTTTTTTCATATTTTACACATAGAGACCTTTCCAATGGCACAAGAATTTCCTCAATCAAAGTTCGTATGCAAAATCTATGCCACTCAGAAGTTGACCTTCCTGTTTTCACCACCATAATTCGATAGGATGTGACGTCAAGCCCCATTATTCATGTAAAAGAGGCTAGGCACATCATTAGGATGAAGTAAGTTTAGAATAGTCCATATTGTAACATAGGTTAAGAGTTAAAGTAGTCAAACCAAACCACTAGTACGCTATCAGGTTGTGCTATAACAAGGCCACTAGGAGGAAAAAGGGTTCCATTCTTTTAGAGTGCATTTGTTCCATAGATGAGAAAAATAACTGAGAGGGATAGGGGATAGAGAACACAGAGAGGATTTGTGCACTGTAGTTTCCCACAAGCCACAAGCCTTACTTTTGTGTACTTGCATCCATTTTCTATTCAGAGAAAGGGAGTAGAGTGGCATCACCCTCCAGCTAGGTTTTCCTCCAAAGGGTTTTCCCAAGTTATATCTTATTTCAAATCATGGTTTGCAAGTTTATATTTCATTGTTAAATACTTATACATAATTTATTTTACATGCATACACAATTAATAATAATATACAAATCTAGAAATATAAAGAGAAATAAAACCCTAATAGTGTGGATTTTTTATTTTTAAATATAGTTTTAATAGATTTGTTGTTACAAATTGTCCAGTGGAATATCCAAGACATTTTATGGATTATATTAGTGTCACAACAAGATTCTTTGGGTATATTGTAGAGATTTGCAAGGGATCTAGACCGGTTAAGCCAAAATTCGTAAGACCTTAATCATGGTTCACGAATCTTTGAATAACCCTCCTGATCATGTAGAGGAGATGTTTTCGCAGCTAAAAGTACAAGTTGTAGATATAAGTCATAAAGTGAATTTCCTCATGTCAGCCTTGAACAATAAGCTAGGGATACTTGGAAAATATGGAGGTTTTAACACAGGATAGATCAGAGGGTAATTCAAGAGATTAGTAAGAAATAAAGAACGAGTTGAAGAAAGGACCCAAAAGAGATCAACCTAGTTTGAGTATTGTGAGCCATTAATAGCCCCTATTCAAAATGGAAGCGAAGGTTGATATCAAGATGTACCAAGGTGATATTGATGCTCTAAAGATAGATCACTAGTTGCGACAATTAGAAGTGTATTTTAGTGTTCATCATATAGAGGAGGAATAAAAAAATTCATTTATATGGCTAAAATTACAAGGTCATGCCATAATTTAGTGGGAAATCCACATGGAGACATGAAGGTTAGAGGGATATCTTGTAGTGACTAAATGGGAGGATTTCAAACCCCTCATAAACTCACAATTTTACCCTATTAGGTATGTAGAGGACCAGTGGATTTGGTAGATCTACTTCCAGTAGAAGCAAGGGAAAAGTGCACAAGAGTACACCACAGTTTAAAAAGATGGCCATAATAATGGGTGTCTCCCTAAAGAACCCATATGTACTCTTCAAGTATCTAGGGGGTCTACATAACCATATGTGGAAGCAAGTGATGGTGTTCAAGCTTGAATCGACGGACAAGGTTTGTGTACAGGTACATAACCTAGAGAACATAGGTCTGCAGAAAGGGAAATCAAGTGGATCAAAGCAGAAGGAGCAATAGGGCGATTCTAAGAAGGGGAAGAAGAAGCGAAAAGGGCTAAAGATAAAAAGATGGAAACCACAACACACCACTGCAAAGATCCCAACAACCACTACAACATTGATGGTCATACAAAGGAGAAGTGTTGGAAGCTTCATCCAGAACATAACTTGAAGGACAAAAAGAAAGATAATAAGAAGAATCACATGGCCACTGATTTGAGAAACCAAGTGAAAGTGGCTCGGACATAGATGATAAAATTGTATGTACGTCAGTGCAGAAGGAGGTGAATCTAAGTAGTCGTCAACAACAAGAAAAGAAAGAAATGACTGAACTCTTCCACATCAAGATACATGTCAAAAAGACAAATATTGATGCTTTGTTTGACTCAAGATCGCTAGCAAATCTCATGGTGGGAGAGCTGGTCAAAAAATTGGAATTGGAAGTTTGTGATCATCTAAGCCCATATCCATTGGGATGGGTAAATAAGGATGCAGAGTTGAAGGTAACAAAACAATGCAAAATTATATTTTCCATCAATGTTGATTTTAATGATGAAGTAGAACTAAATGCAATTCCCCTTGATGTGTGTGGAGTCGTGTTTGGAAGTCCCTACATGTACATTTAGGACGCAATCTTCATGTAGAGAGCAAACCAATATCGGCTCATCAAGGACAGAAAATCGTTAACCATCAACGTGCATAAAGGCAAGTTAAAATTTTTCCCTGTAAGTGCCAACCAAGCCAAGAAACTGATTAGTTCCAACACGAAGTATGTTTTACTAAGTTTAAAAGAAAGTCATTTTGTAAAGGAGTCAGTACGAGGTAAGACATTCCTAGGGGGTTGTAATAAGAAATAGAAATAACAACCAGAAGAGTTGCTATAGGCATATTGGTTGTGTTTTGGGAGCCTAAAGGGTTACCATGAAAGAGGGAAGTGGAGCACGAGATCCAGCTATTGTTGGACTCCCCATTCTTAAACATTAAGTTATATAGGCAATCATTATAGAAGAGAAATAATTGCAGCCACTACTAGAATAGTGTCATTCGATCAAGTACATCACCATGTGGGTCACCCATAATCATTATGCCAAAGAAAGATGGGACTTGGCAGACGTGTATTGATTACAAGGCATTGAACAAAATCACGCTTAAAAATAGGTACCCCCCTACCTAGGGGATGGTCTACTCGATCAGTTGCAGTGAGTAAAATACTTCACCAAGCTAGACTTAAAGTTTGAAAATCACTAGATTTAAGCTAGAGAAGAAGATCCCTAGAAGACCTCCTTCAAAACTAGGCAAGTTTTGTATGAGCAGTTAGTCACACCATTTGGCCTATGCAATGCACTACTTACATTTATGAGGTTAATGAAAGATATATTGTGCCCTTTTATATATCCATATTGTATTTCCTATTTGGATGATATATTGATATACAATGCTACTTGGGAAGAGGACATCTCACATTTGACACAAATGTTGGAGACATTAAGGAAGCACCAGCTGCTAGCAAATCTCAACAAGTGTGAGTTTACACAATAATCTTTGGTGTATCTAGGGTATGTGATGGGTGGGGAGAGTTTAATATAGATCCTACCAAGATGGAGGCCATCATGAAATGACAGGTGCTTACTAATGTTTCTAATGTTAGGAGTTTCATTAGGGTGGCACAGTACCCAAGGAAATTCATAGCCTCATTTTTAGCAATAACATCACCATTGCACTATAACAACAAGTGGCAATAGTTTCATGTGGGGAAAGGGTCAACAAAGGGCATTTTAAGAGTTACAGAAGAAGATCAATCAAGCACTGATTGAGTTGAAAGGACAACTTCCAGACAAAGTTAAACGGTACACCCAAGAGAAAGTGAAGGAAAAATTTCCTCATCTTATTCAGTAAAAGCTTTTGGGAACCAAAAGCCTCCTAAAATGGGGAGGTGTTATGTAGATTGGATCATTATATTGTTTTTCATCCATCTCAATACTTTCAAAGTGGAAAAAGTGGAGGAATTAACTCACGAGACCATTTTTACCAACAAGACCCAGTTTGGCAAATTGAGCTCTGAAACTTTCCGGGAGAATTTTGAGGCATCAAATGACATTTTTAGGGGGTAAAACTTTGTTGCTTTGGAGCCACATTTTTTTTCATATTTTACACACAAAGGCCTTTCCAACAATGCAAGAATTGCCTCAATTAGAGTTCATATGCAAAAGTTATGCCACTCAAAAGTTCGCCTTCCTATTCTCACCACCATAATTCGAGAGGATGCCACGCCAACCCCCACTATTCATTGAAAAGGGGTAAGCCACATGATTATGATACTCTAGAAGAGTTTATATTGGAACATTGGCTAAGAGTTTAGGTAGTCAAACCTAACCACTAGTAGGCTATCAGACTGTGTTATAACCAAGCCACTAGCAAGAAAAGGGGTTCTATTCTTTCGAGTGCATTTGTTCCATGCATAAGAAAAATAACCAAGAGGGATATGGGATATAGCACACAAAAAGGATTTGTGCATTATAGTAGCCCATGATCCAAAAGCCTTACTTCTTTGTACTCGCAAGCATATTCTATTAGAAAAAGGGAGTAGAGTGGCCTCACCTTCCCGTTGAGTTTTCTTCAAAAAGGGCTTCCTAGGTTATATCTTGTGTTAAATCATGGTTTATGAGGTCATATTTCATTTTTTTTATTTTCTACATAATCTTAATTTGCATGCATACACAATTAATGATAATCTACATATCCAAAAATCTAAAGAGAAATAAAACCCTAATATTGTGGATTTCATATTTTTTAATATAGTTTTATCATATCTATTGTGATGAATTGTCAAATGGAATATCCATGACAATTTATGAATCACTTATTAACATTAGTGTTTCAATAATGAATAGTATAACCATGGGTGTTTTCTCCCGAAGTGCAATAGCTCGATATATGTTGGTTGATAGTCCTAAGGGATAGGAAGATGGTCGAATCCTAACATAATAAGTTACCATCAAAGAGTCCAATAGACCACGGTTTTGCAAGGGCTTCATGTGTTAAATTTTTTCCAAGTATTCCCCAAATTCTTAGTTATTTCCCAAATTCCCAGTAAAGTGCAAATTTGGTTTTTACATGTCTTGGAATCCTAGGGTTTCAAGGTTGAAAGAAGGGAGTGTAAAGAATAAGAAATCCACTTACATAAGCATTGATATAGGAAATGTTAGCTAGAGTTCCAAGCTCGAGACAACAAATGCATCTATAAATTAAAAGAGTTGAGAGGGGTAATGGAAAGTGATTGTATAAGGATGGAAGTGTGACATGAAGGTGTACTACAATGAGTATTTGCATTGGAAGAAGTTATAGGTATGTGATGAAGTGCAAAAGTGATATGTAGTATGAGAGTTGTTTGCAGTGAACTGTGAATGTGGTGAGAAGATCAAGGATGGTTGACAATGAAGTGCGGAGCAAGAATGGTATACATTGAAGAGTTATAGTGATGTGCAACGAGAGAGTAGTCTATGTGAAGTATGAGGGAGGAGTGTTAGACAACAAAGAAATATGTTGATACATTAATATAGAGTTGAACAAGGGCAAAGAAACTACAAAATAATAAGATAGTGGAGCATATTGTTGAGATGCATTGAGGAGAAGAGTAATTCAAAGAAGGATAGAGAATAGAGGGAATTGGTGTCTCTTGTAGGTTGGTGCCTACAATGATGTAGAGGGTTTGGTGTCTCCTATAGGTTGTTTCCTACAAAATAACACAGTGGATTGGTGTCTCTTATAGGTTGGTGCCTACAATGATGTAGAAGGTTTGGTGCCTCCTGCAGGTTGTTGCCTAAGAAATAACATAGTGGATTGGTGCCTCCTATAGGTTGGTGCCTACAAAGAAGCAAAGGGAATTGGTGTCTCCTATAGGTTGGTTCCTACAAAGCGGTAGAGGAGATTGGTGTCTCCTATAGGTTGGTTCCTGCAAAGTAGTAGAGGGGATTGGTGTACCGTGTAGGCTAGTGCCTAGAAATTTATGTAACATTAGGTTGGTGCATACAAGATATTTTATATAAAGAGATTTTGTGGTTCTCTCTTGTAAGGGTTTCCATGTATATCTTGTGTCATTTTTTTAGATGATCAGATTGATGTTTTATAATATTCGACTAGTTATTAATATGTAAAAATATTCATTATAATGATTGGCCCCCACTCTTCGTATAAATTTGAAATCCAAGATCCTCTCATCTCCCAAACTTATTATATTGATGTGATGTATTTCATCCATTAGTTTCTCCTTTGACATCATACATTAAGGGGCATCTATAATAGCTTAAAATGACACTCCCTCAAGTCTACTGGAGAAGTCACACATGAAGAATGCGGAAGTAAGAAAAAGCTTTAAGAAAACCATAGAAAAAGTTATATTTTACTAATTCAGTGCCCTTGGCACACTAACAAAAAGAGTCGCAACACTCCAGATGGTTTATCAGGAAGTGTTAAACCCTCAAGATGCACATGCATAGAGCATTGAAATGGATATGGTTAGTAATGCCCATGCGTAAGGGTTGATAGGGTCAAAAAGTGATCAAATATCACAATGAGGATGAAAGAAATAAATCAAACTCAATTCGAAAATGTCTAGATTCATTTAATCACTTTGTGTTAACTCATCTATAAAAGATAAAATATCCATGAGGCTAAAGGGGAGAGAGAAGTTAACATGCGTAAATGTTGTCGAAACTTAGTTCCGCCTCATGATAAGCCAACACTAGCAATGAGCTTGACTATGAGTTTTGGTGAGAGGAGGAGTTGAAGAGGACCTTAAGGAGCTCAAAATTCAAATACTATAATTATTCTGATATAATGAAATATGCAATCATGTAGCTCAACTATTATAACTATTTTGGTATGATGAATATGCAATCATATCCCCCCATATATAAATCATCTCTTTCATTTGAATGCTTGTATTTTTGGTTTTGATTTTTGCTAATGCTAATATTGTTTGTAGGTTAATAGAGTTTTCCAGTGTGTCTATGTAATACCCAAAAAGAAAAAGAACACTAAGATGTGTACCTTGTATTCAAAGACTTGGAATTTGGCTGCTTCTTGTTGCTCCAACAACTCCACAACGATGGTATGGAAACAACTCTCCTCCCAACCATAGGCTTGACTCCACTGCGGACCACCCCTAAGCCTCAATCTATTATTGCCAAATTTACAAGTATTTCCCCTCACCCTCTAAATGCCCCTCTTTTTATTTCCCCCTTTTTTATATAGTCTTTCCATCATAAAGAACTAAATCCCAAGACTTGTCATAATTATCTTTATCTTGATCTTTCTTTTCATGTGTCTTATTTTTCTTTCCCTATATCTTTATTTCTTGTATTAATTTAATTGATATGGGGCACGACAATCTATTGGTTTTGCTTCCAAGTTATGGATGTGGAGGATTGAAGCCATTATCTTTGGAGCTCTCATCTAACAAAATGAAGCAAGGACTAGCCCTCTGAAATAAGGTTTGCTCCATCTCCATATTTTTATTCAACATTATGTATTTCCATGCAAGTCATTAGGGGTTAGAGTAATTGTAGAAGATATTATTTGTCATAGGTCTTGGTTAGGCCTGTGGGATTAATATTGCGGCAATAGAGGAAAATTCAGGGAAATAGTTTCCCATATCATATCTTGGTGTTTCTAGCGTTTGGTGCATGTTTGTATTCTTTGTTCTCTATTTTCCACATATTATCTATTGCATGCATGAGGAGAAAGTAGTAATTAATAAATCAAGAAATCTAAGGAAATTAACCATTGTAGCGTAGATTTCAGAATGTAAACTATTTTTATAAGATCTTTGTGACAAACTATCCATTACAATATCTAAACTACCATATCTCTTAACTATAGGAACACTTTTTCACGTCTCCCTAACATAAATGACGCTTCATAATTAATCAAGTAGCAATGTTCCCAAGTTTTTCAAAGAATTAATTACAAAATCAAACATGTTACAACAAAATACATAAAGTCTTCAAACTTGTCGGTAGCCGCAACTCAAATTTAAATGTTTTATAATTTAGATGCCTTCTAATTTTTTTTTTCAATTAATTATTAACTTTAATATATTTAATTGCAAAACAAAAACAAAAAAAATTGTATTTATATATCATTCAATTTTTTTATTAATTTATCTAATGTTTTCATAAATGCATTCCCTGTAATATAAAAGGCAATCATAACAATATATAAAATGTGTTACATATTTTGTGAATATATTGAAAATTGCTCATTTATAAAATGTGTTACATATTTTGTGAATATATTGAAAATTGCTCATTGTAATGTTACTTGTGTATTGCATAGTCCAGATGCTAAAATGTTACAAGAATTGAGTATTCCACATATACATGAAGGTGATTTTATCTTTATTTTCTTTAACAATTTATATTTATATTTATCTAAAAAATTATGATTTTCCTTACAAATTATTGAAACTTGTAAAAGGGAAATAATCATTTTGAATGACCATATTTATTTTTAAATAGTTTATAGATATTGTCCATTTTGTTCACATTCTTAGATACAATAACAAGAAGTGAGATCCATTTACTATCACAGGCAATATAAATGAAATCTACTCAATAATCACTCTTTCTCCTTTGTTATATATATATATATATATATAATTTTGGATTTAGGTTGTGGTACTCCTATGAAACTTGATGAGCTTGACTCAATTTTTGATGTCATGTTAAGGGTATAATTTTGGAACACCTAAGGGTGTAAAACATATGACGGTTCAAATTCGTTAAAGGCATCCACATCTATAAAGGTTTTAATAGAAATCTTAGCGATTAAAGTCTTTATCTTTGAAGTATAATATAATATTATTAAAAGGAAGATAGGAAAATGATGAAGAGTGATGATTCCATATATACCTACATAATAATGTTTATCTTAGTCCATGATATTAAGTAAATAAAATTAAGGTAATAAAATTAATATTTTAGTTTATATTATATATATTTTCAATTATGTTTTTTATTGTTTCCAATTTACAATTATTTAAATATTGAAATTTAATTATATAGTTGAAATTATTGCAATTTGTGATTCCATAAAGTATTGTTATTTTGTCCTTTTTAATGTAAAAGTGGAGTCAACATATTAGAATGTGATTTTTGCAATTTTATCAATTTAAAATTATTTTTGCAAAAAGTCAAAATAAATCTACCTTCCCATTATTTCGAATAGCAAAAACAACTCATTTAACCAACTCTTAATAACTTAGACTATAGAAAAAATATCTTCCAAAGCAGATTTCTCAATTTTAGTTTTAGTTCCAAGGAAACAAAAATAGTTATAAAATTGTCAAACTATTCAAAGAAAGAAATCTAATCTCACTGCCCACAGGGGCAACTCAATTGGCGATTGTTGTGTTATGAAGTATTATGTAAACTATGAGATTTGAAGTTCAAATCCTTATTGGTCAACCCAACAGAAAATTTTAAAAGGAAAAAGGAAATCCCCACCATTTATAAGGGATATTTAAGTTTGGAACCATGTAGTTGGGATAATCTTGGTGCTCTTATTCTTATCTTATGTGTGTCATTGTAAGAAATTGAAATTTACCGAGTTCTCACTAAAAAAAAAATTACTTAAGAACATACTCTATTAAGTGAGCTGGTAGATTGATGTCAAGTGTTTTATTGATGCAAAGTTTAGGGGGAGCTTGGACTTTTCCTATAGTTTCCTTGTTCAAACGAGCATGAAAAGTGTCTAGTTCGATAGTGCTTTCAAAGAGTTTTCCATTAGCATATAACACTTGGTACAACTCCCAAATGAATGCAATGAAATAAAATTTTGTAGTAATGCGATGCAACAAGCGAACTCATCTAGACTTTTTCCAAACACTAAACCTTTGCCAGAATCTGGCCCATGCAGTATGCACCAAGGCATTTGGGCATCCAAGCCATTTGTGATGCATCAAGGCATCTAGGCATCAATGTACCTAGGGTTGCACAAAGGATACCACTTAAGAATTAGGCTAGATCCAAACTTCCCCGGAGATAGAAATTGTTGAGAAGGCCGAACACCATCGGATCAGGTTGCTTAGACATAATGAAAATGGGAGGGCGCCTAGGCGCATTCGAAAGTTAACTAGAGGGCACTTCCCATGGTGGAAATCATCATGGCTTATCATTGGTAATGTGGCAGCACGTGATTGGTTGCACACCCCCCTTCCCCCTTGTGCTCTGTACCATAACCAAGAAACCCCCCCACTCCCCAACCACCCTGCATGCGCGATACTAGCGATTTTTTTTGGCAAAACACAATAGGTGAAACCTAAATGATGAGGATACAGGGTGGCAAGCACATGGCACACATAGTGGCTTAGATGTTGTTGTGGTAGCTTAGAAGGTAACATGTGGTAGACGAATTTGAGACTTTTGAAGGGCTAAATGGATAGTTCGCAAGTGACATGTGGTAGGCATACATGAGCAAGTGAACATGTGACAAGTTCTTAGTAGCAATGGCAAATGATGGTTCATACACAATGACAGGTGATGTGGCAGTGAACCCCATCTCGGGACTTCGGTCTTGGGATTTGCTTTGGAGTTTAGATTTGGAGAGACCTCCGACCTCTTGGATCTTAGAAGCTTAAGCCTATGGCCATAACCCCCAATCACAAAAGCTTGTCAGAAGCGCCTAGGGGTCTTCTAGTTGTTTGGACTTTAGTATTAGGGATTTTATTTGGAGTTTAATGTCGAAGGGACCTTCAATCTCCAAGATCATAGAAGCTTAAACCTATGGCCACAACACCTGATAACAAAGGGCTTGGCAGAAGAAACAGGGGGTCTATCAATTCTCGAGACTTCGGTATTGAGGATTTGGTTTGGAGTTAAGTGTCAAAGAGACCCTTAATGCCTGAGATCTAAGAGAGTTGTTAAGCTTGTGGTTCTCAACACAGGTGACAGATTGTCGAAGGTTAAGTGATGTAGGGATTGGGCCTTGTGGATGGTTCTATTTTCATGGATAATTAATGGCGATCTTTGATGATATGTGCTATGATATTTAAGTTATCTTCTTCCAATCTTGTCTCTTTTTTATGGATTAGGATTATTAAATAATCATCAAGGTTTTGTTGATATTTTACATCTCCAAAATCTCTCTTCATAAAAATTTTCATCCAAGTTATCTTGCTCTGACCTAGGTTTAGCTCCCTCCCTTTATTTGTCGAAGAGAATAAAAGGATATTAGGGTTAAAGGATTAAGGAGCACTATTTGTCTCCTTTGATTTCTTTAAATGCACAAGCATCTCCTTCTTGCCAAGGAATATTATTCTTAAACTGCATTAGCCATTGATAAAGCACTAGTCTTACCTCTTGTGTCAATCTTTAAAAACCAAAAATCAAATTTTTCAGTTTATTTATTTGTTCTAGGATAAATTTAGGGTTTAGCTATAACAAAATTACTAATTTTCAACATTCATTGGCTTATAAATTGATGTCCTATGGTTAGGAATTGTTTGGAACACACTGGATGAGTAAAAGTTGCATCTATTGTGCATTTTCCAGCCATTAATTAGGGTTGATGTCTAGGGTCTAAGCACTACTACGTGCTTTTTTAACCATAAATATCACTATCATTTATTATCTTGTTTACTCAAATTTATCCCTTATTTTACACTTTATTGTCATAGTTTATAGGGCTAAACTTCCTGCTGTTATAAACTATTGTAATGCTGCAGATTCTGATTTGAAGAGCTCAATTATGATAGTCAAGCACAATTTCTTCATTATGCGTGTTTGGGAACCTATTTGAGCCTCTATTGGTTGACCTAAACCTCTAGATTGAGCCATAGGGGCTTTTGAACTCAAATCTTGAAATTACTCTTTAATGCACCTTAAACCCTATTTTCTTATTCTTATCCCCGGGTGGAAATCATTGTAAAACCCTTAGGAGGTGCTTAGCTTGAGCTAATTGGATTATTTGATCCCTAATATCAGCTAAGGAAGCATCCCTTCTGTTGGACTGTCTTCATCACTAAAATAAGTGGAGTTATTATTGAGGTGACAGTGGTGACATTCCCATGGTTGCATTTGATCTGAGTTGTCTAGTGAGGCTTTGCATTTGATCAAGGTCCCAGATTTCACTGTAACAATCCCGAAACATAACAATTCATCACATGTAAATTCATCATTACGCAATGGATTCTTTGCTTGCATAGCTTTTTTCTTTTGGTTGGTTGGTTGGGTGGGGTGGGCATTTCTAGACAAAAATCACGAGGAAACACCCCAATGTCCCACTTTCTAGTGGGGGCTGGGCAGGGTTGCAAAAGCCCCTCATTTTTCCAAGGGTCCCACACATTGGCAAAATATTTCATTGTGTTTTCCTGAGTTTCACAAAATAGGGAGCATGGCAAAACATTTCACCAAGCGCCCGCTATCCCAAAGGCATTGAAAGTGTAAGGTGCATGCCCCCAACCATGCAGGACGCGTCCCCATAGAACAATGCTAACATACCTTCCTGAATAACCTATCAAGTTTTCGTGCAACATCATACAAACGTTCTGGAAAACATAAACAACTTAAAATTGTACTTGTGCATAACAGTTTACAATCCATTTAGACTGGCACTTAATAGTGGAAATTTGCCCATCCAACAATTACGTTGAACTAAATAGGATTCCTGCTAAACATGACTTCTCATAGGGGAAGAGAGAGAGACTGCATTTTACACACATTCATTGCATTTAGCAATTCTCCCTTTATGGTTATCGCTTGCAAGACCTCACTATCGAATATCTACAAATCAGAGTACTCTGTGCACCTGTCCTTGATTTTACATCAAGTTTGTTATAAATGTTCTCAGCTTAAAAATGGTGATGACATTAACATCTTACATAGTTAGAACACTGCTTATTTTATTACTGATAAACTCCAGAATTTACAAGTCTAAGGTATTAAGACATTTCTCAAGTTCATTTGTTGCCTGAACAAAAATGAGATGAAAGCAAATTGTAGAAACACATAATTGGAAGAAACCAAATCTTACCCAGGATGTATATTGTCTTTAAAAAAAAATATGGAACATGCTTGGGTAGCAAGCAATTTGAATGGACAACAATGATCAGGAAGCTACATGATGTGATTCGAATATCACTTCTTCCAATTGCATTAACTGTTCAGAGAAAGACTTGCTTGTTGATCACACACCTGACACAGAAACTGTTATCGTTAAACAGAACATATAAACTTGAAAAATAAACTCATTTGCCTCACAGTATGATGTATGCTAATTGGAAAAGGGAAAATACCGTGGAAGTGTGTTTGAGAAGGGAAATGTCACAGATGTTACTGACAGGATCACGAGACAACAATAGTCGAACATGTGGCATAGATTTCCAACTCTCCCCCAGTGCAGGCTTTGATGTTCCAGTTTTGTCCACAACTATGTGATTAGTGATCTGCACCACTAATATTAACAAAGTTACTGAAATAGCATTTCTTAAATCTAAACAATTGTGTCATTATCAATAGTTATTTATATGCACCAATTTATGACTTTCCATTCCAGTATTGCACTCTATTTTAATGGGCACTGCCTTAAATAATTCTACAGTATTTCATGGTATCTATCTGGATTAAATTTTACGTTACACAACTAAGTAATGTTTCGAAAACCTATACATGTGAAGTTAATTCAGTGCAGTTATAAGGAATCATAAAGGAGGGTAGATTCTACATATTTTCCTAATCAGAATTTGGAAATTCATTAACAAATACATCTAAAAATTTGCACTTAAAATTGATGTTAAGAAAATCTTGAAATTGCAATTCATTAATTGCAAACCCTGCATAGAATGCGTTAAAAGCTAACATCATCCTGTGCTAGCGATATCTCCCTCTAAAGAGAACTCAGATTCATGTTTTGTGTCTGCTTCCATGCATACATAGAGAATTGTCAGGTAAACAGTTTGATAGAAAGGATTTAAAACCAAGAAAAATTACAATGCACTTTACCCTGAAGTACAAGAAAATATATAGAGCAGGAAGTTTCTTCTACCACCTATCTTATTTCCTATGTTGCAGGAAGTGCCCCCACAACCCGGCTACCCGTATCGGAAACGTTTGGAAATGCCAAAACACCATCAGATGTACCTACAGTGTTTCACAATTTGGAAACACCACATGGTATGGTCAGCACCATTTCTGTCCAAATCCACCCCATTTGGGCACAAATCTGTGGCTGTTTTGCTTGTGGGCCCATTCAAGTGCCCAAGAAGGGCGTGGGACCTTTATATGGCCAAAAAAAGGTTAATACAGCACTAAAATTCATCTCTAATCACTCCACAAACTAATTAACTGCCTCTTCTTCCAACCCACACACCAATTCTGCTGAACAAGCATCTTGTTCTATTTATGTTAATGAGGATGAAGATAAGAATTATTAGGATATGTAATTGTACTTGTCTTTAGCTCATGTTTTATTTTATTTTCAGCACATATAGCCTCATGTACAGGGGCCGATTTTGGAATCTTGGATGTATAGCCTCATATATATAGGGTAATTTTGGATTTTGCTTCATTTAATCATTTGTGGAGTTTATATAGACATGATTTTCCTTCTAAAATGCCATTTATGTGTCTCATTCCTTTTTTTCTTGAGTTTCCCGACATTTCCATTTTAAGGGGTCATATTTGTTAATTTTAGATAACAAAGGTATATGTTGAAAATGGCAACAAGAAATGCTAATAATAGCATTGCTATAAATAGCATTTCAGGATATACTCAAACTCTGTTGGAAATAGCAAAAAAATAGAAATGCTAAAAATAGCATTGCTATAAATAGCATTTCAGGATAGATTCCAATTTTAATTAGTCCCTGAATTAAAATTGAGAATTAAAATTCGAATTTAGTCTCACTCGCTGTTTGAAAAATAATTAATTAATTCATCTTCAGTTAATTAGTTGGATAAATTCAAACATGAAGTCTTTGTGAAGACATGCAACAGTGATCCCTTTGATTGAGGAAGTTATCCCTTAATTAAGGAGATAAGGATGAGTTGTATTTGAGTTGTAATTAGATAGCTCATTAACTGAGTTAAGTTCAGTTAAATTAGTTCCAAACAGTTGGAGAACTAATTGTGAGTTCAGTCAGTTAATGCATGCATGCATGCAACTAGTGTTCTCCAGATAACTGAATATTCTCTTATAAATAACTCATGCATGTCAGTTCAGACAGAGACCCAATTGAGATTAAAGGAAGGGGCATTGTACTATCAGTTGGAGGAATTTTCCTATATAAGAAACTCATCCATGCAGAAGGAATTATATCCTTCAGGTTTGCGCAGTTATTTCAGAGGTCAGAGCAGTGTGTGAGGGATTATTACACACAGGTGGCAGCTTGAGGACCCAGGAGAAACTGCGCAAAGAAATAGGAGGCTTGGAGGGCAGAGGAGAAGGTTTGTGAAAAGCATTTGACTGTCTATGAGCAGCAGAGGGATTGTACTAAGAGCTGGATAGCTTGTGAGCTAAAGCTTTGTGTAATCCGGACATATTTCCACTTGTATGATAATACAGAGATCGGGGTTTTTAGCTGAGGCTTTCCCCAAAGTATTCTTCTTTGTTTCATTTGTGATTGAATCTTTTTCTCTGTTATATGTGTTATGTTTGATCTTGCTCAAATTGATTAAGCTTCCACAAAATTTGATAGTAGAAATAGATAAAGTATTTTGCTTTAGTACATTGCATAATCAGTTTAATCTACAGTGAGAATTTCTACATGGTATCAGAGCTAGCTGATCCATAGAGAAATTTTTACATGGTATCAGAGCAAAGGTGATCAAAGCAGTGAATAGTATACGAAGAAGAAAATTTTAAGTAAAAAAAAAAATTGTGCCACGAGTTTTCAGAGTAGATCTGAAAATTTTTGTGCAAAATTTTCAGAAACAAATAGCAAATTTGGATTCCTTGTGGAAAAAGACGCAAATTCAAAAAAAAAAAAAAAATCAGCTGAATCGGAGTTCGGATGAGGGAGATATCGCTAATTTAAAATCAGCTCTTTTTCCATAAAATTTCGTGACAGCAGGAAAGATGAAACAGATTGGTGTGCTAGCCAAGAACCTGTATGCACTTCAAGTACAAGATGCATGCAAAGCCTTGAGGAGCAAGGCAAAGGTTAGATACTTGGTGGTTGAGAGGGAGAGTACATTACCTCTCAACATGCAGTGCCAAAAGAAGTCTCAGACAATTGTGGAGGAGTCACAATTGGTGAAGCAGCTTCAGGAGGTTGTGGAGTAGTCACAACTAGAGAAGCCAAGAGGAGATCGAATGGAGGCATTCACTCATGCAGAGACCTCTAGTGAGGGGTAATTTCGAGCCAAGTGGGCAGAGAAATCACATGCATCCATATCTCCAGGTGGAAAGTGGAGTGATGTGTAGTGATAGTCCCAAGAAGGCTAAAATAGGGATAGGATCCTTGAGGTACCCAGCCTCTTTGATTAGAAGTTGCTACGGTAGCCCCGACGAGTAGTAGCAGGACTGGCTAAGTGGGTAGAGACGGATGTGGATGGAGCAGCAGAAAGAGCTACAGTGCAGGAGTCCCAAGACAGCGCAAAGCTAGCAGGCTACAGCAATGTGAGAGGCACAAGAGTGTTGCACCAGTGCAGGATGGCACAGAGAGGTGTGCAACGGTGCGAAATGCAGGGAATTGTTGCAGTGGCGCAGACATCAGAGAGGGAGCACTTGTCAGCAGCAGATGGAGCTTCAGCATCAGAGGGTGTTTCTAGCCCAACAGGGAGGTCAGTTGGGAGATCAGTTACTTACTTCTCAGTAACTGAGTTGCAGTGCAGCAGTGGGCAGCATGATGCAACATGATGAGAGGAGGTGCAGTGCGGATGCAGTGCTGGGAGATAGGACCAGCAGCAGCAAGGATGCAGCACGAGGAATCAGTGTGATTGATGCGTTCAGAGATCAAAGTGACAGAGACTAGAGAAGTCAGATGCTGAAGAGCATATAGGTGCAAAGTTTTCAGTCGACAGAGGCATCATTCTGATTCAAGTTGGATATTTTTTGTTTCTGGAGTTGCTGGAGCAACAACACTTGAGAGAAGTGTTGCATGCAAAACATTTTCAAGATCGGGTTTGAGTTGAATGCCTTTCTTGTTGAGAGGGAGTGTTGAAAATGGCAACAAGAAATGCTAACAATAGGAATGCTAAAACTAGCATTGTGATAAATAGCATTTCAGGATATACTCCAACTCTGTTGGAAATAGCAAAAAAATAGAAATGCTAAAAATAACATTGCTATAAATAGCATTTCCGAATAGATTCCAATTTTAATTAGTCCCTGAATTAAAATTGAGAATTAAAATTCGAATTTAGTCTCACTAGTTGTTTGAAAAATAATTAATTAATTCACCTTGAGTTAATTAGTTGGAGAAATTCAAACACGAAGTCTTCGTGAAGACATGCAACAGTTATCCCTTTGATTGAAGAATTTATCCCTTAATTAAGGACATAAGGATGAGTTGTATTTGATTTGTAATTAGTTAGCTCAGTTAACTGAGTTAAGTCCAGTTAAATTAGTTCCAAACAGTTGGAGGAACTAATTGTGAGTTCAGTCAGTTACTGCATGCATGCATGCAACTAATGTTCTCCAGATAACTGAATATTCTCTCATAAATAACTCATGCATGTCAGTTCAGACAAAGACCCAATTGAGATTAAAAGAAGGGACATTGTACTATCAATTGGAGGAATTTTCCTATATAGGAAACTCATCCATGCAGAAGGAATTATCTCCTTCGGGTTTGTGCAGTTATTTCAGAGGTCAGAGCAGTGTGTGAGGGATTATTACACACAGGTGGCAGCTTGAGGACCCAGGAGAAAATGCGCAAGGAAATAGGAGGTTTGGAGGGGAGAGGAGAAGGTTTGTGAGAAGTTGTTGTCTGTCTATGAACAGCAGAGGGATTGCACTGAGAGTTGGATAACTTGTGAACTAAAGCTTTGTGTAATCCTGACATATTTCCACTTGTATGATAATACAGAGATCGGGGTTTTTAGCTGAGGCTTTCCCCAGAGTATTCTTCTGTGTTTCATGTGCGATTGAATCTTCTTCTCTGTTATATGTATTTTGTTTGATCTTGCTCAAATTGATTAAGCTTCCGCAAAGTTTGATAGTAGAAGTAGATCAAGTATTTTGCTTTAGTACATTGCATAATCAGTTTAATCTACAGTGAGAATTTCTATATGGTATCAGAGCTAGCTAATCCATAGAGAAATTTCTACATGGTATTAGAGCAAAGGTGATCAAAGCGGTGAACAGTATACGAAGAAAAAAAATTGAAGTATATAGAGAAAAATAAAAATAAATAAAAAATGGGCCACGAGTTTTCAGAGCAGATCTGAAAATTTTTGTGCAAAATTTTCAGAAACAACAGCAGATCTGGATTCCTTGCGTAAAAAGACCCCAAAAAAAATCGGCTGAATCGGACTTTGGATGAGGGAGATATCGCTGAATTAAAATCAGCTCTTTTTCCATAAAATTTCGTGACAGCGGGAAAGATGAAACAGATTGGTGTGCTAGCCAAGAACTTGTATGCACTTGAGGTACAAGATGCATGAAAAGCCTTGAAGAGCAAGGCAAAGGTTAGATACTTGGTGGCTGAGAGGGAGAGTACATTGCATCTCAACATGTAGCACCAGAAGAAGTCTCAGACAATTGTGGAAGAGTCACAATTGGTGAAGCAGCTTCAAGAGGTTGTGGATCAGCCACAACTAGAGAAGCCGAGAGGAGACCGAGTGGAGGCATCCACTCATACAGAGACCTCCAGTAGGGGGAAATTTTGAGCCAAGTGGGCAGAGGGATCACATGCATCCATACCTCCAGGTGGGAGGTGGGGCGATGTGTAGTGATAGTCCCAAGAAGGCTAAAATAGGGGTAGGATCCTCGAGGTACCCAGCCTCTTTGATTATACCTTGCTACGGCAACCCCAACGAGTAGTAGCAGCACTGACTAAGTGGGTAGAGACAGATGCGGATGGAGCGTCAAAGAAAGCTACAGTGCAGGAGTCCCAAGACAGTGCAAAGCTAGCAAGCTGCAGCAATGCGAGAGGCACAGGAGTGTTGCACCAGTGCAGGATGGCACAGAGAGGTGTGCAACGGTGCGAGATGCAGGGAATTGTTGCAGCAGCGCAGAGGTCAGAGAGGAAGCACTTGTCAGCGGCAGAGGGAGCCTCAGCATCAGAGGGTGTTTCTAGCCCAACAGGGAGGTCAGTTGGAACTTGGGAGATCAGTTACTTACTTCTCAGTAACTGAGTTGCAGTGCAATAGTGGGCAGCATGATGCAACATGATGAGAGAAGGTGCAATGCGGATGCAGTGCTGGGAGACAGGACCAGCAGCGACACAGATGCAGCAGGAGAAATTAGTGTGATTGATGCAATCAGAGATCAAAGTGACAGAGGCTAGAGCAGTCAAGATGCTAAAGAGCACATAGGTGTAGAGTTTTCAGTCGACAGAGGCAATAGCAGTCAGAGACTTTGATGACAGAGGCATCATTCTGATTCAGGTTGGATATTTTTTTGTTTCTGGAGTTGCTGGAGCAACAACACTTGAGAGAAGAGTTGCACGCAGAACATTCCAAAGGTTTACGATCGGGTACGAGTTGAATGTCTTTCTTGTTGAGAGGGAGTGTTGAAAATGGCAATATATGCTAAAAATGGCATTGCTATAAATAGCATTTCAGGATATACTCCAACTATGTTGGAAATAGCAAAAAAATAGAAATACTAAAAATAGCATTGCTATAAATAGCATTTCGGGATAAATTCCAATTTTATTTAATCCCTGAATTAAAATTGAGAATTCAAATTCAAATTTAGTCTCACTCGCTGTTTGAAAAATAATTAATTAATTCATCTTGAGTTAATTAGTTGGAGAAATTCAAACATGAAGTCTTTGTGAAGACATGCAATAGTTATCCCTTTGATTGAGGAAGTTATCCCTTAATTAAGGAGATAAAGATGAGTTGTATTTAAGTTGTAATTAGTTAGCTCAATTAACTGAGTTAAGTCCAGTTAAATTAGTTCCAAACAGTTGGAAGAACTAATCGTGAGTTCAGTCAGTAAATGCATGCATGCAAGCAACTAGTGTTCTCCAGATAACTAAATATTCTCTCATAAATAACTCATGCATGTCAGTTCAGACAGAGACCAGGTTGAGATTAAAGGAAGGGACATTGTACTATCAGTTGGAGGAATTTTCCTATATAGGAAACTCATCCATGCAGAAGGAATTATCTCCTTCAGGTTTGTGCAGTTATTTCAGAGGTCAGAGCAGTGTGTGAGGGATTATTACACACAAGTGGCAGCTTGAGGACCCAGGAGAAAGTGCGCAAGGAAATAGGAGGCTTGGAGGGCAGAGGAGAAGGTTTGTGAGAAGCTTTTGACTGTCTATGAGCAGCAGAGGGATTGTACTGAGAGCTGGATAGCTTGTGAGCTAAAGCTTTGTGTAATCTGGACATATTTCCACTTGTATGATAATATAGAGATCGGGGTTTTTAGCTAAGGCTTTGCCCAGAGTATTCTTCTATGTTTCATGTGTGATTGAATCTTCTTCTTTGTTATATGTGTTTTGTTTGATCTTGCTCAAATTGATTAAGCTTCCGTAAATTTTAATAGTAGAAGTAGATCAAGTATTTTTCTTTAGTACATTGCATAATCAGTTTAATCTACAGTGAGAATTTCTATAGTATGTTCTATGCTAAAGACAATTTATTTCAATGTTCTTTTAACAACGCAATGACAAATTCCAATTATATCCAGTAGCAATCACATTAACTTATAAACATTGACAGTAAATGCAGATAGAACATAAAATCATATGCATAAGATAAGCCAAGACAAGAGGACACAAGATGTAGAGCATGCCAGGGACAAACCCCAATGTGGAGAAACCCTTTGATCAAATCTTCTTATTATTCTTCAGTAGTTCAACAGAGAGAGAGAGAGAGTACAAATATAAGCCAAAACAGATTTGTTAAATCAGCCGTCAAATCAGCGCTAACCAGAAAGTCAACGGTGGTCAAAGCTGCCCTGAAACATCCTCCAAACAGTAGTCCAATTTGGCCTTCCAATAGAGTCAAAGTCGACTCAAAATCTTTGGTCAAACCCAATCAAAGGAGAGAGAAAAGCTGCTGTAATTTTCTGCAGTCAAACCTGAAGTCAACACTAGTCAAACACCTCCAACTGCCTCGATTTCTGTGCCAATAAATGCGGCCTAAGAAAAGCGAAATTTTGGTGCAAAAACTGAGGTCAACGTTGGTCAACACTCTGCAATTTCCAATTGTTCTGTCCAGAAGAAACTCGGCCTCCTGCCACACATGCGAAGAAGAGAAAGAGTTGCCCAACCACAAGTGCAAAGAAGAGAAAGAGCTGCCCAGCCACACGTGCGACGTAGAAGAGAGAAGCCTCCAATGTTGTTTGACCCAATCAAGAGAGAGAGATGTGATGAGATGATGCTGTCCAAATGAGGAAAATGTCTCTCTTATTTATACACAATGTTGAGGGTGAAAAGACACATCTGTTGAGCTTCATCAACCTACATTTGACTGGAGCCAACCTTGACAATTTGTCCATAGAAGAAATAAATTCATAATTTCATTTCTGCTTGTCAAAATGAGATGATCTTTATATCAAAATTGTACCTCTCCGAAAGAGGAATCCAATGCAATAATCATCTCCATCATATGAGTTGTCCTAAGGTGGAATTTGGCCCTAGTTGCCAATTTTAACACTCCCTCTTAATTAAGGAGAATTCCACCTGTCAATCCATCTTCATGCCAACCTGTCATCCTATACCATCCAGCCATCACTGCTCTGCTGAACCATGAAGTAATAATGAAGAAGTGATCGGGAGTGTATCATACCACTCTCCACTGACTAAAGTCAGTCCTTGATCCTACATCAAGTTGTTGAACACCATGCATCCTAGTCATAGGGAGTACAACAGTACACAATGCGTCCATCGGTAGTGCTATGGTCCCTAACCAGCTTTTCCCAACTCATTGGCCAGATGAGAGGTACTTCCCATGCATCTCAGACTCTATCGGTAGGATGTGTGTCGGGGCATCAACAGGAGAAGGTGAACCACCCATCCTGCTCATATGCCATAGGAGAAGGTGAACCACTCATCCTATGCATATGTCAACTATAGGGGAAGGACTCACCCCACATGCATGTGTCCGGTTAGGGGAAGGTGAACCAGTCATCCTACACACGTCAACCATAATGGGGTATCACAGGGGAAGGTGAACCACACCCCATACCCAGTGCATCACTAGGGGAAGGTGAACCACTCACCCTATGGTCACTCATAGTTAGCCCCAAGAAGTACCCCACGCCCCGAGGATCTCCCAGAGCTTTATGTCCATGATCTGAAATCACCCGTAAATGACCTCAGAAAATTAATGAAGGCATTACAAACTCAAGTGCTGGGGTGTGCCTATGTTATTTTATGCAATGGATCGATAAGATTGCGAAATACACAGACTCTCGGACTCTCTCTGTCTCTGTCTGCTCGATGCTGCCTTTGCTCTGCAGGTCAGCTCGGCTTCTCTGCTCTCTGCAATTCACTTCTTTCTTGCCTCTCGGCTTTCTGCTTCTCTTCTCTGCTTGTCTTTACTCTCTATATGTTCGTGGCTTAAAGCCAATCTGCTCCCTGACTGTTCGTTTCCGCTTCCCGGCTCTCTGGATCTCCTGCCTCTGCCCGTTGGAATTCCCCTGCTTTGCGTCATCATCACTGTGTAATGCTTCAGAGAGAGGTGGTCACTTGTTTCCTCACAAACTGAGTGTCAGTTCTCTTTGAACAGTCATTATTTCTGTTTCTCCAAGATTGCCCGCGAAACTGATTCTTTTGTCAACTCATCGGTCATGCCGGACCTCAAATCTTATATGACTCAGCCTATTTCCCCGTCAAATCCGGTCATCCATTGGATCATTTCTTCGTTGTTGATCTAGAGCCTCCAGATCCTACGGTCTCCGTCCATATCGCGCGGGTAAGTAGCATGACCTTTACTCGCGCGATGTGAGCAGTTTTCTCTCTCATCCGCTGGATGCGTGTCACCCAGTGTATGGCATCGAGCGAGACTCGGTCGAACCCGCTTACCGCTTGAAGCCCTTCCGATATCCTGCCGGTTTTAGCGCGGGACCCACCTTCTGACGGAATCGGCGATTTCTGTATGGTTTTATGCTTTTCCTCATGACTGAGCGCTTGGGGGCTTTCCTTCACTGAGGGGGACGCCCTGCGATTAGTGCTAATCGCGTATCAGAAACTGCCTCTGTTTTTGGATTTGACCTCCCGTTTGTCAATTTGTGCCAGTGCGCAGTCACCATGGGCCAACGATCTGCGCGCTTTGACCGAGGGTCCTCGTTGTTCCATGCTGACCACAAATTGCCTTGTTCAGAGGTAATTTTTTATAAGCTCGACATCCATAGCACTTTGAAACTTTGGTATGAGTTTTACAGAGTTCAAGGAACTTTAAGAGTGTTTAAGGATCCAATTCGGATCACAGCCTTCCCACTAAGAAAGCTTTTGGACCACCAAAAGTTGGTTTTCAAGCATCGACTAAGTGAAGATATAGTTGTCTCACTTGTCCAATCTCTATCCACTTTGCACTGCGTGGCTTTGAACCCTTGAGTCCAATCCTGAGGTACTCAACATCTCCCCTGCGCGTCGTCCTCACCTTCCTATCCAGAACTGTGTCTTCCTGCAATTCATTAAGATATTCAGGCAATAGATCATCAATAGAAGGAAATTGACTCTGCTCTTCGGGATCTTCAATTAGTGAAGGTTCAAATAGTCTCAAGCTACCTGCATTAACGACTGAGTAGATGTGCATGTAAACTGGTAAATCAAGGCGAAAAGCATTCTCACCAATTTTCTCAAGTATCTTGAAAAGTCCATACCTTATTGGCTTTAGTTTTTTACCTTCACCTTGCATTCTGTCTTTGCTGATATATAGCCAGACTTGATCACCAACTTGGAAACTATGCTCCATCTGATGCTTGTCATGCCTTGCCTTGTATTTGGCTTGGCTCTTTTACAGTTGTTCCTGTACTGCCTGGTGAATCTCTTGGATTTGTTCAATGAACTTGGTTGCCTTGTCCACATCACTATGTCCATCAACTGCTATGTCTTTACCAAAGACAAAATCCAAGGAAGACCTTGGTGTGAAACCAAAACAAGTCTCAAAAGGAGATCTCTGTGTAGAAGAATGTTTTGCTCGGTTGTAAGCATGCTGCACATAGCACAAATGTTCATCCCAAAGTTTGGGATGCTTGCTGCAATAGCCTCTGAGCAACTGGATCACTATCCTATTGACCACTTCTGTCTGGCCATCTGTCTGTGAATGAAAGGCTGTGCTTTTCTTCAATTTGGTGTCCATCAGTTCCCACAAACTCGACCAAAACATCCCAACAAATCGGGAATCTCGATCGGATACAATGGAAGTGGGTAATGCAAAATAAACCCATACATGCTGAAAGAACAACTTTGCAGTTTGTTCAGCTATAATCTGTTTATTACAAGATATCAAGTACACATTTTGCCGAACCTATCCACAACAACATATAAATAGTCATGACCTTTCCTAGATTTAGGCAGTCGTCCAACAAAGTCCATGGAAATACTTTCCCAAGGATGAGAAAGAACTGGTAGTGGAGTGTACAAGCCTAGTTTTCTATTGCTAGGCTTACTTTTAGCACACATGGTACACCCTCTTACATATCTAGAAATTGTCTCATTCATTTTTGGCCAATAACAAAATCTTTGCAGCGGTGCAACCATTTTACTTACCCCAAAGTGACCTGATATTAGAGAAGTGTGTGCTTCTCGAGTTATATTTACTCTTTCAGTTTGTGGAATGCATAGCTTCCCACAATGATACAAGAGTTGGTCCTTAATGTGATAATCCAATTCTTCTACTTGTTTGCCTTGACTTAAAGTTGCATATACATCTTTAAAATCTATATCTTGAGCATATTGTTCAATGTAGCTCTCATGCAATACTGAATTATGCTTAAGTATAGTAGATGCATTTATAATTGGTCTAGATAACATATCTACAACTTTATTGTGTATGCCCTTTTTATATCTGATGACTAAATGAAACTGTTGTAGAAAACCCATCCATCTATAGTGTCTTGATTGCTGCAACTTAGTTTGGGAGTGTAGATATTGGAGTGGTTGATGATCAGTATGTATAATTGTCTCTTTGCCCATTAAGTAATGTTTCCACTTTTTCACACTCTGTACTAATGCATACAATTCTTTATCATATGTGGGATAGTTAACTACTGCAGAATTAAATGTCTCAGAATGATAACATATGGGTTTACCGTGTTGTATCAACACTGCTCCCATGGCATAGTCACTGGCATCCATTTGGATCTCAAATGGTCTTTGAAGATCGGGCAGTGCTAGTACTGGTGTTGTACTAATCTTTTCTTTCAAGGTGTCAAAGGCTTTTTGTTGTTTGCCTCCCCACTGAAACACCTTGTTCAATCCTGTTAAAGCATGTAAGGGAGCTGCAATTAAGGAAAAGTTAGAAATGAACTTTCTCCAATATTGTGTTGCTCCTAAGAAGCTTCTAACTTCTGTAGCAGATTCAGGTTTAGGCCAGTTTACAATGACTTCCACCTTAGAGGGATCTATCTTCAGTTCACCACCCCCTACTATATGTCCCAAATAATTCAAATATGTTTTGCCGAATTCACATTTTGAGAATTTAACATAAAGTTTTTCTCTTTTCAAAACATCTAGTGTCTGCTTAACATGCTTTAAATGTTCTTCCCAAGTTTTGCTAAATATAAGAATGTCATCCAGATATACAATAACAAAATCATCAAGAAAAAGTCTGAGTAAATCATTCATTACTCTCATGAAAGTAGCAGGAGCATTAGTTAAGCCAAAAGGCATAACCAGCCACTCATACAATCCCTACTTTGTTTTGAAAGCAGTCTTCCATGCATTTTGTTCTACAACTCTGACCTGATGATATCCACTATGCAAGTCTAACTTGGAAAAATAAACAGCTTCCTTTAACTGATCTAATAGATCATCTATGTGACGAAGGGGATAACGATTTTTTATTGTTATCTTATTCGGTGCTCGATAATCAATGCACATTCTCCACGAGCCATTTTTCTTTTTCACCAAATCGATTGGAGACCCACATGGTGATGTGCTAGGTCTGATGAACCCCTTCTCGAGCAACTCCTGCACCTACTTCTTGATTTCTGCATTCTCTAAAGCAGACAACATATACATTTCGATGTTAGGCAATGGAGCATCTTGCTGCAAATTAATATCATACACTATTTCTTTTTTGGGTGGCAGACCTTTAGGTTCTTGAAACAAGATATCATATTCTGAAACAACCTTTTCTAAATCAGTGTGTTGCTTAGCATCACAGCCCTCAAATACATTGGTTTTATCAGGCTTTTTTTCCTTTACAACCATCAGTAAAAATTGTTTGCATGAATTTACAATTTGTTTCATCTGCCCTGAGTTTATGAGAGTATAATTATTCTTGAGCTTATGAGCTCTTACAATATATTCGATTCCATCTTTAACAAGGAGATACTTGTTCTCAACTCTATAGAAAATAGCATTTCTATCATACAAGTAGGGACTTCCCAAAACAATTCCACATATATCCAAAGGAACAATATCTAACTCAACCTCATCTACAAATGCTGACCCAAAAGAAAACTTAAGTTTACATTGTCTAGTCACTTGTAGTTGTGCTTTATCACTTAACCAACCTAATGGATATGGTTTCTTGTGAGGTGTAGTCAATAATCCCAACTTTTTTACAATTGCTTCAGAAATTAAATTTACTTGTGAGCCACTATCAAACAAAGTATCAATATTTTGATGCTTGGAAATAACTCGAATATGGAAAAGCTCATGTCTTTTTCTCTCATTTTCTTCATTATTAGTAGATTGGTAGAATTACTAGTAAATGCTTTAGAATTTCTACCTTTTATACATGTGGCTGCAATGAATGTTTCATCTCCTGACTCCGACCCCAAATCTTTCTGAATAGTTGCAGCAGTCTTCTTCTTCTTGCCCTCGAACTTCTTAGGTCTCAGCTCCGAATGCAGAATCCAACAGTGCTCATCATCATGCCCATCCTTCTTACAATGAGTGCATGAAGACTTGCTTTTCTGTGCAGTTTTGGCCTTCCTCTCTTTCCATTTTTGTTTTCTTTTCTCCTTATTCTTGCTTGCAATGGGCTTGGATGATCCTCCAACTTCTAGGTTCCCATTCTTTCCTCTAGCTTCTAGATGCGTAGCTTGAACAAATACCTCATATATACTAGTGGAGTTAAACACGAGGATAGTGTGCCTCATGTCGTTGTGTAGACCACCTATGTACTTCAACAGAGTCTCAAGTGAGTCTAATGAAATTCCTAGAATCAAAGCTCTTTTCCTAAATTCTTGGGTGTAACCTTGTACACTTTGCCCTTTCAATTGGCGAAGAGTTTGCCAAGCTCATCATGGCTTGCTGCATGTAAGCTAGTGGATAGAACTGTTTTTTGATTGCAGAAACAAATTCACTCCAGACAGAAAGAATCTTACCATGTTTCTTCATGTCAGCTTGTGTCCTGCCTTCCCACCATACCAAGGCAGTGCCTCCGAGGCGTAGGCTGGCCAGCTGAATCTTACTCTTGTCTGAGTCGATACTCTGCACTCTGCAATAAACATCAATTTGTCTGATCCAATTATCCAGCTTCTCTGCATTCAACTCTCCATCATATATTGGTAAATCAAATTTAACATCTAATTTAATCAAAGATGTCTTTTCTTTATGTGCAGGGCTATTAGGAGGTGTGAGAAAGTTTTCTTCTTTTCCTTTGCCTTTTGAGAGGTCATGGAGGAGAGACTCTTCTTCTCCTTTATCTTGTTTGGAGCCTGATGAATCTTCATCTTTATGTTTCCAAAAGTCCCTATACCTTTCCTCTACCATGGACCTTATCGCCAGGAAACTATCTATAAATTGGGGGTCTGGTCCCAAGGGACTTTCTTCTGACATTTTCTTCTGAAGATAGACTCTTCCAATTTCCGGGTTAGTTTCAACCAACTCTCCTTCTCCTAATTTAAGCTTTGATCTAGTTAGCATTCAACAACAAAATCCAACACAAGCTTGTCTAAACTTAACAACCTAGAGCTCTGATACCACTTGATCTAAAATCACCCGTAAATGACCTCAGAAAATTAATGAAGGCATTACATACTCAAGTGTTGGGGTGTGCCTATGTTATTTTATGCAACGGATCGATAAGATTGCGAAATACACAGACACTGAAACAGTAAGAGAACACAGTAATCAAACACAAACACAACAAATTTAATAAGGAGTTCACCCAATCCTCCTGGACTACGTCTCCTGGTCCAGCCTTCAGTGGTGGCCTTTCTATTGTGTCTTAAAGCAGAGTTTTTACAATAAGGAGCTCAATTTGAGTCTCACTTTAACTGATGATGATCAATAGGATTGTACTTGGGTTCCTCAAGCCTCTTGAGTACACAGACTCCCCTTACTGAAACTCGACCTCAACTGGTCTCAGTGGTATGAGTCCAATTTGGTACTCGATACCTGATAGGTATACACAGAGGAGTTGCTTGAACCTCTCAAGCCTTCTCTGGAGTTCACAGACTCTCAGACTCTCTATGTCTCTATCTGCTCGATGCTGCCTTTGCTCTGTAGGTCAGCTCGGCTTCTCTGCTCTCTGCAATTCACTTCTTTCTTGCCTCTCGACTTTCTGCTTCTCTTCTCTACCTGCCTTTACTCTTTGTCTGTTCGTGGCTTAAAGCCAATCTGCTCCTTGACTGTTCGTTTCCGCTTCCCGGCTCTCTGGATCTCCTGCCTCTGCCCGCTGGAATTCCCCTACTCTGCGTCATCATCACTGTGTAACGCTTCAGAGAGAGGTGGCCACTTGTTTCCTCACGAACTGAGTGTCAATTTTCTTTCAACAGTCATTATTTTCGTTGCTCCAAGATTGCTCGCGAAACTGATTCCTCTATCAACTCGTTGGTCATGCAGGACCTCAAATCTTATATGACTCAGCCTATTTCCCCGTCAAATCTGGTCATCCATCAGATCATTTCTCCGCCATTGATCTGGAGCCTCCAGATCCTACAGTCTCCGTCCATATCGCGCGGGTAAGTAGCATGACCTTTACTCGCGCGATGTGAGCGATTTTCTCTCTCATCCACTGGACGTGTGTCACCCAGTGTATGGCATCAGGCGGGACTCGGTCGAACCCGCTTACTGCTTGAAGCCCTTCCGATATCCTGCCGGTTTTAGCGCGGGACCCGCCTTCTAATGGAATCGGCGATTTCCATACGGTTTTATGCTTTTCCTCGTGACCGAGTGCTTGGGGGCTTTCCTTCACTGAGGGGGACGCCCTGCGATACGCGATTAGCGCTTATTAGAAACTGCCTCTGTTTTTGGATTTGACCTCCCGTTTGTCAATTTGTGCCAGTGCGTGGTCACCATGGACCAACGGTTTGCGCGCTTTGACTGAGGGTCCTCGTTGTTCTGTGCTGACCACAAATTGCCATTGTTCAAAGGTAATTTCTGATAAGCTCGACATCCATAGCACTATGAAACTTTGGTATGAGTTTTACAGAGTTCAGGGAACTTTAAGAGTGTTTAAGGATCCAATTTGCATTAGTCCAACTCATACGAGACCCTCATAAGAGGGTCGTTCCATGACTCCAAGTCTCTCCCGGAAGAATAAGAAGACCTTCCCGAGAGGCTTCGTGAGAATGTCAGCAACCTGCTCATCTGCCCTGATGTGTTGGAACCTAACTGCTCCCCGTTTTACCATATCCCAGATAAAGTGGTACTTGATATCAATGTGCTTGGAGCAGTCGTGGAACACAATATTCTCTGATAAACGAATCCCACTCGAGTTGCTGCAAAAGATCACAATCGTATCTAGCGCGTGCTCAAATAGTTCACTGAAGAGCTTCCTCAAGCAGACTGCTTCACAACAGACCATACTCGCAGCAATGTATTTGACCTCAGCGGTGCTTAGTGCAACCAATTTCTGCTTCCTGTTCATCTAGGATATAGAAGCAGACCCAAAGAGAAGCAACACCCAGACATGCTCTTACGATCCACCACATTGCCAGTCCAATCAACATCTGAATATCCATGTAGCCTCAAATTCCCGAAAGTGTATCTCAGACCATAGTGGATAGTGCCCCAGAGCTACCTCAAGAGATTCATGGCAGCAATCCAATGAAGGTGATGAGGCTCGACCATATATTGACTCAACATGTTCATAGTGAAGCATATGTCAAGACGGGAGTTGACCAAAAACATCAATGCTCCCACAAGTTGACGATACTCAGTAGGGTTCACCAATTCGGGCTCAGCAGCACTTCCACATAGCTTCTTAAAGTTGAGTTCCATCAAAATAGTCACGGACTTACAGTCCACCATCCCATATCTCTCAAGTAGCTTCACAATATATTTTCCTCGAGAAAGGAAAATCTCCCCTATCTTTTGTCAGACCTCCAACTGTAGGAAATAATGCATCAGTCCTAGGTCCTTCATCTCGAACTTGGAAGCCAACTCCCTCTTGCATTGATGAATGAGAAGGGGATGACCTGTCAGAAAGAGATCATCCACATAAAGGACCAGAATGCGAGGTTTGTCCTTTACAATCTTGAAGTGTAGGTTCGAGTCTGCATTGCTTCTTGCAAATCCCAACTTCATAAGATAGATATCCATCCTTTCATACCAAGCCCTAGGGACTTGCTTCAATCCATAGAGGGCTTTCTTCAACCTGCATACATGTGTCTCGCGATCTTGAACCTCGAACCCCTCAGGTTGTTCCACATATACTTCCTCCTTAAGTGAACCATGCAAGAAGGCAGTTTTGACATCCATCCAATGAAGGTTTCATCCTTGCGAGGCAACAAGGGCTATGATCGAACGGATGGTGGTATATCGGGCAACTAGTGCAAATATCTCATCATAATCTACTCCTTCCTTTTGAGAGAAGCCTTGAGCTACAAATCTAGCCTTGAATTTCTCAGCACTCCCATCAGCTCCATGTTTGATCTGGTAGAGCCATTTCGAGGTGACCATAGAGTTATCCTTGGGTCTAGAAACCACATCCCAAACATCATTCTTCATGATTGATTCATACTCTTCGTTCATCACATCCTTCCAAACTTGTTGCTTCACGGCCTCTTCGAATGTACAAGGCTCAGATTGTACAATAGAACTCAACACAGCTAAGTACCCTTGGTACCTATTCGGCTTCTTGCTTTCACAGAATGTCCCTCTCAGTGCAATGTGTTTCTCGGCATCTTCAAGAGTATCTTTAAGCCACAAAGACCTCTTTCTTGTAGTAGAGGGCTCACAAGGAGGTGGATCAATGAGATCCATCGATCCTTCAACATCGAGCATCAATATATCAGACGGAGATTCATCCTGCTTTTATGCATCAGCATCATCATTGGCCTTCCTAGGAATAGGAAGATCTCGAATCTTTCTAAGTGTGGAATCTTCATCAAAAGTGACATCATGACTTAATTCCACTTCCCTTTGACCAGGCACATAGATTCTATATGCCTTCGAAGTTTCACTGTAGCTCATGAATGTTCCTTTCTTCCCAAATGCATCTATTTTGTTTCTTTTCTCTTTCGACACGTGAAAGTATATGGCACAACCAAAAATTCTAAAATAAGAAACATATGGTTTCTTACCGATGAATACTTCTTCAGGTGTCTTGAAATCCAAACCTTGATGTGGGCATCGGTTTTGGACATACACAACAGTGCTGGTAGCTTCTCCTCATAAGAACTTTGGAAGACCTTGATCATGAAGCATAGTCCGAGTAGCTTCGATGATAGTACGATTCTTCCTTTCGGAAACACCATTTTGTTCAGGAGTATAGGCGGTTGTAGTCTCCCTCTTAATGCCAGCTTCTCTACAATAGTCTTTGAATTCATTAGACTCATATTAGGTCCCATTATCGGTCCTCAGAATTTTGATCTTCTTCCCTGTTTGATTCTCGACCAAGGCTTTGAAGCTAGTGAACCATTTGAATGCTTCATTCTTCTTCTGTAAGAAATAGATCCATGTCTTGCGATGTTGATTTGGGGTAGCATTGGATGTGCTCTAGCCACGAAAATCGGTGGAGAGGCTAAGGCACATGAGATCTCCAATACCCAGAAAGGGTTTGGGTAGATTCTAAACAGTTAGGGAGATATTAAAATAATTAATATTTTTAATGGAGTCCCTAAGTCTAAACTTAGGAAAATTAAAATATTAATGTGGATTAATATAAAACTGTGTTAGAATGGTCCAAAAGACATGGATCAAGCCAGATCTAATCTTAGTCATTGATTAGGGACTTAATCTCGACCATTGATATGTCAAAGAGAAAAGTATAAGAGGAGACATGACGGTCACTTTGAGAACACACTAGATGATCAGTCATCCTATTCTCTAGAGTGGGGTTGGCTAAGAGAGTTAGAATCTGTGATCAGAGTTGCAGCTGAGGGGCAGTGAGTACAGAGACACAAATAGGCAGAGATAGTGCCGGGAGATAAGCGCAGGAGCCAGAGAAAGTGAAGCAGTAGCAGCTAGCGCTCACGCAAAGGCAGCGAGGAGCTGGGCAGTGCTTCAGAGAGGCCAGCGTAGATGATGCAGAGGGCCAAAAGGCTGATGCAGGGCCTCCTTAGGCTAACGCAGGCCTATGCAGGGTGATGCAGGGCCAACGCTGGGCAGAGAGAGGCTGACGCTGGGGTTTCTGGGGCAGATTGGAGCTGAGGAGCTACTGGAGGGTTTATCCGGGGTTTCAGCCGGGACATTTGTCTCAAATTGAGAGGTACTACTGCCAAGGGAATTCTCTGTTGGGTAAGCCAGATTTGGCACCCATATTGTACTCTGAAATTGCTTAATAAGAAAACCCTCAGATAGTTGCACTAGTTTTCCCGCATTAGGTTTTTCCGGGGACATTGGTCCAAAAATAACGGCGTCATTTTGTCTGCTTGTTTCTGTTTCCTTCAGTTGATGATCTATAATATGTTGAGCATGCACTAGTGTTTATTTTAAGTATTTACATTGTAAATAACTTGTTAAGTAACGGAACAAGTAGGTAGGAAAAAATCAGTAAAGTGCATGGAGGGTTTTTAACTGGTAGACTTAGAAACTTCAACATCGTATCAAAGCGTGGTTGCAGATCATAGGAGAATTGAGGACATCAGTCGAGCGGAGCAATAGCAACAGAAAACAGTTCTCCCGAGTGACAGAAGCTGTTTCTAGCAGAGCAGCAACAAGGGAAGGGTGACACAGTGCCTACATCATCAAGGGTGAGCCAGGAAGAGGCAGCGTAGAGGCTAAGGGAGGCAAAGGGAGACTCACGCAGAAGCTACAGGGTTGACACAGTTGGCTGAGGAGGCCGAGTTGCTGGTGCCAGGATTGCGCAGAGCCTAGGAGCTCTCACCTTCAAGTTGCTGGGGTTTAGGAGGCTGTGGGAAACTTGCAGAGTGGAGCTAGTGGGGTACTGTAGTCAGAACAGTACCTAACAGGGCAAGGAGGAGGGAGTTCCTACCGAGGGTTTCTAGCCGAGAAATCTGGATCAATGGTGCAGTTGCACAGATGATCAGAGTAGGGGGCATCTCGACATCGACAGAAGGATTTCCAGGAGGGAAATCGAGACTCAGAGGGAGTCACATCGAGAACTTCCAGGAGGGAAGTAGAAGAGCAACATGGCACTACACGGAGTAGGGGACCAAGACAGACTGGACGAAGCCTCAAACTTCGCAGTCTAGAAGGCCTGAATCTTATCCGTACTTGACAGAAATTGTGTCAGGCACTTCGTCTTGACGACGATAGCAATCCCAGTTGACCCAGCTGATAATGACAAGTATGAGGAGGCAATGGTGAGGGCCAAGAGCATCATCCTTAACGGGGTCAAGGACCATGTAGTACCACACATTGTCGAGAAGGAAACGGCAAATGAGATGTTTGAGGCCCTAAAGAAATTGTACCAACATACTTTTGTGCAAAAAAGAATGTAGAAAATCAAATGAGGTCATACCAGATGAAGAAGGGAGAACCGATCGACACCTTCCTCGGTGGACTGAATGAGATCCGAGATCAGTTGACTTCCATAGGGGCCACACCGGATCAGGAATTAATTGTGAGGACAACCCTAAATGCAGTCTCAGAAGATTGGGAGGTATTTGTCCAGAGTATACTGGGTAGAGGGACCCTTCCACCTTGGGAGGAGATGTGGGCGGCAGAAGATAAAGGCAAGAAGCAGCAGTAAGGGGATCCGAGTCAAAAAGGAGGAGGAAGATGTTGCCCTAGCATCTGGGGAAAAGCAAGAAAAATGGAAGAAGAATGATCTCTCCAAAATCAAGTGCTTCCACTGTGGGGAGCTTGGTCATTATGCGACCTAATGTCCAAGGAAGAAGAGTAAGTGAGAGTCTTCTCAGACTAAGGCAGCGCCAGCAAGGGCAGAGAAGCAAGTGGAGACAGACGATGACTGTGCCATGAATGCACACGCACCACTTGAGCGGAAGTGGGGAGACATCGAGCTGTAGTCAGACCATAGTTTTAAAAACCGTTCCGGTCCAACCGGTTACCGGCCTAACCGGCCGGTTGGGAGGCTCACCGGTCAGAACCGGTGAAAAAACCCGGTTAGAAGCCCCATGTGCCCGAAAAATTGACCTAACCGGTAAAAACCGGCCGGTTTAGGTCAAAACCGGCCGGTTTATTGCTAACCGGCCGGTTTTGTCCTAAACCGGCCGGTTTATGGACAGCCCACTGAAACATGACAAAAAATGCAGTTGTTTAGTGGTTTAGTGGTTTAGGGGTTATGATTTTCATGACTTTATCAATAGGAATGATACATGTTCTAGATACTTCATCTCTCAAACCTTACTACAATTTTCTAAGTTCTTAAAATATCACTGCAATTCGGGAAAATTGAAATACCATTGTAATTCAGACCTTTGTAATCCACTGAAATCTTCAGACCTTCTTTAGTATCATTATAGTTTCGGACCTCTATTAACCAAGGAAGATTTTGTACCTCTGCAATGTTATTAGGCCTACAATCTTCGGACTTCTATACGAAGTTACTGTGATTCTTGGGTTTCTGTAATACTCCGGACTTTGGATCTTTGTGATTCTTGGGTCTCTGAAATACACCAGACTTTGAACCTCTATGATTCTCGTGTCTCTGAAACACCTCAGACTTTGGACCTCTATGCAGACCTATTTTAATTTAGGGGCAGACTTTTTGTCTGTCATTTGGTTCTCTTCTTTTGTATAAGCTTCTTGCTAGTCTTGTTATACTTGATCTCCAAATGATCAAGCTACAGATGAAATAGTGATATTTCCAGCTACCAAGGATACAAACCATAGCTTTGATACCATGTTGGAAAATGGTTAGGGCAACATATTAAACCTAACATTTTCCTTAGATGAAATTTACTTGTGATATTAATATCTTCTTAGTGGTTTAGAGCCTCATTGCTTATGTATTTTGTCGATGATATGTATTGCACTCGGTGCCATTTTGATATATTCACCTTTACATGGTATATAAATGAGCAATCTTTGCATATTTTGTCTCTATTGGCTTGGAATCATGCTTTTAAATCTTAAAAATAGTTTTTTTCATTAAAAAATAATTATTTAATGTATTTTTCTAAAACCGGTTCGTTTAGACCAAACCAGTCCCGGTTAGACCGGTTCCGGTCGGTAAACCGGTTCATTAGGTGGACCGGTCCGATCACCGGTTCCGGTTTTAAAAACACTGAGTCAGACGGACTATAGGCGATGAGGGGCAGGATCCTCGAGGTACCCAGCCTCTTGGATTAGACCATGCTACGGGAGCCCCGAAGAGGAGTAGCAAGACTGGTGGATGTGGGTAGAGACGGATGCAGATGAAGTGGCAGAGAGAGCTACAGTGTAGAATTCCCAGGACAGCGTGAGGCTAGCAAGCTGCAGCAGTGCGAGAGGCACGGGAGTGTTGCACCAGTGCAGGATGGCACAGAGAGGTGTGCAACGGTGCGAGATGCAGGGAGTTGTTGCAGCAGCGTAGAGGTCAGAGAGGGAGAACTTGTCAGCGACAGAAGGACTTCAGCATCAGCGGGTGTCTCTAGCCCAACAGAGAGGTCAGAGTTGGGAGATCAGTTACTTACTTCTCAGTAACTGAGTTGCAGTGCAGCAGTGGGCAGCACGATGCAGCATGATGAGAGGAGATGCAGTGCAGATGCAGCAGTGGCAGTGGCAGAGCCATGGGCAGCAACACGGATGTAGAGGGAGTTGCAGTACGGATGCAACAGTGGCAGTGGCAGAGCCATGGGTAGCAGTACAGGATGCAGCAGTGCAGAGGATGTTGAGGATGTTGGGTAATGGCCTAGCATCAGCACAGGGACCGATGCTGAATGATCAGGGTAATACTCAGCGAGGAGTATTGCTAGAGCACAGTCCTCGCTAAGAGGGAGTGTTGATTTGGGGTAGCATCGGATGTGCTCTAGCCACGAAAATCGATGGAGAGGCTAAGGCATATGACATCTCCAATAACCAAAAAGGGTTTGGGCAAATTCTAAACAATTAGGGAGATATTAAAATAATTAATATTTTTAACGGAGTCCCTAAGTCTAAACTTAGAGAAATTAAAATATTAATGTGAATTAATCTATTACTGTGTTAGAATGGTCCAAAAGACATGGATCAAGGCAGATCTAATCTTAGCTGTTGATTAGGAACTTAATCTCGGCCGTTGATATGTCAAAGAGAAAAGTATAAGAGGAGGCTTGAGGGTCACATGGAGAACACACCAGATGATCAATCATTCTATTCTCTAGAACAGGGTTTGCTAAGAGAGAGAATCAGTGATCGGAGTTGCAGCTAAGTGGTAGTGAGTACAGAGAGACAGAGGCAGAGATAGTGTCGGGAGATCAGCACAGGAGCCAGAGAGAGTGACGCAGTAGCAGCCACGGCTCACGCGGGGCCACGCAAAGGCAACCAAGAGCTGGGCAGTGCTTCAGAGAGGCCAGCGTAGCTGACGCAGAGGGCCATAACGCTAATGCAGGGCCTCCTTAGGCTAACACAAGCCTATTCAAGATGATGCAAGGCCAATGCTGAGCAGAGAGAGGCTGATGCGGTCCAGAGAGGCTGACGCTGGGGTTTCTGGGGCAGATTGGCGCTGAGGAGTTGTCAGAGGGTTTATCCAGGGTTTCAACAGGGACATTTGTCTCAGACTGAGAGGTACTACTGCCAAGGGAATTCTCTGTTGGGTAAGCCGGATTTGGCACCCAGATTGTACTCTGAAATTGCTTAATAAGAAAACCCTCAGATAGTTGCACCGGTTTTCCTGCATTGGGTTTTTCCGAGGACATTGGTCCAAAAATAACAGTGTCATTTTGTGTGCTTGTTTCTGTTTCCTTCAGTTGATGATCTGTAATATGTTGAACATGCACTAGTGTTTATTTTTAGTATTTACATTGTAAATAACTTGTTAAGTAACGGAACAAGTAGGTAGGAATAAATTAGTAAAGTGCATGGAGGGTTTCTAACTGGTAGACTTGGAAACTTCAACATGCGAGAGAAGTCATCCACAAAAATAGCATAATACAAATATCCACCCAAAGATGTAACGAGCATCATACCTGATAGATCAGAATGGACCAATTGAAGAATATCAGTGGTTTGAGACTCACTTAAGGGGAATGGTCCCCTTGTATGTTTTGTATCTTCACATCCCTGACAAACACCTTCATGATTCAAGTTGACTTTGGGCATCCCTGTGACCATCTTGATACATCGGGTAAGGCTTTAAAATGAAGGTGAACAAATCTTCGGTGCCATAATTTAAATTGAAGAGAGGTGTCACAAATCATAGCTCCCAACAGACTTCCTCCAACCTGATAGTGACCTTGAACACTGAATCCTAGAGTGAATGCATCTCTTGGATTCCTTTGCCAAAGACGAAGCTTCCCATCAATGAATGACACCTTAAAACCTTTATCTTCCATCACAGAAATAGAAACCAAGTTCTTTTTCAAGTCAAGTGCATATAGCACTTCTTGTAGGTGAAAGATTTGACCTTGATTTAAGTGAAGAGTAACGGTCCCAATTCCTTTCACAGGATAGGTGGCATTATCCCCAAGTATGATCTCCATATTTGTCTTCTTCTCAACCAAGTTTGAGAGAGCTTCTTTATACCCAGTGAAGTGCCTTGAGGCACCACTATCAATCAACCAATGGTCCAATGTATCTGGAGGAGAGGCGGTGGAGAGGGCAGAAATAAGATAAAATTCATTTTGCTTTGCAACATTAACTTCATCATACCTGGAGTTTCTCGACTTCTTGGGAGGATGACCACCTCCATTTCGAGCAACAGGTGCATTCCTCTTTCCTTTGTTATTGAACCTATTGTTCCTTCGATTTCCATTTCCCTTGAAGTTGTTGTTATTATTGTTGTCATCATCTCGTGGAGTATCCTTCTTGTGAGGACACTCTCTAGCGAAGTGGCCAAACCTGTTACAATTGAAGCACCTTCCTTTTCTTCCTTCTTTGAATCCCTGCTTGAACCCTTGTCCTTGATTCCTTGGACCAGCATTGTTCCTTCTTCTAGAATGAGTGGAGAAGGCAATAGGATTGTTTCCATTTGAGGGCTTGTCTCGTTCCATCATCCTTATTTCTTCTTGAGTGCATCTGGCCAATAGTTCCTCATATCCCAGAATCCTGTCATTGTTAAGAATGGTAGTGTTGAACACATCCCAATCTCTTGTAAGGCCCCCAAGTGCAATAAGAGAGAGTTCCCTGTCACAAATGACTTCTCCAATAGATAAGAGATCTTTATTGATCTCAGGGATCCTCATGAAGTAGGATTGGATGGATTCTCCTCTATCCATCTTGATGTCTTTCAACTTGTTCTTGAGAAAAAGAATTTGATTTGCATTGTTCACTTTGAACATCCCAACCAGTCTTTCATACATCTCCTTAGATGTTTCCAAATCAAAAATATATGCAACCAAAGGCTTATGAATAGAATCAACAATAATCTTTTTAGCTTTTGTCTCACCTTTCTTGTACTTTGTTTGAACAACAACGGATGCACTTGAAGGAGGCTCGGTTATTCTTCCCTTGACATAGTCCATGGCATCATTCTCTTCCAAAGTCAAATCCAAAATCATCTTCCATGCATGATAGTCGGATTTGTCCTTGAGCTTGTCCTCGGATTTGAAGAAAGATGTAGTCGTCATTGGGACTAGTTCCAAGTCCTTGTCCAGCAACTTCCTTTAGTGATTGCTTTGCTTCACTCTTGCTTGGGCTTTGTCTTAACCTGGTTCTGATACCATGTTAATTTTAGATTAACAATGGTACGTTCTATGCTTAAGACAATTTACTTCAATGTTACTTTAGTAGCCCAATGACAAATTCCAATTATATCCAGTAGCAATCACATTAACTTATAAAAATTGACAGTAAATGCAGATAGAACATAAAATCATATGCACAAGACAAGCCAAGACAAGAGGACACAAGATGTGGCACATGTCAGGGACAAACCCCAATGTGGGGAAACCCTTTGATCAAATCTTCTTATTATTCTTCAATAGTTCAACAGAAAGAGAGTACAAATATAAGCCCAAAACAGATCTGCTAAATCAATAGTCAAATCATTCCTAACCAGAAAGTCAACAGTGGTCAAAGCTCCCCCAAAACATCCTCCAAACAGCAGTCCAATTCAGCCTTCCAAGAGAGTCAAAGTCAACTCAAAATCTTTAGTCAAACCCAGTCGAAGGAGAGAGAAAATCTGCGGTAATTTTCAGCAGTCAAACCTGAAGTCAATGCTAGTCAAACACCCCCAACTGCCTCGATTTCTGTAACAATAAATGTGGCCTAAAAAAAGCGAAATTCTGGCCCAAAAACCAAGGTCAATGCTACTCAAACACGCCTTGGTCAACACTCTACAATTTCGACCTGTTCTTCCCATAAGAAACTCGGCCTCCTGCCACACGTGCGAAGAAGAGAAAGAGCTGACCAGCCCAATGTGCGAAGAAGAGAAAGAGCTGCCCAGCCACACGTGCGAAGAAGAGAAAGCACTGCCCAGCCACATGTGCGAAGTAGAAGAGAGAAGCTTCCAATGTTGTTTGACCCAATCAAGAGAGAGAGAAGATGTGATGAGATGATGATGTCCAAATGAGGAAAAGGTCTCTCTTGTTTATACACAATGTTGAGGGTGAAAAGACACATTTGTTGAGCTTCATGAGCCTACATTTGACTAGATCCAACCTTGACAATTTGTCCATAGGATAAATAAATTCATAATTTCATTTCTGCTTGTCAGAATGAGATGATCTTTATATCAAAATTTGTCATGTCCCTTCTCAAATACATTTGTAATAGGGTGCTGCTACACAATTTTGCACAGTTTTGGCTAAAGAAGAGAACCCATCATTTTCGACTTAGGGACTTAGGAGGCAATTCGACTTTATTTGGTTGCTAGTGGAATGTGGGGGCCACCCACATGGGAGTTCGAATTGGCCCATTCGAATAGCTTGGAGGGAAAGTTGAATAGGTGGATGAAGGGGCTCACATGAGGCTAGGGAGGTCTAAGGAGTTATAAGAAGAGAGCAACTCTCATTTTGGATTCATTCTTACACCTTGCAATCAAAATTATTTGACTATTCGCTCTGTTGTTTAGCTGAGTCAACCGGTTGTTTAGCCACGAATCTCTTAAGCAGGAAATTCAACCTCTACTTTGGGGACCATCCGTGCCCGCCCTAGAGAGGCGGTCCCATCAGTATTTCAGGAGTTCTAGAAGTGTGTTATAGCACTACCATTCAGCCACAACAGTGAGTGTTTATTTTTGGCTTGCTGGAGAATACGCAGGGGGAGTTTAGAGCTATCAGTGATCAATCATTTGCGGGGAGAGTTAGAGGATTGGGAGAGCAGCAAAGGGCCAACCTTTCTTGCGAGTTTGGAGCCAACAGAGCCAGCATCCAAGCAATTCAAATTACTGGGATTGGGGACAATGCCAAGGGCCAATCCAGTAATTTTGTGGAGCTAAGGAGTAGGTGCCATGGGCCGGAAGCCTATCCGAGAAGTCAAGGGGTTGATAACAGAGGTCAACCCAACACTTTGGGTCCATTTCCGAGAGGATTTACAGGCAGATTCCAGCAGGCCGAGTTTTGCAGTTGCATCTGAAGCTAGGCTCCAATGGGGTCGAATTTCAGAAGTCTAAACCAACCAAATTCCTTTCCGAGTTTTAGGTAAGGATCACACTCCTAATTTTATAGAATTTTCTGGGCAGATCTAAGGGGTCAAACATGGGTCCCAACCGAGCTAGTAGCTAGAGGAGCTAACGGGAATTTAGGCCAAAACTCTGAGTTCAACATTTGGCCAACTCCTTCGTGGGTTTTTTGGGGTTTAGGCCAAGGAACAAGGATCTGAAATCTCATAATTTTCTGAGCACGGGAAGCAGTGATTCCAGCCCTTCGAAGTTAGCAGACATAACAGTTTTCTAGGGCAATGCAGTTCAGTTTGGTGCAGCAGTTGTAGCAGCCTTTAGTTCAACATTTTCTCACCTAGGTTTTGTCATGCTTCTCCATTGAGACAAGCCGAGGTGCACCATTTTGTTTTACTAATGTATTTGCTCCTAAAGAAGTAATAAAATGACTCAATAATTCTTTATTTCCAGTGTTTCCATGGGTGCTTAATGTATATTTCGTTTTTCTGATTGTTGGATTGTTTGCATGCTTTGTATATCACTTATAATCCGGTTTAGGAACATTATAGTGGTATCACAGCCATAATATTGGCTCAGCCTGTAGGAAAGATTAGAATCAAAAACGTGGTGGTCACTTGGAATGAGGTGGCGAGGATAATGTTCCTAAGTAGGAATGTAAGTGATATTAAGCAAATAAATTATGCAACAGAATATAAAAATAAAACACACATCAAACATCCATGAAAACGCTGCCAATAAAGAATTGTCGAGCCATATTATTAAATATCTGCAGGCTAGATACAATATGAAATGGAATGGTGCACCTGGGCTTGTCCCAATGAACAAGCAAGGCCAACCCCAGGTGGGAAAATTGTTGAGTTGAAGGCTACCCAGCTGCTGCACCACTCTGCACTGCGCTGCCCCAATAAACCGCTACCCTATTGAATTTCGACTAGTTGGAAGGTGCTCAAAAAATGCCTAGAAAATTGTGTGCTTTTAACCTCAAACTCCTTGGACAAAACCCAGAAAAAAACCCAGTAGGTAATTTAGCTGGTTTTGACTTTGGATTTTCGGCCTCATTGGAGCCTCTCCCCAACTTCGACCGCCAATTTCGACTTGCAAGAAACAACCTACAAATCCCTCTGCAAACTCCTCCAAAATGCTGGTTTTATCTGTACTATTCAACTCTTAGCTCCCCAGATGGCTCTTGGCCAAGATCAACTGCTCCCCAAGTCCCACGAATTTGCTGTTGGATGGCCTCTGTACGGTCCCTCTATCCAAGAATTCCACTGACTGTTGCACTGGTCTAGCTGGCTGCAAACTCCAGCGAAAATGCCTTCTCTATGTTGCCTCCTCAACTCCCGAATCTCCCAGCAAGCAATGAATCCCCTTGCTAACCTCCAACTCCTCCTGCGTGTTTTCTCGTTGCTCAGGAATATGCAGTTCCCTCTCTACATTGATGGCTAAAGTATGTTGTTGTCCCTGACTCCCTTAAACTCCTGCTAGAACAGCCTCCCTAGGGCAAGCATGGATGGTCCCGTGAAGTAGAGGTTGAATCTCCCGCGCGAGAGATTCATGGCTAAACAGCCGGTAGACTTGCTAAGCAGCAAAAAGTACAAGTGAGTGTTTGTTTTCAAATGTAGAAGATGATCGAAAATGAAAGTTGATGCTCCTTTTATTACCTTGGGCCTCCTTAGCCCCATGTGGCCTCTCCATCCACCCATTTGATTTCCCTCCAAGCACATCGAATGGCCAAGTTCGAATTCCCCATGTGGGTGGCCCCCACATTCCACTAGCTCCTAAATAAAGTCGAAATTGCTCCATAGTTCTTAAGTCTACATGTGGGGTCCTCCTCCTAAGTCAAAATTGTGCCAAAAATGTGTAGCTGCACCCTGTGACTAATGCCTTTGACCCTGTGACTAATGCCTTTGAGAAGGGACATGACAGTCCTCCCCTCCCAAATGTTGTTTTCCCTCAAGCAACCTCAACGTTAGGTGTTCCAATATGTGCTCACCTTCCCAAGTGGCATCCTCATCCGGCAAGTTCTTCCAGCGTACCAAGAACTCCCTGATGGTCCTGCTCCTCAGTCTCCTTTCCCTGCTCTCCAAAATGTCCTCTAGTTCTAACACCCAATGGCCCTCATCATCCAGCAGGGGTAGATCAACTGATGTCGTCACCTGTTGTCCCAACACCTTCTTCAGGCATGAGACATGAAACACATTGTGGATTCTACTCCCTGAAGGCAGCTCCAACTCATAAGCCACCTCCCCAACTCGCCTATTCGCCCAGTAGGGCCCATAGTAGCGCCCTTCTGTTTCAGCGTAGACTGTCTATAAGACTGCAACCGAAGGTATATTAAGGCCCCCTCCTCAAAGTTCCTCTCTGTCCTGTGTCGGTCTGCATAAAGTTTTTGTTGATTTTGGGTTGTCACCAAATTATCCTTGAGAGCCTTGAGGATATCTTGGCTCTCTTGGACCCAGTCTTTCGCCTTTGGGGCTTGGTTGTCTCCAAAAACAATATCAGCGAAAGTCAATGCATCATATCCATAAAGGGCACAGAAAGGAATCATACCAATAGACATGTAGTGTGTAGTGTTGTAGCAGTACTCACCCAGATGCAACCACCGAATCCACGTCCTCTGCTAACATGTCACATAGTTCCTCAGGTACTCCTCCAACCACTGATTAACCCTCTCCATCTAGCCACAGTCTAAGGGTGATAACTGGTGCTAGGATAGATCTGAACCATCACTGACACACGCAGAAAATCTGAAAAGTACTGCTCTGGGTTGCCAGTTTGGTGTAGTTGTTTCAGCTCCCTGAAATACGCCTCCGGATCCCTCTAATTGAATCACTCCACCACCCTCCGAGTGAAGTCCTCATAAGAAACTATCTGGGCATGCCCTAAGGTGGTCAAGCCATGGAACCACCAATCATGGGCTTCCCCCTCCAGGTGCAACGTGGCCATCTTAATGGCTTCTTGCTCTGTCATCCGATTGAGTTGAAAGTATGTGTCCATCTTTTCAACCCAAGCCCTGGCTGTGCACTTGGCAGTGCCATCAAAAGTAGGGAAATACATCCTCCCTATGGTTCTCTGCAGCTCATAGTTCTGGGTCCCTTGTCCTCTGTACCCCTTGTTCCTCTCACTCTGCTTGAGCTTGCAGTAATCTCTGAAGGAGAGGGCTTCTTTGAAGTCTTCATCCATGGTCTGCCACTCTCTGAAGTAATCCCCCATCTGAGGAGGATCTTCCTCCCTTGCAGGCTCGATTTGTGCCACTGGCACGAAAGAAGGTAGTGTAGCCCGAGTTGGCACACTGACTAAAGGGCATTGTGCTGCTGGTGAGGGATGATCGAAAGGCTGAGAGGCCCCAGAAGTTTCTCCACATAGAGACCCTCTAGACGTGGTCTTTTCTCTGTTTTGTGACTTGACCTCCTCCAGCATGTCTTTCTACCCCTTGGCCAAGTCACTCAAGGCCTCAAGAGGCAGTCGAAATCCATCTCCTCCCTGCTCTTGGGCTCTGTCATTTCCTCCTCTCCGGCCACTGCTTTCCCTCTGTCCTCCGTATCTGGAGTAATTTCTAACTCCCTTTCTCTGCTCCTATACCTCTACCAACAATAGGTAATGTTCCGCTAGTCCCCTTCTCTCATAGGGAACAATCCCCACAGTTGAGCCAAGATCTAGGCTCTGATACCACTATAATGTTCCTAAGCAGGAATGTAAGTGATATTAAGCAAATAAACTGTGCAGCGTATATAAAAATAAAACACACATCAAACATGCATGAAAACGCTGACAATAAGGAACTGCTGAGCCATATTATTAAAAATCTGCAGGCTAGAGACGATATGAAATGGAATGGTGCACCTGGGCTTGCCCCAATGAACAAGCAAGACCAACCCCAGGTGGGAAAACAGTTGAGCTGAAGGTTGCCCATCTGCTGCACCACTTTGCACTGCGCTGCCCCAGTAAACCGCTGCCCTACTGAACTTTGAATTGCTAGAAGGTGCTCAAAAACTGCCCAAAAAATAGTGTGCTTTTAACCTCGGACTTCTTGGACAAAACACAGAAAAACCCATAAGGTAATTTAGTTGGTTTTGACTTTGGATTTCCAACCTCCTTGGAGCCTCTCCCCAGCTTCGACTACCAATTTCGACTTGCAAGAAACAGCATACAAATCCCTTTGCAAACTCCTCCAAAATGTTGGTTTTACTTGTGCTATTCAACTCCTAGCTCCCCAGATGGCTCTTGGCCAAGATCAACTGCTCCCCAAGTCCCACGAATTTGTTGTTGGATGGCCTCTGTGCAGTCCCTCTATCCAGGAATTCGACTGACTGCTGCATTGGTCTAGCTGGCTGCAAACTCTAGCGAAAATGCCTTCTCTATGCTGCCTCCTCAACTCCCAGATCTCCCAGCAAGCAATGAATCCCCTTGCTGACCTCCAACTCCTCCTGCGTGTTTTCTAGCTGCCCAGGAATACGTAGTTCCCTCTCTGCGTTGATGGCTGAAGTGTGTTGTTGTCCTTGACTCCCTGAAACTCTTGTTAGAACAGCCTCCCTACGGCGGGCACGGATGGTCCCCCGAAGTAGAAGTTGAATCTCACACGTGAGAGATTCGTGGCTAAACAACCGATAGACTTGCTAAGCATCAAAGCGTACAAGTGAGTGTTTGTTTTCAAATGTAGAAGATGATTGAAAATGAGAGATGATCCTCCTTTTATTACCTTGGGCCTCCTTAGCCTCATGTGGGCCCCTCCATCCACCCATTCGATTTCCCTCCAAGCACATCGAATGGCCAAGTTCGAATTCCCCAAGTGGGTGGCCCCCACATTTCACTAACTCATAAATAAAGTCGAAATTGCCCCATAGTTCCTAAGTCTACGTGTGGGGTCCTCCTCCTAAGTCAAAATTGTGCCAAAAATGTGTAGCTGCACCCTGTCACTAACGTCTTTGAGAAGGGACATGACACAACAAATGATGATTGATGTGGGGAAGAAGTTGATTCGTTCCTCAGTTGGGAATCCGGACATGATTGCAACTAATGTGGAGTTATTGGGGGAGAACTGGAGGGCATACCAATCAATGGGTTATGGCATTCAAGCGTCCCTCTCTTTTTGGGAATTCTGTGAACTAAGGGGTATGCACAAACCAATGGAGATTCAGTGGGATTTTGCAGGGATGATGAGAAGTATTAAGGAAAAAGATGAAAGAGTAGTTGAAGGGGCCATGGTTGGCAAGGAGACAATTGAGCATGCACCCATTGATGAGGTATTCGAGGTTGTGACCGAGTTCTCAGGTGATAACAATGCACCACAAGTTGATGAGGTGCTGAAAGACAACTCCACCGTTGTTGAGGAGCCGATAGGTACAGAGGCCTCTAGATCTATGATGGAGTTGCCAGACGACAGTCGCTTACAACTAACTGATGAGCATATTGTGCACATCGGGTTGTCTATGGAGGAGCAGTCGAAGGCTCATGTCGAGGTCGTGATGGAGGAGGATGTGCAGCCATCCCTTGGGCTAGCCATGGATGACGGGCAACATAGAGGTTGCACGTTGGGTTTTCAGCACAGTTCACTTCAGATGCCCACTGGTGGGGTCTATAGCATTATCAACCCACCCGTATGCATTGGATTGAGGGAGGCCTTGTTGTCTAGACGTACCCGAGGGGGTGGACAGGTTAGCGAGACTGAACTGAGCATGAAACCACATCAACTTGGAGTCCTTGTTCCTTCCACAGAGGATTACAAATTCGATCTCTCCCTTGGGATTGGATGGCAAAAGGTACTGAGTTGGTACTCGATGGAGTAGGTTAGGCGGTTGGATACATCCATGGCCACATGTCAGCAGAGGCCATGGATTACCAAAGGGACTCGAGGGTCGGACTGTTTTTGGGATCCAGGTGGGATTTTCCATCACATCATAGAGTTGGTAGGTGATGTTAGTAGCTACGTGATGGAGTTGATGCATGAGCGCACCCACATTTTTAGATCTCCATCAGAGCCCCAGTCATCACTAGTGACAGGATGGTTTGACAGGCGAGCAAACAGATTTCATGAGTTGTCTTAGCATACTGATGGTGCGTGGAGTCACAGGGTGACTAGCTTACTTTGGCAGGAGCTAGTAGGAGGAGGCGGCATAGACATGCTATCAGACAGGGCATGGTATGGAGAGAGTACTCTCTTACTAACATATGGGACACAGGGACTATTGAGGATAAGTGCAGTAGTGTCATTTCCGTTAGCATGCAAGGAGTGAGGCCGGTCAAGTCTTTCAGAAAAGATGGGGGGATGTAGCCCACATCATGGAGGGTGTACTAGCAGAGAGGTGGACACTTTGGCCCATGCAAGACACTGTATGTTACAGGGTGGTACGACAATGGGCAATAGTACACAAGACTACACAGAGTTATGTCATAGGGTCCAGTGTTATGTCGAGGGATGCAGTATGGTGCATACAGACCCAATGTTAGGCCATAACATCTAATGGCGTGTGGGGCTATTGAGCGAAGAGCAGGGGCTTGCAGAGGAGCATGGAGATGCAGGGTGGTGTGTCGTAGTATGTTGGACTGTGCTGTGGAGTGATAGGTACAATGACAAAGGCGGGAAACAAGCCAATACAAGATGGCATATCTGTAGCCGAGGGTATCTAGCGGTGTACAAGGGAAGGTCGCGGTGTACAGTGGCATGTCCAGGAGTACTCGGATGATCGGTGGTATGCAGGAGTGTATAGTGCCACATGGCAAGGTCTTGGAGTGTTGCCTCTAGGGAGACCCTTAGACGGAAACACCGGGCATACCTTTGGGCGTAGTTCACTCGGGATCGACAAGGACACAGATAAGCGATACTTGATGGTATCCGCAGGGACTCACACGCCTGAGCCTCTTCTACATCCCTCATGGGCGCAATCGATTTTGTTGTCGACTTTTTGCACTCTAGGCATGAGCAGCGAAGGACGAGGAGCTCGCCCGAGATATTTGGGTGACACTCTGCGCACTACGGGGGAGAATTTTCAGCAATGGCATTGGGTTGTTGCGTCAGTTGACAGCCACAGATTGGGGGATGAGGTGATCATTTGCAGGGGTGGCATCTCGTTCATCACCAAGCCTACGTCTAGGGAACTAGTCACGAGGGAGACATGTGTCACTCTTTTCTCAGGGCATGTCGAGACCATGCATGAGCATAGGATATCGGGTACGACTAAGGTAGTTCCCAGTATGTGTCTAGGCTCTAGACCTTATATTGGCACATTATCGAGAGGGCGGATGGCAGACCCAGGGAAAATGATTGGCAGGGATAGGAGGGATCCACATACCCTGAGTCAATTACGAGTATCGGATACCCATCTTTTGGTTGCATTCAGGGGGTAGCTCTTTGGCACACATGGCTTCCAGGGATCTTCGGTACTACATAGTGGCATGCATCAGATTAGCCCACGATATATGGAGTCTATATAGTGATCACATGCAGGGGATAGAGACGAGGGCCACGGGGATTCCATCAATTGACAGGGCTATGCCACAGCAGGTCTGGCTATGGGATACAGGTATTCAATTGATCGATAGATCACTCGTGATGAGCGGAGTCGTGCCAGAGAGTGATATAGTTCGCTCTTGGGATGACACATTGGGGTTCACAGAGGGTTTCATCATATGGGGAGGCAGACATTCTCTGTTGCTACATAGGTTTAGAGTTAGATTTGGATGGGTAGGCCTTGGTGCAATGGAGATGCCCAGACAGGATGTGTCTCACCTCTTTCAGTATTCCACCATCGAGTTCCAGGAGAGGAGGATACTGACTGCGCACAATGGGGAGTATGACATAGTCATAGTAGCGCAGCATCAGCATGGTGGCACCACTCTGGGACTAGCAGGGAACTGGGGCATCACAACTCTTCACAACTCAATAACCTTTAGGGATGCGCCGACTACTACAGGGGGAGATCATACAAATCTTCCATTGGGCTTTAGCGAGTCACTAATGGAGCAGGGGACTTCTGGTACTTTCACCGGGCAGGATAGTGAGTGGAGTGAGGGGAGCTTCATGTTGGACAGGATTGCCTGGGATCCTGGTATTGAAGGATTCTTTCATATCAGGACAGTGCAAAGGTCAGGCACGATCCAGTGGCACATCTGGGACCCTGGCACATTTTGTAGTGACAGTGGGGAGCAACAATTAGAGAGGATGCTTGCCCAAGCATTGCTTGAGGACAAGCGATTTTTGGTGCATGGAGGAGCTTGCCGGATGCGGATGCCACCTGGGAAGGTGAGCACATTTTGGAGCACCCAACTTTGAGGTTGCTTGAGGGCAAGCAACATTTGGGAGGGGAGGACCGTCATGTCCCATCTCAAATACATTTTTAACAGGGTGTTGCTATACAATTTTTCACAATTTTGGCTAAGGAAGAGAACCCGTCATTTTCGACTTAAGGACTTAGGAGGCAATTCGACTTTATTTGGTTACTAGTGGAATGTGGGGGCCACCCACATGGGAGTTCGAATTGGCCCATTCGAATAGCTTAGAGGTAAAGTCGAATAGGTGGATGGAGGGGCCCACATGAGGCTAGGGAGGCCTAAGGAGTTATAAGAAGGGAGCAACTCTCATTTTGGATTCATTCTTACACCTTGCAATCAAAATTACTTTGATTGTTCACTCTACTGTTTAGCTAAGTCAATCGACTGTTTAGCCACAAATCTCTCAATTGGGAGATTCAACCTCTACTTTGGGGGACCATCCATGTCCGCCCTAGAGAAGCAATTCCATAAGTATTTCAGGAGTTCTGAGAGTGTGTTACAACACTACCATTCAGCCATAACCGGGAATGCATATTTTTGGCTAGCTGGAGAATACGCAGGGAGAATTTGGAGCTATCAGGGATCAAGCATTTGCCGGGAGAGTTAGAGAATTGGGAGAGCAGCAAATGGCCAGCCTTTCTTGTGAGTTTCGGAGCCAACAGAGCCAGCATCCCAGCAATTCGAATTACTGGGCTTGGGGATAGCGCAGAGGGCTAGTCCAGCAATTTTGTGGAGTTAATGAGCAAGTGCCATAGGCCGGAAGCCCATTCGGGAAGTCAGGGGATTGATAACAGAGGTCAGCCCAACACTTTGGGTCCATTTCCGGGAGGATTTACAAGCAGATTCCAACAGGCCGAGTTTTGCAGTTGCAACTGAAGGTGGGCTCCAAGGGGGTCGAATTTCAGAAGTCTAAACCAGCCAAATTCATTTCTAGGTTTTGGGTAAGGATCACACTCCTAATTTTATATAATTTTTTGGGCAGATCTAAGGGATCAAATAGGGGTCCCAACTGAGCCAGCAGCTAAAGGAGCTAACGGTAATTTGGGCCAAAACTCCGAGGTCAACATTTAGCCAATTCCTTAGTGGGTTTTTCTGGGTTTAGGCCAAGGAGCAAGGAGATTTAATCTCATAATTTTCTGAGCATGGGAAGCAGTGATTCTAGCCCTTCGAAGTCAGCAGACAGAATAGTTTTCTAGGGCAACACAGTTCAGTTTGGTGCAGCAGTTGTAGCAGCCTTCAGTTCAGCATTTTCTCACCTGGGTTTTGTCATGCTTGCCCATTGAGACAAGCCCAGGTGCACCATTCTATTTTACTATTGTATATGCTCCTGAAGAAGTAATAAAATGGCTCAACAGTTCTCTATTTCCAGTGTTTCCGTGGGTGCTTAATGTATATTTCATTTTTCTGTTGCTCGATTGTTTGCATGCTTTGTATATCACTTATACTCCTATTTAGGAACATTACAAAATTGTACCTCTCCAAAAGAGGAATCCAATGCAATAATTATCTCCATCATATGAGCTGTCCTAAGGTGGAATTTGGCCCTAGTTTCCAATTTTAACAATATTTCCAAGCATACCCATTTCAGAAACTTCCATACATTTCCACATTTCATGCAACTTAGTTTATTTCTAAACCCCTAAGCACTTTTACTTGTCTTTCCTTCTGAACCCCAAGCGTAAATATCTTCTCATTCAGGGAAAAAGTTCCACTTCCTAGTAGCTGCCACTTTTGTACTTGATATGTGCAAACCATTCAACCTATCTTTCAGCCTACCAGGTTGATTGATTATGGACAGTTGATGTCATTGCCTTTTGGGCATTTGCCATTGACCCCTCCAGCTGTCCATCAAGGAATCAGACCTCTCCCTTTTAAGGCTAACAGCCTACTTTCTTTGGTCAAGAAGACGTTTTCTAGGTGATATGAACCATTGCTAGCTCAAGGGAACTATCCTTGTCATCCTACTTGATGCATCTTGTCTACTATTTCTGGTTCGCTTCTCCTGACTAGCAGTATTATATCCCTCCCAAAAGTCATGCCTCTTTTCAGTGTGGAGTATGATTTATGAGGGGTATTCTGAGTCCATTTACCTTATCTTCATTCAGCGTTGGTGGCTCGTAAAACTTGAGTGGATCCACCAGAAAGGCAAATCAGTTTGAAGGCAGTGGCACTCCTGCTCCATGACTCCACTATCTGGAATGGCCCATATCTGAGTGGTTTCATCTGCAAGTTTTTTCCCATGGGTCCTTCCTCAGGTAGTCACAGAAAAAGTTTATCTTCAGTAATGATCATTTCAATGCTTGTCATGTAAGTTTTTGCATTTTTGTTAAGACCTCAATAAAAATTTCTGCATTTGTAAATGTACTCTCTAATATGCTGGAAAAACTTTTAAGTTTAGCCTATGTATGTAATTCTTCCTGTAAAGTCTTTGGCAAAAATGTCTCCACAGTCATATCCAAAGATACTTGAGGTTGGAACCCCAAACGTGCCTCATAAAATGATGATTTCAGGAATTGCATCTTGTAACAGACTCATATATCAGATTGAAGGCACCAAAAATTATCCTTCTAAGACAACTATGCTGTCCATTATTCGAAATCAGGAGGCTTGTAGTTTAAACTAGATTTCCCTTTTCTATGATAACTGTTTGTTATTTTTTTTGGCTTCTTATTAATTTATTTATGTTCTTCTTCATCAAACAGTTATCAAATGTGAAACATGACGATCACAGTACACAAGAAACACAAGATATAAGTTCCAAGCCAGGGCAAAACACCACAGAAAAATTCACCCTTTAGATGTCAAGTCAGACCTTCCTTTAGCACAGCAAATCCATCATCAAGAGACCAACAAGAGATGTATCAAGGCATAACTTCCACAAACTTTAAGCTCAAGAAGAAAATACCCCTCTCATACTTCGGCCCTCCTCTTCATCTGTCCTTTCTGCGATATTTCAGACTAAAAACATCCAAGTGTGTATGTGCAAATGAACTCTATCTTCCCTCTATTTATATTGTCTAGAGGGGCACGAATAGACATGCCTATTGGGGAAGGGCCAACTTGACACCTAGAGGGGTTTTTGACCCAAAATTACATATCTAAAAATTCTTTTTTCTTTTTCTTTACAATAGGTCCAAATAGGAATTTGACTCAAGGAAAGCTAGAAGCATGAAGAACGTGCTTAACTAATAAAATAATAATTTCTTGAGCATGAAACCCGTGCTTGAAAAATAATATTTCTTTTTCTTTTTTTGCATTTTACATAAAATATATAATGACATAACTATAATGATAATTATGAAGACCAAACCTAGTAACATTTTCCAACACCCATGATACCCTGTATCACAACAATCATAAGGAAGGAATCGTCATAGCATATGGATTACAAATTCTGTATGGGAGGAAAAGTGGAGGACACCTTGTAACTAGGGAAAACACATGACATCATAGAAAAATAATCCAAGAGAGTAGGACATATGG